>QJPP01004104.1:0-185169 GCA_003996215.1 Jaltomata sinuosa
CCTTTATTATGAATACAACTATTTTCTCTTCTTCTTCGAGCATGAGTAACTAAAACTCCCGCCACTAGGGTTGTGGGAGCCATGGCTAAAGTAGCGATATAGATTCCGGGTAGCGACGGGTTCAATTTACATGTAGTCACGTTGTTAATCATACTTTATGTCACGTTTTCTAGTGGTTGCAAACATTAGAACATACCTAGGTTTAATTTGCTTGAGTAAAGAGATTAAAACCGGGAAACTTGATTAACGACAAGGATTCGAGACTACCAACTCTAATCTTACTGATTAATGCCGTAACTGGATTAATCTACGTGATGTTTAGGATTGAAAGCTAAAAAGCACATCTTTTCGAGGTCGAGAGAATAGAAAAGGAAATTTGTTTATTTGGTCGAGAGACGTTTAGACGATACAATTGACGCAATCACATCGTGACACGCATATAGAAAGAACCCGGTTAAGCCTAGAATCGATATTGTTACAACGCCATGGTGAACACGTCCCTAGTTCATTCTCTCCTACTGATTACTTCTCTACAATATTGTTGCTTTTGTTCACGTTGATTACAAACCCCCCCCTTCATTTACCGGAAACTATTGACCATTAGTCACATATTTCACTAACGACTTAATTCTCACCATATTCCCTGTGGGATTCGACCCCAACATAGTTGGGTTTTATATTTGACTATGATCGCTTACGCTTCCTAATTGGAGGTGTAGTTTGAGCGTTATCAGTTATTTTAATTTTTCGCAATGTCACCTATTGGATGGGTGGTGAGGGTTCATCTATCTAGGTGGTTAGAGTAGGGGCCCGCATGGACTGGTAAGTTAGGTCGTGATAGATAGTATCAGAGCCTAGGTTACCGGTCTCCCAGTACAAGAGCAAAATGTTGAACAGAGTCTCACGGATTGGTGTGTTTACGTCCACATCTAATCTTTGGGAAGCTATGAAGCATTCTAGGAAGCATCTCGTTTCTTTCATTCTTTCGTGTGGTTGTTTACTTGCTTGTATGGGTTGAATTTAATTGGTATCTCTCTATTCCAATTGGTATCTCAGCAAGGTAAAGGGGGTCTTTGTACTTCGGTTACGACCGGACAAGAAAGAGAATTTGGAACCGGGAAGGTTCCATTTGGTATCTTGCCTGAGAGGCTATGGCAAACATGGATAACCGACTAATGGTCATCCATGGCACGAATGAAATGTGAAACTGTGTGGTTTGAATTGGTTGTGATTTTATTTGGTAGTGATTTGATTTGGTTGTGACTTGAAGTGTAACATTTGGTTGTACAATTCTAGTGTGACTACTTGGAATGCATGTGAATTGTTATCTGCCGTGCATGTAGAGTCTGCAGAGGGTTATTGAGTTGAAAATGTTGTGTAACTTAGGTTGTGATAAGCTGTTAAATGTTTTGGTTTAAAGAGTGGTACTGCATGTAAAAGGGCTTATCATTGGTTAAGATGATAAGGGATTGGAAACTGTGACTGTAGGGAAGCTTCGATTGGCCAATAATAGTGTAATCCTTACGCCCAGAACGCCTTGGAGGCATTGTAACGTAAGGGAAGCATCCATGCTTCGGGAGTTCAACCAAAAATCCAACCAAAGTCTTGTTCAAAAACCCACTTCAATAGACACCCAAGTTCCTAGTTTTCTACCATAAACATTTACAAAATCATGCAAGAGAGTAAGAAAAATTCAATGTTAACCTGAGATTTCGATGTCGGGAGCGGAGTGATCGGGAGAGAATGTAGAATTTTTGAAAGGAATGTGGGTAGAATGGTGGGTGAAATCCATTTCTCCCCTATTTCATTCTGCTGTCAACCGCTATAGCGGTCGGCAGTCTACTATAGCGGGACCACGATAGCAGTGTATTGTCCGCTATAGCAGGTGGGAAATCAGTTTTGGTAAGGAAAGGTTCTCCCGGGTTTTTTCAAATTCGTCCATCCTGACAAGACATGAGGCCCCGGATTTCTTGGGTTCTCGGAATGGGAACAAGTGTAATTTTCCTTGATAGGTTCGTAAATTCCTCGTCAGGATGGGATAATTTTAGCATATATTCCTTCTCGTCGGTTAAACAAATTATGGGAAGGTTTGGCAACTTGCGTAGGTTCGTTAGTTACGCGGTCACTTGGGCGGTGGTAGTTCCGGGCTAGCCCCCCCTTATCTAGTTATTATTCCAGGATTGTTCGGGGATGAACAATGGGTAAATTGATATCTGTTGTAACGACCAGACCCGTCGTTACTTTAAAAATTGTGAAATCGAATTATGTCAAGAACTAATTAAAGTTCGTTTGTCTTAAGTAGGGTGACGTGATGGAAAATTTCTAATTTTTGGAAATAGTTTGGGCTGACGTCACTCTGCTATAGGGGTAATTATTCCGCTATAGCGGGACCTCTATTGCGAAAGGTTAGACCGCCATAGTGGAATGACGGGATGCAGAAGCCTCATAACGAGTTTTTATTTAAAAAGCTTCTCCTCCTCAGTTAGAAAACATATGAGGGTTTCTCCAAAAACCCTTCTATGCTGCTCCAAGGTTTGGGGACCATGAGGAGCAGGAATTCCAGCTAAAGGAGCATGAAAAACCACGGATTCTGGCCTGCAGAAATGCACTATTGTAGCTGCTTGGCATCCAGGTAGGCTAGGTTTTCATTGAGTAGATAGACCTGTTCACTTTCCGTACTTATGATATAGTGGAGCGGAGAATCCATGTTTTAGGCCTCCGGGGACGGAGTCTGGTAGATTCGGGTTGGGTTAGGTTTGGTTTAGGATTGTACGGAGTAAATGGCTTGTCTTGTGTTATGTATAATGTGGTTATATTGTTGTCTTGGTATGATAAAATGATAGGCTCAGGGGTTGGGATGTCAGGAAGGTTCATGGAACTGGGAATTTCCTGGGTAGCTGAGCAGGAACGAAAAAGGGAAACCCCCCTAGATGAGGACTCGGGAATGTAAAGGGCAGGATATGTGGTTGTTAGACTTGCTAAGGGTAAAAGGATGTGTTCCCATTACGTGTGGGTTTAGGTAAAGTTTCAGAAATCACATAGTTGCTAAATTTTGTTAAGAAAGGAAATCGGTCATTTTATGTTAGTAAGGGTGAACGGCTTGGCCTTCGGACGAAGGTCGGGTTAAGTCATCTACCCGAAGAAGGGGTAGGTGATGGCTTGATTTCTTTATGCATTGTGTGTTTGAGTACTTTTATCTAAGTGGTTGTATGAGATGCATTGCTTAGGAGATGAATTGGAATGTCTCATAGTCCTGTTTGATCAGTCTGGTTATTGAACTGTGCATTTTTGCTTGTTGGTTTACAAGTTAATTGTTCATTGTTGTGACTGTGGATTGTTGACATTTGGTTGGCTCGGTTACCTCGCATGGTACAAGAATACTAACGGTTAGTTTGGGTACCACGCCTGGTACGAAAATACTAATAGTTGGCTCAGGTACCATGCCTGGTACAGGAAATTACTAACGGTTGGCTCGGGTACCACGCGTGGTACGGGTTTACTTTATTGCATCATTTCATAGATATTTGTTGAATTGTGTTGATTGTTATTGGTCCCGTGTGTGGACCAGACTATATTATTGAGATGTGATATTTAGTTATGGTCCTTGTGAGGCCAGGTTATTTGTTGTATCTGATTTAGAGTTGGTCTTGGTATAGACCGAGTTGCTTGTTAACACTTAGGTGTTGGTTAGAGGGGATCCCAGAGTAGGTCCAAGTAATATACATTTGGATAGGACGGTTGTTGGGTATGTTGTTGTTGCTTGTCCTAGTCATATAAAGGTGACTCATGGGTACTCGATAAGCTAGAGGAATGACCGAGAGTTTGGCGTTGGGTTTTTAGTTGGCATTACTAAGTGGAGGTTGCATTGGGATCCTGGAGAGGTCGAAATACTTATAGGTTATACCATGAGGGTAATGGGTTTAGACTGACAATAGTCGGGTTGTTCCCGAATGATTGGCCATATGGATTGGTAGAGTAAACAGGGTGGTAGTCCGGGTCAGGACTTAGCGGTTGGTTTAGTGGTAAGGCTTGGGAAGTCTAAGGTGAGTATAGTCCGAGTCAGGACTTAGGAGTTGGACTAGTAGTGAGACTTGGGAAGTCTTGGAAGTGAGGGAGTTGGTAGCGGAAAGAGTAGGAAGGATCAGGTTTGTATTGTATAATCCAAAGGGAGGTTGGAGGATGGAAATTCTATTGTTACATTCATGTTTTTGCCTATTTTTTCTTATATGATGGTAGGAGTAGATTCGGGTCGACCGATGATTCCTACCAGTATGTGTGGTTGTACTGATTCTACTCTTGCTATACCTTTTTGGGTATAGTCTCGTTGCAGGGTTCGTGATGTTTCTTAGGTGTATGCCGATGGTGATCCTCCAGCAGCTTCTGTTCTTGATTTCCTGATGGAAGTTGTGTCCCTTTTCAGTTCTTGTATAAACCTTGTACTAGCTCTTGTACCTGCTTAGACTAGATTCTATGGAGGGTGTGTTAAAGATTATAAAGGTTTTGGCTAATTCTTTAAGTAATTAATTTTCTGAACATTTTTGTAAAAGAAATTCTCATGTATAAAATGGACTTATTTTAATTGGTTATTTTAATTTTTTGCAATGTCACCTGTTGGACGGGTGGTGAGGGTTCGTCTATCTAGGTGGTTAGAGTAGGCGCCCACACGGCCTGGTAGGTTGGGTCATGAAAAAACTGAATCGGGCTGACATCACTTTGCTATAGCAATTTTTTCTCCGATATAGCACTACCGCTGTAGCGGCAGCCTTCCTCTATAGCAGAATGACGGGAGGCAGTAGCTTAGTTACGCAATTTAATAAAAAAAACTTCTCCTCTTCATTTGGAAAAGGTACGAGGGTTACTCCAAAAACCCTCTTAGTCTGCTCCAAGGCTTGGGAGCTATGGGGAGGAGGGATTTCGGCTAAAGAGACGCAAAACCCTAAGATTTGGGCTTGTCAATCGTCTGGGAACGCCTTCACGGAGCCAGAAATTGTATCATGCGGCTTTTTGGCATCCAGGTAGGGTAGGTTTTCTTCACCTTGAGTAGATATTAACCTACTTTCATTCGTATTATTGTATAGAGGGAAAGGAGTAATCATTCTTAGGCCTTGGGGCACGGAATTTGGTGTATTATTGCTTATGGATGGGTTTAACTAGGAAATGGATTGGGTGGTAAGGATTTGTCTATCTAGGTGCTTAGAGTAGGCATCCGTACAGACCGGTAATTGGGTCATGACAGATGGTAGCAGAGCCTAGGTTACCGGTCTCCCAGTACAAGAGTAATATATCAAATAGAGTCTTGCAGATTAGTGTGTTGACATCCACATCTAATCTTTGGGAAGCTATGAAGCATTCTAGGAAACACCTCCACTTTCTTCACTCATTTTGTACGGTTCGTTTACTTTCTTATATGGGTTGAGTCCAATTGGTATCTCTCCATTCCAATTGGTATCTCAGCGAAGTAAAAAATAATGTCATTGGACTCCGATTGCAATGAAACAAGCAAGAGATGTTTGAACCGGGAAGGTTCCAATTGGTATCTGTCCTGAGAGGCTATAGTAAAACATGGGTGACCGACTAACAGTCACCTATGGGATGAATAAAGAGTAGTGTATATGACTTGATTCTGTTATAGCTTGAAGCCTGAAATTTTGTGTGTTGCAATGCTTGTATGACTGAAATTGTTGGTATGTGATTGATTTTCTTACTATGAGTGTTAGGTCTGAAAGGAGTCATAAGTTCAAATTGGTGTATTTTTTGTCTTCAATAAACTACTATGTGTTTTAATCTGAAAACTTCATATCACTTTTTAAAAAGGGACTCATCATTGGTAAAGATGGTGAGGGGATAGGATTTATGACTTTAGGGAAGCTTCGGTTTTAGGACAGTCGGGGCTTGGTTGGAAACCATGGGAACAAGGGGTTATTCGTGCATGATAACGGGAATGTGTTGTTGCTAACAGTTTTCTCATGCAATTCAATTTGTTTTGGTGATATAGGATGCTAAGTTTTGGTCTGTGCATTATCAAGAATGATCTTCGGGAATTGTTTAAGGCCATGGCAGGACTTATGCTATTATTAACGATAACTGGAAATGGAGATGAGTTGTTTTTATTAAAAAATTAAATGTTCTGGACTGTCACCGTTGGGACCGTCATAGAGGGACTGTACCGCTATAGTGATTCCGCTATAGGGGGAATTTCTACCGCTATGGTTGAACCGCTATAGCGAAATGACACCGCTCTAGCGAGGAGACGCGGGGCAGAATGGCTGCCCTATTTTCCCCTATTTTTCATTCCATTCCTGGGGCATTGAAAAACTATAACTAAGCTACGAGCTGCTGCGTAAACCAAGGAAATCATTTATAGAACTAATATAGCATGAATATAAGGGAAATTTTCTGACAACTAGCATCCATGTACTAAAAAACGATGGGAAAAGGGAAAGGGAACATTCACTACAACATTTTTGTCTTTTGTCCACTCTTGTAAAGTGTGGCCTAAAGTAACAAAAGGTGTGGTCTTTGATCGCTTTTGGCCTTTAGGCCACGGTTTTCTGGGAGTGGGCTAAAATGGCATAACCATTGACTTTAGACCACACTTTCTAAGTGTAGCCATAGCAACTACGCTTAAAAAGCATGCCTAAGAGTTACAAAGGCTATGCTTTGTAGCATCCCATTGGCAACAGGTATATTTGATAATTTTACACTTTGAAAGCATGACCTTAGCTTGTTATTGGCCACGCTTTAAAAGTGTAGCCTTTTATACCTTTTCTACAACAACACTTATTAAGTGTAACCTTTTCCTTATGTAAATGCACACAATTGACATTCCTATAGCCACACTTTTGAAGTGTGGCAACATTGTCTAGAATATATATATATATATATATATATATAATCTCAAACACCAAATTATTCAATAGATATTCACATGTATAGATTTGCAATAAACTTCAAAAATAATAATGTATTCAAAATGTACAAACACATGCTTAAAAAGTAATATTATCAAGATCTATACTAAAGAAAAATTCCACTACACGAAACAAAATGTATTCAAACATATATCAAAATAGTTCAAAAACTCTTTATCATTCACTTCAATAGGTCGAGTTGACTTGTGGCCGCCATTCAAATTCAATCACCAGCATTTTCCTACACATTCAAAATGAAATTAAAAGTTAGAGAAAGACCATGTTCAACACTAGTCATGGTTAATCATCCTATGAGAACAAAATACTTCAATGCAACAAGACCACACAATTTAGTATAACTCTACCACCACTCACTCCAACATCTACATTCTTTTTTCTAAAGCTTCTCATTCACTCATTCTTTCACATGAAACAAGTCACTGCTGGTGGGTTCCATATTTATAACATTTCCACACCTACTTAATATTTTTGTAAGCTATAAAATTTTATCCTAATACTAGGAATAATAACAGATAAAATGGTAGAATCCACAGGTCCACGAAGGGACTTGTGGGTTGTGGTAGTGACAACATCAGCATGGTTATGTATGTGTGGGGGTTCCATCTTTATAACACTTCCACAAGTATTCTTAGCAATAATTTATCAAGTTTCTTATGCTACCTGGTTATTATATTTTAACATAGTATCAAACGTATCATGATTCTACGAAGAGCAGCTAAAGCAAGCTAACTAAATAGTGTATAACAGAGAGGCGAACAAAATTATCCTAAAAAATAGTTACCAAAATGATCTCACTTCTACTTATTCAACAAGGTTATCATTGTCCAGAGACACCTAATTAAATTTAGCTAGAAAGCTTGGGATTTGGTTACTTGAAAATCTGAAAGCTCTTGCTAAAGGTAGATAAGTATATGTGCTAACATGTATGATTCTTTGAAGGATGTTTGATGTCTACAAACTATCAATGCTCAAAATGTTTGAGATAATCTCTGATTAATATTTCTAATAGAACAACAGAAGTAGCACTAACGTCGTCTATTCTTTATCTTTTAAATTATATAGTTACGCATCAAACTCTTTCCATCTGCAGATGATGTAGCTCAAAGAAGTTTCCATTCTTCTCAGGTTGTCAAAAAAAATCATCCAAAAAATAAAACAAAGAACATAAAGAGAACCTTGTTCATTTCTATGTAATTTAGGAAGAAAAGTGCATCAAATATTTACATGGTTGACGACAAGAAGCGGCAGTAGCAGACATCGAATATACCATTAGCAAGATTTACATTCATTGGAGATTTCTATGCATTTATAGAGTGAAGATTGCACAATTCTCCTATTTCAAAATATCATATGGCTTGATTTCACTTTTCAGTAGAAATTCCAATATATCTTTGATGAACCAAAAAAGTTATTCCAGTATAGCAAAAGAAAGATATTGTTACCGGTCAATACTCTTAATTCAAACGCAATTGGAACGTCAATGGTATTTCTTTTCCTGTTAACTTCTAAAACTTGGATATCTTCTTTAGAAACTAATAATGGAATTAAGGTGACAAACTTGAAACTTCTTAGTTGCAGTATGCAAGATTATGACCTGCAAATGTATAATAATATAGTAAACATCAAATTTTTTATGGTTGATACCGACAAGATAAATACACTACACATTTAAGGCTCATCAACAAATGCATGCAATATGGTCATATATAGAATCACAAACTGTTTCCACATCACGGGCCTTCAACTTGAGAGAATTGCAGAAAATATAATTGACAACTGAAATTTGACAAGTTTCAGACAAAGTTAGTATTTATAGAAATGAAGTACCAAATCCTCAAGGAGCTCGTATGCAGACAACAATTCAGTCAGATGTAGCAATTACATAAGATGAGAATTTTCATGCACCAATGTTTCTTCTCCATAAAAATAAAATATCAACAAACTCCATCAAAGTGAAAATTTTGAATTGGATAATAAAGCAAAACTGTTCAAGCCACCTAAGAGATGAAGCAACTGCTTACATGCACTATTTGATAATTGATATCCAGAGTTATACCATTTTGACTTTGTTTCCTCTATAAACAGTCTCTCTAAATGGCAAAGGGCAGCATAAAGGCAAAGTTACTATTGATCATCCTAGGATAAATATTAGACATGAAAATATTAGTTTATAATTAGCATATAAAGAGAAGCCATTTATTATCTGACACAACAAGTTTGTGAGAAAGCTGAATCAATATGTCTCTTCTTTTATTTTTGATAATTTAGATCATTCATCACACCAAAATAAGGATGTTATCCATAATTTGTGTTGTCAATCCTCATAGAAAATTACCGTAAGGTGTTTCTCTTCTCTCTTTTTCTTCTTTAGGCAAATAGGTCACAAACAATGATTCCTAATATAAAAGTGAAAATACTATTAATGAAGAGAGATAACTGTCAGAAACATGAGATAGAAAA
The DNA here is from genome assembly GCA_003996215.1 of Jaltomata sinuosa. Lineage (NCBI taxonomy): Eukaryota > Viridiplantae > Streptophyta > Magnoliopsida > Solanales > Solanaceae > Jaltomata > Jaltomata sinuosa. Next base: position 9,393 of record QJPP01004104.1, read on the forward strand.
GTTGAAGAAAGCCCGCTATACTCCATGTACTATGTTATAAGATAAACATGACATAAAATTATTGACCACCGCTAATATGCATTAAAACAACTAAATAGGATAACAACTCATAAGGATTTTCATATTCACCCTGTCGCAATTTCATATACAGAGAACAAGTTCAATTAGAATCATCTTGATGAAGCAACACTCACAGAAAATGAGGAGCATCCAATTAAGTTTAAAAGCACCCAAGAATTCAGGTAATCAAGAACACCCTATCAAAGTCACAAATTATTAAACCATCGGAGATAAATTCATTAAAGAGCAAAGAATTAGAAAATTATAAGTCCAAAAACCAGTAAAAAGAGAAAATAATACAAGGAACCATGATAGTACATGAGTTACATCCATTTAACTTGTCAGATTTTATTCTCTTAATTGCTCCTTGAACAGGGAATACCAAACAAATCAATGTGAAATAGAAAGTAAGTACGGAGACTAAGAATAAAGAGACAAAGGATATTTCTAAATTCATACCAGAACTCTGCCATCTCTTGTTGCAAGGACACGGATATCAGAACAAGAGACAACCTCATGGATTGCCTCCTCAATTTAATCCTTTATCGTTTCAATCAAATTAAAGCCTTTCAATGTCCTATTCAACATAGTCTCATGTTCAACAGTCCCATTCGCATTGCTATCAGCTAGCAGAATAGATGTATCACAACTCTGAAACCACTAGAGTAAAAATTTCATTGTCTTGAAAAATAACCGTTGTCCTTAAGACTTCCTTAGTACTCTAACGACTTTGAGCTTTGAGCTCCTTCTTTGCATAATATTATTTTTTAATTTTCTAAAGACTCTAAAGGCTCACCCTACTTTTCAGATGTAATGCCATTCCATCCTCTTTCTATTACCAAAGAAAAAGTGGGAAAAGGGTATGGATACAGACACAGAGGGATATAACTACAGGTATATACATGGAGAAATATCCGGACATCATAAAGTCGAGAGAGAATTGATGCTACTGAAACTACTGAGAATAACAGTACATGTGTTTATATGTCTTAATTCAAAGCTGAGAAAGTAACTGACTAAACTGGATCTCAGTTCAAATAAATTACCCAAATAACAAATAAGGAGTTTTTATTTTTTCAAGTACTACATCTGAATCCCCAAGTTTGAAAAAGGTGACATATCGAGAAAGATGGAATTATTGTGTAGAAGCATCCAAGTCTATCTATGATTTACATAAGCTAATTTCTAATTATAGTATGTGAAAGAAAGTACCTTTGGCAGGAAATAGATAGAAAAACACTTACAAATGCATTTTTTTCTCTTGCATTTTCTTGGGAATTCCAGTACACTCACTGATTTGTAAGTCAGCCTCATCACTTAGACTGGATTCTTACTAACAGTGAGATAAATTAGTATTGCCATTTCCATATTAAAAACTATACAACCTGAAAAAGAAGAAACTAATTGCGAGATTATCTATGTACAATTTGAAAGTTCAACTAATAAGGCATACTGTACAAAGCTGTAATAGTATATTCCTTAATTCTGCAGCTCTAATCATCAAGCATCCCCGTACTTTTGTCATGTATAACATCTGATGGTAGACTAGGCAAAAGACACCCAGAAGCAACTCCCACGAAAATATAAAAAAACTTAATTAATTAAAACTATGACAAAGAAAGTGGCATAGGTAAAATAAATGATATACAACACACAAGGAACTTCATCCAAGATATATAACACACAAGGAACCTCATCTAAAGGAAGAAAATTAACATGTAGTAGTTTGATGGTTGATGCATGTAGTGTTTTGACAAAAACAATATTTTCTAACACAAAATGTAGATTTCTTCTCAAGCATGAAATGACAGTATTGTAATTTCTAAACCTTACAGACACAAAGTCACTGTGGACTGCTTTAGGTTCAAAGTGTGCCTCATTTTTCCAATACATTGATCTAAAAGCAAAAGATCAGTAGAAAATAGACAAACCATATCAAGCTACCTTCTCCTTATTATATACTCTATGTGGACTACGTGACTTCTTTTTGTACAGCTCGGCTCTTCATAATGCACCAAAAAGACAAGCAATGGTATATATGACCATATCTATCATGGAACCAACTGTGCTAATATGTTGTATGTGTCAAATAAGTTTTAGATAATATTTTCGGAGATAGGTGATAACATTACATCACCACAATATTTTTTAAAACTCACTGTAGAAAAAGGAATCAAGTTGGAATAAATAGTACTAAAACATACATTTTTTTTGCACAACATATACATAAAATTCTGATATGAAGAACTTGTCAACCCTGAAGCCCTTCAATGAATGACTTCAAACAACCATTGAAGTCCCCATTTTCTTTTGTGGTGTATTTGTATTATGAAAAATTATATAGTATCAGCAAAATACTGCAAACATCTACAATTGTAAAGATTGCTTAATGAGAATGATTTGGAGATTTTTGTAGCTAGAGGAGTTTAGTGGGGTTAAGGTCGATAGGATCAACTGAAAAGTAATTCAATATAGCTTAAGCATGATTGTCAGTTGTGCTTGTTGGAAATTTAACGAGCAAGATTTCCTAACTCAGTACCACGTAGAACTACTGATAAGATTAGTTGGACACTTGAACTCATGTTGACTTTGCCGAATTCCAGCTAAGAATGATATAAGTGGGTTTGAATTGCACCATCAATCTTGACCTGCTCGCTTTATTTAACTCTATTTGTGAACTCTATCAGGTTAAATGGGCTTGACGTGACATCTTTTTGTACAAAGAAGCTTATAAAGCTTAAACAACAACCAATTTATACATCATTTAACACATTTATTTAAAAAATACTGTCACAAATGCTACAAAGATAGTAAGAAATTAAAAAAAATCAGATAATTACAAAAATAAAAATACCCACAGATGCACAATATGTTCATCGCTTTTGCAAAAATCACAATACAAAGTAGACATGTAATTAATCCACAAGAAATAAAACCACAAGCAATAAACTCAGATGCAAAATAGATATGCAAGAAACCAGATGCAAAATAGACATGCAACAAACCCAGATGCTTTTAAACAGAAGCTTAAAACATACCTTCTTTAGGTCACACGAACTGAAATCTCCACTAAAATTAGGAAAAGTAGAAGAAATTTGAGCTGAGCTGAAATCTCCACTGAAATAAGGTGAAATTAAAAGAAATTTAAGGGATTTGAGCTGAAATAAGTTGAAATTAGTTTAAATGGAAGCTTAAAACATAAAAATTTCTACCTTCTTCGACATATTTGGGATCTGAAATTTCCACTGAAATTAGAAGAAATTTGAGGGTTTGAGGGCTTAGAGCATCGACGACGGCGACAACTCGGAGCTTAGAGCTTTGACAATGATGACGACAAACCCAGATTCTTTTTGCGGTGCATTTTTTGCTTAGAGTGTGAGAATGTTTTAGAGTGTGAGAATGTTTTAGAGTGCTCTGAGAGTGAAAAATATTTACTTTTGATTTACTTTTCGGCCAATTAGAAATTAGAGGGAGAGAAAAATATTTTGGAGGGAGAGTTAAAATTTTTAATGAAAATTTTAGGCCACACTTCTAAAGTGTTGTATTTAGAATTATAAAAATACCATGCTTAAAAGTGTAGTTGTATGTGTAAATAAGTGTTGCCAATTATATCATGATTTGGCAACGCTTATAAAGTGTGGCCTATACCATCAAAAGCCACGCTTTAAAAGCGTTGCCAATATTAGTGTGGATAGAAGCTAAAAACTATAGCTACGCTTTAAAAGCATAACAAAATATGTTTTAGACAATACTTTACAAGCGTGGTACAGATTTAGTGTGGCCACAAGACTAAAATATTGTAGTGATTGTGTAGTACATGCCCCATACGGGGGCAAAATCCCCAAAAAAGTAGTAAATAATTCTAAGAGGGGAGGGGGAGTCCTAGGCCGCATCATCACTCAGGAAGGGGAACTCCTGCCTATCCTCGGGCTCAAGGGTAGGAAGCTCCTGACCAGGGGCGACGCAAGTGAACATGACCTTGACGGTCTTCCACATCGGGGCAAACATGCGATCTCGGAAGTGCTTCTTTTTATTCTCCTCCTCTAACTCCCTGCGGAGTGATGCAAAATACTGAGGAAAAGGGGGCTGGGATATACCTCTAGCAGCAGTGCCCTCCGTGAACCTCCAGACAGTGACCAGAGTCTCCTCAAGCTAACTGCTAGTGATCGGGGGCTGCGACTGGAAAGGAGCGGGGGTAGGTATCATCATCTACATCTTTGGTAGCCTGGTTGCTCCCTGCTTCATCTACCTTCATCTTCTTCTTTGAGGTAACCACTTTTACCCATAGAGGGTTAAAGTCATCATCCATATCCATCTCGTGGTCAGTATGATCTTCAGGCACCCCAACCCGTCTGCACAGCTCAAACACCAAACCAGGAAGAAATGGGCCTCTTCTAAGACCCCGGTAGAAGTCCTTCCACTCTGAAATAATCTGGTCCTGCACATTCATAATGATCCCCTGCATAGCACAAGCAATCACCAGGGCTCGAGCATAAGTCACATCAATCTTATTGCTCGACGGGTAAATTCTTTTGGACACCAAATTTAGCCACCTCCTAGCATCTGCAGAGAAGTAAGCACTAGTGATGCCCTCAGGAATGGGCCAGTAGACCTGACTCATAAACTCCTTATACACTAAGGTATCCCTCAACCAAGTCATATCCTAAAGATAATACTTGGCCTCGTATGCAGCATTGGAGACGTGAGGCACTCCTAGCACCTCATTAATTATTTGAGAATCCACCGGGACATCTACCCCTTGGATGCAAATAGTGGGGTTGGGATCATCCCAATGAACAGTAGGGAGGATAGCATAGAACTCCTTCACCCAACCTGTACGCGCGGGAGGGGGAGCCACTATCAACGAAACCCAACTGAACTCTTGAAGCCTGTGATGGAAGGCGGCTACTTTTCCATCTATCTCGACCATTTTGCAACCCATTTAAAAGCAAATTCCTAACCAGAGATAGTCCCAGAACCTCTCCTAATTAGCATTGTCAGGGAAACTCGCATAAGTATATTCAAGGAATTGTCCTTCAGCCATTGATTTTGTTAACCTACAATGTAGTCAAGGGCGGGATTAGAACTTGTTTTAGCATAAGGGGACGAGTTAAAAATTGGAAAATTTTTCTAAGTGTGAGCCTAATAAGGCTTCTATTTTGCGGTCTTCCACTATAGCGAACAAGACTGCTATGGCAATCTTCATCGTCCCAGAATTTCAAAGGGTTCTTCAATGGCGCCCCTTGACCAGAAACTCCATTTTAAAATACCAAAGTCCAAATCAGTGCTTCCGAAGTGTCCTATTACTGTTTTCTACGAAAATTTAGGCATTATAACCCCTAAATTTTGTTCAAATCACAAATTTTATTCAAGGACAACCCTTCACCTTCCCCACCATTTTTGGCCTGTTTTTGGCCAAAAGTTGCATAATCCTTTGTAACAACCGAGTACGTCATTATGGGTAGTCCAATCGTGCCAAGTTTTAGAGTTAGAAAACTCTGAGTTTAGGAGTTTGAAATTCTGGGCTAGGCTAGTCTCGGCCGATTTAGGGGTGATGTATGGTCTAGGGCAATCTGGCTAAGGATTGGGTTGGTTGTCTTGTGTTGATCTAGTTTTTTGCATAGCTAACACATAGAGGAGTCCGGGGGACTTTTTGGAATCAGATTCGGGTAAGTAGAACTCCCAGAATCGAGGTTGACGTGAAGGAGTTATTTCAGGACGTCGGAAAAATAGGTGTGTTATAAAATGGACTAATTTTCGAGGTTTTATGAATTTCTGTCTCGTGTCAACTGCTATAGCGGTTGACACTCTGCTATAGCGACCTCCACTGTAGAGGAGAAATTACCGCTACAGTGGAAGTCAATGTCGGTCAGCCTCCGCCATAGCGGACGACTCCGCTACGGTAGTACCACTATAGCGGAGTGGACTGCTATTGCGGAGCTTGATGGGATTTAATGCAGAAACATTCCCCAAAACATTCAGTTTTCATAATTCTATTTTGGGAGAAGGGCAAGGCGATTTCAGGCAATTTTCCTCCATTTTCTATTGTTTTTCATCCCTAACGTAAGGTTTTTACTCCCCAATCTTCGTACTACTTTTCCTATGTGGTAGAATTGCTAGGAAGGAACTTGGGGAAAGGTTGGAATAACCTAGGGATGGTGGAATCTGGGGAAGAAGGGGGATTCTAGGCATGAAAGTTCTTGGGTATTGATTAAAGTAAGGTTTTATGATCACATGTTGTTAAATTCTCTACTTTTATCGGTAAAAATTATAGAACTAGGGAAATTAATGGCGGTAAGCCCAGGGAAAATGAAAGAATGATCATGGTTGGTCTGAGATCTGGGATTGGGTGTAATCCGGGTAATGCGCATGCCTTGTTTGTTAATTTGAGTACTTGTATGTTGTTTAAGACCAAGAACGAGAAAGGAATCCAGAACACGGGAAAGCTCGGGTTGAGTAGAGCTTGGATAATTTTGAGGTAGGTGATGTCTTACGACTCATGTGAATGTTGTATATTTTGTACTCTTATCTAAGTGTTTGTATGAATTGCATGACTTAGAGAAATTGTGTAGAATGTCTAAGGGTCATATTTTACAGTCTGTGAATTGAACGGTGTGTTGCTTGTTGGTTTACAAGTTGTTTGTTCATTATTTTGACTGTGGATTATTGACATTCGGTTGGCTCGGGTACCACGCCTAGTACGGGTTTATTTTACTGCATCATGGCATTGATATTATTGCATTGCATTGATTGTTATTGTTTCCATGAGTGGACCGGGTGTTTTTATTGAATTGTGATATTTATTGGTGGTCCTTGAGTGACCGGGAATCCTGTTATAATTGTTGAGTTGGTCTTGGTTTAGGCCGGTTTGTCTGTTGAACACTTAGGTTTTGTTTAGAAGGGATCCCAGGATGGGTCCGAGCTAGGCAAAAAGGATAGTTTAATGAATTCTATGATTATGGTTTAGAGTAATAAGAAGGTGGACTTCATGTGGGAACAAGCTAGGTAGAGACTTGTAGTCTAGGGGAGCCTATTGACTTGTTGCATATTTTCAGCACTGGTACTTGATTTGCTGTACTGAATTATGCACTGTTTATTTGCAACTGGGTGATGATCCTACTAGTACACAGTGGTGGTGTACTGATACTACACTTTCTTTTTCTTCTTGTGAGTATAGGCAATCTTCCAGCGGCTGAGACGCGACCTCATCTGTAGTACCAGCGTTCCAGACATCAAGGGTGAGCCGTTTGATCGAACTGCCTTGAATCTATCATTAGTGTTGTAGCCCATTTGTTTTAAGGCTTAGACTATGTCCTTATATTTTTGGGGTTGCATCCCTGCACTCTAGACATTGGTAGAATTGTTTGGTACAACGACTTTTAGATTCTAGGGGCTAATTTCCGCAGGTTTATATTAATGAGGTTGAATTATTGTTATTGAACTGCTAGTTTACTTTTATGCACTGGTTTTAAGCTGTTAGAATGATTAAGTTCAGGTAAATGATGGTTCGCTTACCTGGGTGTTGGGTGAGTGCCACTCACAGCGGTCTGGGTCATGACAAAGATGGTATTCGAGCCTTAGGTTCGTTGATCTCGTTGTACCAAATAGGTCTAGTAGAGTCTTGCAAAATGGTGCGGAGACGTCCGTACTTCTCCTCGAGAGGCTATAGGACCTTAGGAAAACTATCTCTTCTTTCTTTCCGTCGTGCTATAACTTGATTCCAATTGGTATCTGGTGATACAAATTGGTATCTAACCTCATTCACTCTTCTGTCCGCAGATGGTTAACACAAGAAACAACAGAGCTAGAGCAGCGGTCCCAGCGGTGGTCTTGTCTGTCCATGGTAGAGGCAGGGGAAGGGGTAGGGGATGAGGTACAGCCACACCCGCCAAGGGTAGAGCGTGGTAGTGGCAGGGGAAGTGGCTACTGGAGAGTGCAAAGCGACCCCTCCCCCACCTCAGGAACATGTTGATGAAGACGTAGAAGTTGTGGCTGAAGATGGTGAGGCGTAGGAGGAGGTGGCACCAGTTGGGGGTGCAGGCCTCCCTACTATGATACCAGAAGCCTTTCAGCAGGCTTGGAATATTTTGAGTGGGTTGGTTGCTACTGGATCCATACCCACGATTTTTGCAAACCAGGCCTTGGACCCTCAGTCAGCAGCTACTACAGCGCCTAGGATAGATGTAGACTCAGGCACGAATGACTTTTTCAGGCCAATGCTAGGCCCAGTGATGACATGGAATAAACATAAGATGCTGACCAAGTTTCTCAAGCTGAAACCTCCTACATTTCAGGGTACTGATAGGGAGGATGCTTATGAGTTTATCTTGGATTGCTATGAGAGATTGCACAAGTTGGGTATTGTACATCAACATGGGGTTGAGTTTGTCAAGTTTTACCTGCAGGGTGATGCCAAGCAGTGGTGGAGGTCTCATGTGGAGTGCCGGTCTTTTGTTCTACCCCCATTGACTTGGGAACAGTTCCCCTCTTTGTTTTAGAGAAGTACGTACCCCGTACTTTGAGAGACCGGAAGAAAGATGAGTTCTTGAACTTGGAGCAGGGTAGCATGTCAGTCTCTGCTTACGAGGCTAAGTTTCACGCCTTGTCTCATTTTGCCACACAGCTGTTGGGTTCCGAGGAGGAACGGGTCCGGTTATTTGTGAAATGTTTGAATACTTAGCTATAGGTACTGTCAGTGCATATGATTTCTTCAGGAAAGGGCTTTAATGATGTGGTGGACTGTGTGAAGAAACTTAAGGGAGTCAGGAAGACGGGGCTGGCTAAGGCATTAGCCAAGAAGCCCCGGAGTGAGGGAAATTATGGTGGCTCACATTCCAGGGGTCATCATCAGCAGGTATACTCAGCCCGTCCTATTCAGTCAACTCTGCCAGCAGTTACAGGTGGTCATCAGGGAGCTCATAATTATCCTTGAGCTCCTATGGGCCAGGGAGCATCTTATACGTCAGCTAGCAGGCCTACACTTGACCGTGGTTGCTTCCATTATGGTGATCTGGGTCACTTTAAGAGGGAGTGTCAGGAAGATAGGTAATCAGGGTCAGCAGCAGCCTAAAGCGGTGGTCCTGGCAGGTAGAGGTGGTAATACTAAAGGTCGTCCATAGGGTGGGCAAGAAAACTTTCAGGGAGGCCGGGGCGACAGAGGGAACGACGGCGCGGGCAGGGGTACAACGCAACCAATCTGGGAAGTTGCTCGGATTAATGATCGGGCATATTGCTATGCTTTTACAGTAAGAAATAAGGTGGAAGCCGCTGATACGGTGATCACATGTACCATTCTTGTCTGCGATAAAATGGCTTCAGTATTATTTGACTCAGGTTTTACATATTATTATGTATCTGTGAGTTTTGCGTTGGGTCTAGAATTGACTTATGATATCCTTGATTCCCCTATTCATGTTTCTACTCTGGTTGGAGAGTCTGTGATTGTGACTCATGTTTATCGTGTCTGTTCTGTTATTTTTGTGGGGTTGCATACTTGGGTAGACTTAGTAATCCTGGATATGGCTGGTTTTGATATTATCTTGGGCATGACCTAGCTATCCCCTTATCATGCTGTGTTGAAATGTAACACCAAGACTGTGACTCTAGAGATTCTGGGTAAGGATAGACTAGAGTGGAAAGGTGTGTACCGGCCTAAGCCAGTTAAGGTAATATCATTTATTCAGGCTAGGAAGCTAGTAGGAAGGGGGTGCCTAGACTTCTTGGCTCATCTCTAGGATGATAGTATGAAGTCCCCATCTATTGAGTCAGATTTGGTGGTTTCTGAATTTCTAGAGGTTTTTCCAGCGGATTTGCCTGGTATGCCTCCGAACAAGGATATAGACTTTTGAATTGATTTGGAGCCAGGCACTTGCCCCATTTGTATTCCTCCATATGGTATGGCTCTGGCAGAGTTAAGGGAACTTAAGACTCAACTGCAGTAACTCCTAGATAAGGGATTTATCCATCCCAGTGCTTCACCTTGGGGTGCTCTTGTTTTGTTTGTAAAGAAAAAGGATGGTAGTATGTGGATGTGCATAGACTATAGGCAGTTGAACAAGGTGACCATCTGGAATAAGTACCCTCTACCCTGCATTGATGATTTGGTTGACCAGCTTCAGGGTGCATCGGTGTTTTCAAAAATCGACTTGAGATCGGGGTACCATCAGTTGAGGACTAGTCCTGAGGACATTCCTAACACTGCTTTTCGAACTCGGGGCATTACGAATTCCTAGTAATGTCATTTGGCTTGACCAATGCAGCGACATCATTCATGAGTTTGATGACTGGGGTATTTAAGTCATATTTGGATTCCTTCATGATTGTGTTTATCGATGATATTTTAATCTACTCCAAGAGTAGGGAGGAGCATGCTAGTCATCTCCGTATTGTGTTGGACATCTTAAAACGCCAGAAGCTTTATGCGAAGTTCTCCACGTGTGAATTTTAGTTGACTTCAATTGCATTCTTGGGGAATGTAGTGTCAGAAAAGGAGGTGATGGTAGATCCCCCGAAAATTGAAGCAGTCAAGAGTTGGGTTCGGCCTAGCTCTATGACTGAGGTGAGGAGTTTTGTTAAACTCACAGGGTACTACCGGAGGTTTGTTAAGGATTTTGTGTCTATTGCTACTCACCTGACCAGGCTGACACAAAAAGAAGTACCATTCGTGTGGTCCGACAAGTTCGAGGAGAGCTTCCAAAAGCTCAAGACACTTCTGACCACGGCTCCTATATTGTCCTTGCCGGTTGAAGGTAAAGACTTTATTGTCTACTGTGATGCTTCACATTCTGGTTTAGGTGCTGTGTTGATGCAGGATAGGAATATGATAGCCTATGCATCTAGGCAGTTGAAGGTGCATGGGAGGAACTACCCTACTGATGACTTAGAATTGGCAGCAGTGGTCTTTGCACTCAAAATTTGGAGACACTATCTCTATGGTGTCTAGTGTGAGGTGTTCACCAATCATCGCAGTCTGCAACATGTGTTCACTCAGAAGGATTTGAATTTTAGGCAGAGAAGGGGGATGGAGCTATTAAAGGAATATGATGTGACCATTCAATATCATCCGGGTAAGGCTAATATGGTGGAAGACGCATTGAGTCGGAAAATAGTTAGCATGGGTAGTTTGGCTTGTTTGGGAGGTGTCTAAACGACCACTAGCAAGGGAAATTTGGTCCTTAGAGGCCAAGTTCATGGACTTGGGTGTTTCAGAACAGGGTGGATTGTTTTCCAGCATTGAGGTCAAAGCCACCTTCATAGAGGAAATAAAGGCCAAACAGTTTCAGGATCCAAAATGGGTAAGCTTCAAGGTAAGGTAATATCCGGGGAATCCAGGGATATCACGTTAGACTCTGGTGGAGTACTAAATTTCAGAGGAAGGATTTGTGTTCCTCGAGTTGATGAAATAATTCAGAAAATCTTGGTAGAAGCTCATGGTTCGCGGTATTCAATTCATCCCGATATGACCAAAATGTACAGGAACTTAAGGCAGCGTTACTGGTGGCCCGGAATGAAAAGGGACATAGTTGACTTTGTGTCCAAATGTCAAAAATGCTAGCAGGTAAAGTATGAGCACCAGAGAACTACAGGACTACTTCAGAGGATGCCCATTCCAGCGTGGAAGTGGAAAAGGATAGCCATGGACTTTGTGGTGGGTCTTCCCAAGACATTGGGAAAGTATGACTAAATTTGGGTCATTGTTGACAGGCTGACCAAGTCCGCTCATTTCATTCCAGTCAGGGTAGATTACAATTCACAACAATTGGCTAAGATCTACGTGAAAGAGGTTGTGAGATTGCATGGCGTGCCACTGTTCATCATTTCATACAGGGGTATGCAGTTCACCTCTAAATTTTAGGTCAAGCTACATGAAGAGTTGGGTACACAACTCATTTAGCACAGCCGTCCATCCTCAGACTGATGGTCAGTCGGAGAGGATGATCCAGGTATTAGAGGACATGCTGAGAGCATATGTGATAGATTTCGGGGGTAAATGGGACCAGTTCCTACCATTATGCAAGTTCTCATACAACAATAGCTATCACTCCAATATTGACATGGCACCATTCGAGGCATTGTAAGGGAGGGGCTGCAGATCACCGATTGGGTGGTTTGAGGAAGGCGATGTAAAGCCTTTGGGAGTGGAATTAGTAAAGGAGGCACAGGAAAAGGTAAGGGGCATTCAGGCTAAATTTCTGGCTACCCAAAGCAGGCAGAGGGAGTATGCAGATCGCAAGGTTTGGGATATGGAATTTCAGGTTGGTGAACAGGTATTGTTGAAAGTGTCACCAATGAAGGGAGTTATGCGGTTTGGTCAGAAGGGAAAGCTTAGCCCTTGGTTCATCGGTCCGTTTGAGGTTCTTGAGATTATGGGTCTAGTGGCTTACAAGTTAGCACCGTCGTCCAGTTTATCGGGTGTCATTCCGGTATTCCATGTATCCATGCTTAAGCGATACCATGGGGATGGGCACTACATCATCAAGTGGGATGAGGTGCTTTTCGATAAGAATCTTCGTTATGAAGAGGAACCAGTCTTGATTCTTTCTCGGGATATTTGAGGGTTGAGGACAAAGGTGATTGATATGGTAAAGGTTCAGTAGAAGCATCATTCGGTTGAGGAAGCCACTTGGGAAACCGAGAAGGACATGCGGGATAAGTACCCTAAATTGTTTGAGGATTTAGGTACTACACTTTCTTCCTTTATTTCCGTACATTTGAGTTTGATCGTTCGGGGACAAATGATGGGTAAATTGGTATCTGTTGTAACGAACGGGTTCGTCATTATGGGTAAAACAATCGTGCCAAGTTTTAGAGTTAGAAAACTCCGAGTTTGGGAGTTTGAAATTCTGGGCTAGGCTAGTCTCGGCTGGTTTATGGGCGAGGTATGGTCTAGGGAAATCTGGGTAAGGATTGGATTAGATGTTTTGTGTTGACCTAATTTTCCTCGTAGCTAACACATAAAGGAGTCTCGGGGACTTTTTGGAATCGAATTCGGGTAAGTAGAACTTCCGGAATCTAGGTTGATGTGAAGGGGTTATTTCGGGACGTCGGGAAAATAGGTGTGTTGTAAAATGGACTAATTTTGGAGGTTTTACTACTTTCTGTCCCGTGTCAACCGCTAGCGACCTCCGCTGTAGAGGAGAAATTACCACTACAGCGGAAGTCAACGTTGGTCAGCATCCGCCATAGTGGACGACTCCACTACGGTGGTACCGCTATAGTGGAGCGTGATGGGATTTAATGCAGAAACATTCCCCAAAATGTTCAGTTTTCTCAATTGTATTTTGGGAGAAGGGCAAGGCGATTTTCCTCCGTTTTCCATTATTTTTCGTCCCTAAGGTAAGGTTGCTACTCCCCAATCTTCGTACTACTTTTCTTACACGGTAGAATTGCTAGGAGTGAACTTGGGGAAAGGTTGGAATAACCTAGGGATGGTGGAATCCAGGGAAGAAGGGCGATTCTAGGCATGAAAGTTCTTGGGTATTGATTAAAGTAAGGTTTTATGATCACATGTTGTTAAATTCTCTACTTTTATCCGTGAAAATGATAGAACTAGGGAAATTAATGGCGGAAAGCCCGGGAAAAAGGGTAGAATGATCATGGTTAGTATGGGGTCTGGGATTGGATGTAATCGGGGTAATGCGCAGGCCTTGTTTGTTAATTTGAGTACTTGTATGTTGTTTTATACCAAGAACGAGAAAGGAATCCGGAACACGGGAAAGCTTGGGTTGAGTAGAGCTTGGATCATTTTGAGGTAGGTGATGGCTTACGACTCTTGTGAATGTTGTATATTTTGTACTCTTATCTAAGTGTTTGTATGAATTGCATGACTTAGAGGAATTGTGTAGAATGTCTAAGGGTCCTGTTTTACAGTCTGTGAATTTAACAGTGTGTTGCTTGTTGGTTTACAAGTTGTTTGTTCATTATTTTGACTGTGGATTATTGACATTCGGTTGGCTCGGGTACCACGCCTGGTACAGGTTTATTTTACTGCATCATGGCATTGATATTGTTGCATTGCATTGACTGTTATTGGTTCCATGAGTGGACCGAGTGTTTTTATTGAATTGTGATATTCATTGTTGCGTTGGTCTTGGATTAGGCCGGGTTGTCTATTGAACAATTAGGTGTTGTTTAAATGGGATCCCAGGATGGGTCCGGGCTAGGCAAAAATGATAGTTTATTGAATTCTGTTATTGTGGTTTAGAGTTATAAGAAGGTGGATTTCATGTGGGAACAAGCTAGGTAGAGTCTTGTAGTCTAGGGGAGCCTATTAACTTGGTGCATGTTTTCTGTACTGGTACTTGATTTGTTGTACTGAATTATACACTGTTTATTTGCAACTGGCTAATGATCCTACTAGTACACAGTGGTGGTGTACTGATACTGCCCTTGCTTTTTCTTCTTGTGAGTATAGGAAATCTTCCAGCGGTTGAGACGTGACCTCATCTGTAGTACCATCGTTCCAGACTTCAAGGGTGAGCCGTTTGATCGAACTACGTTGAATATATCATTAGTGTTGTAGCCCATTTATTTTGGGCTTAGACTATTTCCTTATATTTTTGGGGTTGCATCCCCGCACTCTAGACATTGGTACAATTGTTTGGTACATCGACTTTCAGATTCTAGGGGGTAATTTCCGCAGGTTTATATTAATGAGGTTGATTTATTATTATTGAACTGCTAGTTTACTTTTATGCACTGGTTTTGAGCTGTTAGAATGATTAAGTTCGGGGAAGTGATGGTTCGCTCATCCAGGGGTTGGGTGAGTGCCACTCACGGTGGTCTGGGTCGTGACATCCTTACTCTTAGAATGCAGTGAAGGCGTTGTAAAGGTAAGGGAAGCATCCATGCTTCGAAAATTCAATAAAAATCCAACCGAAGTTCAAGTTCAAAAACCAACCACAATGTGTACCCCAAATCTTTATTTTCTACCATATTATTGTCTAAATTCGTGCGGGAAAGTAAAGGAGTAAGTAGGAACGATTGTTACCCAGAAATTTTAACATCGGGAGTGGGGTGATTGGGAGGATAGGGAGTATTTCGGAGGAAAATAGAGCAGAATGGGGATGAAAACCCATTTCTCCCCTATTTCAACTGTTGCCAACCGCTATAGTTGTCGGCACCTCACTATAGCGGTATAATGTCCACTATAGCGCACGACAGTCAAGTTCAGGAAAAAAAAGGGTTCTTCCGGGTCTTTTCAAATTCTTTCTCTCCGACATTCTACAAGGCCCCAGATTTCTTGGGTACTCCAGAAGGGTTACTTCATAAATTTTTCGAATAGCTCAGGGGAGGCAAATTCCTCATCAGGGCGAGATCATAAATTTTCCTAATTGGGCAAGTACGGCTAGATGGGGGAAAGTTTGATTTTCGAGTGGGATCGTAATTACGCGATCATATAGGACTATGAGAGCCCGGGGCTAGTTTCTTCACCCTCCTTCTTACGGGATTGTTCGGGGAAGAACGATGGGTAAATTGGTATCTGTTGTAACGACTAGATCCGTCGTTATTTTAGAAATTGCAATGTCATAAAATTTGAGAATGACTAAAGTATGTTTTGTCTTAAAATAGGGTGATGTGGCTGAAGAATTCAGACTTTTGATTTAAACTGAACCGGGATGACGTCACTCTACTATAGCGGTCTTTTCTCCGTTATAGCGATGCCACTGTAGCGGCAGCCTTTCGCTATAGCGGATTGACGGGAGGCAGTAGCTTAGTTACGCGATTTAATAAAAAGAACTTCTCCTCCTCAGTTGAAAAGTGTACTAGGGTTACTCCAAAAACCTTCCTAGTCTGATCCAAGGCTTGGGAGCTATATATGGGGAGGAGGGATTCCGGCTAAAGGGACGTGAAACCCCTAGATTCGGGCTTGTTAATCGTCAGGGAATTCCTTCATGGAGCCAGAAATTACATCATGCAACTGCTTGGCGTCCAGGTAGGCTAGGTTTTCTTCACCTTGAGTAGATATTGGCCTGCTTTCATTCGTATTACTGTATAGATGGAAAGGAGAAACCATGCTTAGACCTTCGGACACGGAGTCTGGTGGATTGTTGCGTATGGATTGGTTGAATTAGGAAATAGATTGGGTGGTAAGGGTTCGTCTATGTAGGTGCTTAGAGTAGGCGCCCGCACGGCCCGTTAGTTGGGTCGTGACAAATTAATTTATAGAAGACTCAAAACATACAAGGCATGAAAATTGTAGCTTTTCAGGAACAGAGATGAGTACTTTTCTATTTTATCTGCTTAGAGTCGCAAAGATTCTCTTTCCTTTCTGTACGTATCTTTTGATACTACTTTTTATCCTTCCATTCCAAATATGTAACTGAAAATGAAAAAAGCTCATTGCATTAATCGTTAGCTTCATGGCGTTTTCCAGAAAGATTTCACTCTCAAGTTTGAGACTTTATTCTCTCTTTCTCCAATTGTTCTATTAGTAGCTTTTGATTTATATGCATATAAAACAGACTACATAATGTCTCAAACCTCTAACAGTTGTACCTAATCGTGATATTTTTATTTCTTTATAAAAAATGTGGGAAAATAAAATTCTTGATGTGCAAGATTTCACAATTTGTGAGTTGGTCTTAATTTCCTTTTCAAAACTGCCTTTTTATATTCTTTAGTTAACGCCAAATTTTGTAGAGTTCTCAATCGAAAGTTGTTTTTTGCTTGGATTATGAACTTTTCCTTATGTTAAAATCTCATAATTCTACTTTTTTATATTGCATTCCTTAAAGGTATTATTGAAAATGAAATTCCTGGTGCAAACATTGTTAGTTGCTTTGAAAATTTTCACTCTAAATTTTTCCTCCCTTCACTTTCTCGGGAAAGAATCCACTTCATTACTATTTTGTCCATTATTTCGCAATGGTGTATTGGATGTAGGCCAAGTGTATAAGATAAATATTAAAGGTTAGGATCATTTTCTTTGTTATTTTTTCAAAAAATAATAATCTTACAATAAATAATATTGAAATCAAAGTATATGTATTAATACTACTTCAAATTTATTTATATTTTATTGTACATTTTTTAATTATTTTAAAAAATATAAATAAATATTGTAAATTATTAGATTATGAAAATTAGTTTCATTATTCACATAAGAACATAAGATTTAAATCCACTTTTATGGAAAAATAAATATATATGGTGTTGAAACAAATAAAAAATTTCTTGAAGGATTATTAACAAACAGCCTAGGCTTTTATGGTTATAAATAATTTACTTTAGGTTTAAAAATATTATTTAGTGTAACAATAAATAAATAAATCTTTGAAGAAGTATCAAAGAAAACGATCTTAGCCTCTAATATTCATTTTGTACACATGACCTACATCCAATGAACCATTAAGAAATAATGGACAAAATAGTAATGGAGGGGATCCTTTCCCCACTTTCTCCCTTCTCTTTAGCATTCATGTTGGTTCTCTATTTTAACATTTTTCTTCCTGATTTTAAATTTTCTTTCAAGATGTGAATACTGGGACCAATCTTTTTTCCCTGCTAATCATCCCAGAGCATGAGGAAGATATCAACAAACTTAAATGCGACAACTCAAGAAAGAATTTAGCAGCTTATCTTACTATTTTTTTGCGTATTAATTGGATCATGCAAACTATTTTAAACTCCATTATGTCTTTGTTGTTTTGTGATTTTTTCTTTTGAATTGTGTTTCCTTCTTGTATGTTACTTCACTATAGCTTAAGGTAGGAAGATGTAGGATCTTTTCAGTGCTGATAGCCTGATATATTTCTTCTTAATAAAGTTTCTTGGTGTTATGTTGGTTATCATTTTCTTTATGCTAAAGAAGTGGTATAACTGTAGCTTTGCATACTCTATCGAGTAGCATAAAAAAAGTATTACTTGCTACAATAGCCCACTTAATCGTGCAAAGACAACGACTATCAATGGAGGATGGATATTAACATGAACAAATAGTCGTAATACAAAAAAAGGATAATTTCAAATATGTGAAATAAAGTAATTAGTTTACTATAAATATAGCCAAGTTTTTTTTATAAAAAAAATAGTCCAAAAATGAACTAGCCACAAAAAAAAATTACAAAAAAAATAGCCGCATGTATATGTAATGTATCGATAGTGTATAAAAGTTATGTAATATATCAAAACTGTATAAATAGTATATAAGCGTGTATCGATATTGTATAAAAGTTATGTAATGTATCAAAATTGTATAAATAATGTATAAATGTGTATCAATATTATATAAATTATGTATAAACGTATATATATAACATATAATGTATGTATTCATATTGTACAATTAAAATTGATCGCATCTATATGTAATGTATCGATCGTGTATAACCTCAACCCTATCATTTAATAACCTATTAATAGGATCAAGATTCTTGGTTTTACCCAACCCATAAATAAATTTCGAATATGTCAATGAATTTAACAAAAATCCAAATTGGCTTCATTTCATTTTAATAACCTTATGTTAAATCAAAATATTAAGTGCGAATCGAAACACCAATAATTCTGTTGTAATCGATGTTGAATACTTTACAATCAGATTGTGACATTTTGTCGAAAACTTGGAGTGCTTCTTTTACTAAACCTTTTTTCACGTAGTTTGATATGTGAGTGCGATATACGAGTCAATTTTTACTAAAATATAGACTCCTCAAAAGCTAAAAGTATAGCTTTCGCTTCTTCCTCAACTCAATACACCAATATAAAGCTTCAAAATTGATTATTTTTTTAGTATTTTCATGCACTTTGTGCTTAATAGAGAAGGGTTTTGGGGGTTGGATGAGGATAGGAGAAACTGATTTTGGCGATGGAGAAGATAGAGGGAGAAAGAGAGAAATCCAAATCTGAGGAAAATCCCGAGGATGCAACCCACATACAAAAAATCACAAACTTTTTAGTGGAGTCTTTCAATACCGACCAACTCAAAATCTCTTCTAAACACTCTCAAATTTTATATATGAGCTCGTCTCGATATTTTGAATCTTTCAATATATTACACTCAAAATGATTCACGTTTTTGACACGTCAAATTTTAAAATCGAGCTTTTAAGAAGTTTAATAGTTGAACGAAGAAGAAGAAAAAAAATGACGAAGAAGAAGGAGGAGGAGGAGGAGGAGGAGAAGGGGAGGAGGAAGAAAGAAAGAAGAAGAAGATGATATGGAGGAAAAGCAATAATCATTAACAGAAGAGAAAGGAACAAAAGGAGAAAGAAGAAGGGAAAGCTGATCCACTCAGTCGAAGGGTTAATGTTGGAAAACAATATGGCCGAATGGCCAATTAATATAATCAATGAGTGTCTTTTTTAAAGTGGACTATTTTTTGTGTAAATTTTTTTCTCAATGGAAATTTTGTTTAATTTTCCCTACAAAATATATGTAGAAAATTTGGGCCCACTCTAAAGGTGTGCTTTAAGGTCCATTAGGGTAATTAGTAAACCCTAATTAATTTTTCTATATAAAAACATATGGTATATTATTAGAGAGATAGAAAATACTACAATAAGATCCTATGCTATATTTTCTCTCATTCAGTTAGAGTTTAGGCTGTGGTATCGGGGTTGCTTCGACACACCTTGACAACCATCGCCGACTGGTAATTCCAACCATGGTTCATCCTACGCTTCCGCTTCCGCTACGCGAACAAGAAGTAATTGATAGTATGCAAATTGGGTCGGAGGAGTGCACAATCCGATAATCTCTGTTTCTTTTTACATTTTTTTCTTCTACATGTTTTGTCATTATTATTTTATTCTATGTTACTGACTGTTTTACTTTTGAGAAACACCATTGTTATTATTACTTTGTGTCTTGGATGTCACTATCACTAGGCAATTTTTAAATACTTTTAATCCTTTGCTCTTACATTTTATTAAGTTGGGGGCTAACAATTTAATTGGCCAATGAAAGAATCTCTCTGTCGGATTTTTGAGGCTTTCCCATAATAAAAGACGGATATTACTTTGAGTTCGATTATTTCATATCGAATATCAATTTACATGGCCGATGAAGAAATTTTCTTCGATTTTCAAGGCCTCCAATGTATATAAGATGGGTTTATTCTTAGTTATTATTTATTTAATTCTTTTTGATTAATTTTTGTTCATTACTAACACTTTTACTAAGTGTGTTTAGAGGTACACAAAAATACTTTCCGAAAAAAGATATTCGAATTAAAGTTCGAAGATGTTGTATAATTTTTTATTGTATTTATTCATTTTAGCTAACGATAGGCAAATATTAGAACGTTTCGTAAAAGTTTGTCCTTCAATTCTTAGAGTTTTGGAGAGTCTATTTCTCTAACTCGAAAGAATCAAGACATTTATTTTATCTCCTCAATTGAAAAAAATGAATTCAGCCGGTAACCACCATTGTGGATTCTGAAGGATGCCTAACCCCTTTCCTTCGGAATAACTTGAACCCTTACCTTGAATCTAACTGGTTTCGTAGACTAAAGTTTATTCTTTAATAAAAAGGTTTTCTAGTTTTCCTAAAATAAGGTGGCGACTCTCTTTCTCTCTTAAATTATTTTTTAAACTAATTTATTAATTAATTATTTTTTGTGAGTCCCGATGTTGTGTCCTATCGGATATAATAGCAATTACGCCGATCATAGGAACAGGAAGGTGAATATCTCTCTCTCCTAGGGCCACTTTTACATTTTCGCCGAAGGTGGGGTCCTCCACAATAACAACAAGGATCATTATAACAAGGGTTGCAACCACCAACATCTCTATCTTTTCGAGATGCCATGAAGTCAATTAACAAAATAAAACTCAAAAAAACAAAAACAACTATTCACAAAATTGAACTAAAATAAGTAAACTCAAATTCTAAACTAACTCAATATGCCAAATTATTCCCCGGCAACGGCTCCATTTTTGATAACGCTCAACTACACTCTCCAATGGAGGTAATTGCGATCGTTAGAGCAAAACACATTTATATTCCCAACGAATGTCGGGTTCATACCCACACAGAATAATGTAGTCCCTATTGAGCTAATAGAGAATCCAAGCAACTTATTGAAGTTCAATTAACGAAAAGGGGAAAATATATCTAAAAGGGGGGGGGGGTTAGACTAAAACTAAAGATAAAAGAGAATAAAATAAAAGATAGATTGATCAATGACTTTTACCTTGCTTTCGCCAAGCAAGGACAATATGAGAGACTTGGGAATGAGAATTTAATTTACAAGACTTTCACCCGATTAACACATGGGTAGTCTTGGCTAAAGGTGCACTTAACCGTCTTTCGGCCAATCAAGCAACAATCCTCATGTGTTCTCTCGAACCACCACGAGTAAGCAATAACTAATAATTAACTTGGGTGAGTTGGGTTATCTCTAACCCCATTTCTTAGATGAGAGTTTCTGGCAACCAAACTATCTCTAGCCTTTGTCTAGAGTGGAAACCACAAATCCCCACTATTGAATCTTCCCGAACTTAGAGAAATTCTCTCTCAAGCAATAACCCAAATTAGAAAGCTAAGTCAATGTTTGTAACCATTGACTCAAAATTCAAGCATGGAGGATTCAATAGACCCAAATAATAAAACAAGAGCAAAATCTATATATGAATTCAATACCCAAACAAGTATTATCTCTAATACAAACCCAAATCTCAATTCAACAAACACACCAATAAAATAGAAATTAAGAACCAAAGTTTGAAGAATGGAAACTAAAGATTTTATAATAAAGAACATCCAAATCTTCACTACTATGGTGTTGGTTGATGAACTTGCTCTCCAAGCTTGCCAAAAGTTGTGAGAATAGCAAAGATGATTTCCAAGATGGCTTGGAGGTGTTTTATGTGAATTGGGGTTTCTAAAGGGGAGATTTCCATTTCTGCCCCGCAACTGCCCTTTTCTTTTTCGCTTACGCGTAAGGTCCACCGTGTTCGCGAAGAGTCTATGTCTGGTTGACCTTTGCATACGCGAGTGGTACGATGCATTCGCGTAGCTTCTGCTTGAGTAGCCTTCGCGTACGAAGTGGGATGCCGCGTTCACATTGGCCATTTAGCTGCCAGTTTCATATCTCTCTGAATAGCTCCCTTTTGACTTATTTTCATCTGAATTCTCCCCAAACACCTCTAAAACACCGAAAGTTGCAAAATAGAAGTAATTCGTATCAATTGCACTATTTTTCCACTTATTATTAGCAAAAGCATAAGTTTAAGAGTTAAATAAGTAGGTAGACTACTAACTTATCAAATAGTGGTGACCGTTATAGCGGTAATATATTCGCTATAACGGAAGTCAACTTTGGTCAGCATCATTATAGAGATCGATTCCTCTATAGCGGGGGCACTATAGTGGTGTACGGACTGCTGTAGCAGACCGAGTTGGGATTCAATGCAGAAACTTCTCCAAAACATTCAGTTTTTTCTCAACTGTATTTTGGAGAAGGGCAGGGCGATTTTAGGCAAACATACGCCATTTTGCATTATTTTTTGTCCCAAAGGTAAGGATTCTACCACCCTAACTTAGTACTATAATTTCAATGGAGTAGAATTGCTAGTTGTGGACTCGGGAAAAGGTTTGGAATGACCTAGAAATGGTAGAATCCGGGGAAAAAGGGGATTCTAGGGTGTAAAAGTTCTTGGGTCTTGATTATTATTGTTGGGTTATGATCAATTAACCATAATTCTCTAAATTTAACCATAAAAATGGTAGACTTAGGTGAATTCATGGTGGGAAAGCCTGGGAATGGGTGGAATGATCACAGTTTGGCTTGGGAATTGGGATTTTGTATAATCCGGGTATTTTAGCCGAGTTAATTGATTATAGTTATTGTATGTTTGTTTTTAGACCAAGAACAAGCAATATCTTTGAAAAACGGGAAGGCTACGGTTCAATAGAGCTTTTGAGTAATTCAAGGTAGGTGATGGTTATTGATATTCCCAATATGCAATATATGTTCATGTACTATAGCTTAGTATTGTGTGAGTTGCATGTTTAGGGAACGGGGTTATGAATGTCTACTTATCTGGTTATCAGTCTTGTGAAATGAACTTGTTTTGTTGCTTGTTGGTTTACAAGTATGCTTTTGTTCATGGTTTGTTGATTGATTAGATTTGGTGTGACATTCGGTTGGCTCGGGTACCACGCCTGG
Source organism: Jaltomata sinuosa (assembly GCA_003996215.1). Lineage (NCBI taxonomy): Eukaryota > Viridiplantae > Streptophyta > Magnoliopsida > Solanales > Solanaceae > Jaltomata > Jaltomata sinuosa. The sequence continues at coordinate 32,566 of QJPP01004104.1, forward strand.
TACATGTTATATGTTGGTTGGCTCGGGTACCATGCCTGGTATGGGATACTCTTCGGTTGGCTCGAGTACCACACCTGGTACCAGAATTCACAATGGTTGGCTCGAGTACCACACCTGGTATGGGTTTTGATTTACTTAAATTGATAGTATTCTTTCGATGGTTCCCCGAGTGGACCGGGTTGTGTTCTTGAAATGTGATTTCTGCATATGGACCATGAGCGGCCGAGTGGTTATATTTAAATGTGAAGGTTGGTCTTAGTGTAGGCTGGGGTTGCATGTCGAAACATAGTTGGTGTCCTAGGGATCCTTGGAGGGTCTAGGTTGTGGGGATAAGACATGTGTTTATGGTCACTGATTTTTCCTTGATTGTTAAATGATTTTATGTGATTGGTAGATTAAGGAAGAGACCTGTAGTTTAGATACATTATTGACATATTACATGTTCACTTTTCCTTACTCAGCTTTAGTTTATTGTTCATATATTATTTATTGGAGCTGGTCGATGATCCTACCAGTACACGGTGGTTGTGTATTGATTTTGCACTTGCTTTTCTTTTGTGAGTACATGCAATCTTTAGGTGGCTGACGCATGACCTCACCTGTAGTCCTAGTAGTTCCAGATCTCAAGGGTGAGCTGCTTAGATCGAGCTACCTTGTTTTCTTCTTTTAGTTGTAGCCCACTTGCTTCGGGCTCAAACACTATTTTGCTTTTAGGGTTTCATCCCCATAATCTAGACTTGGTAGATGTTTGGTATAGTGACTTTCAGGTTTTAGGGAGGATTTCCACAGGTTGTTATTAGTTTTTGAATGGATGTGAATGTTAGTTTCTTTTATGCAAACTGGTTTTAAGCTGTTAGAATTGCTAAGTGGTTGGTTCACTCATCCGGGGGTTGGGTGGGTGCCACTCACGGTGGGCTGGGTCATGATACAATGGCTCCACAACATTTGCAAAGGAGGGGCTTTAAGCCTGTCTCTATTTCCTCTCTGCGCTTATGAGGGGAGGGCTCATTCGCGGTGGGCTTCCTGCATTCGCGAAGAAGAATTAAATAGTAGTATAAATTCTTTTCCCTTCATTTTTAAATTAGTTCCAACCGAACTTTCTTCCATTGTGGAGAGATACAAGATCAAGAAATATAGTGGAATCATCCATTAAAGCTTAGGATCATTGGTTTCTTATCCGTGAACGATTTTCCGTCTTTAACTCATAAGTTTCTTGCTTTAATTCCATTAATTCTATAGTTTTAATTCTTGGTTTTCCTTAGCTTTGGGGGCTGATTTGAGCTCAAAATTTGGGGCTGGTCATGCTCAAATCTTGAGCATGTGATCCTTGTTCTACGAGGGACATTATTGCGAGTCCAATTTCTGAACTCTGTTAGCGGGCCTCATGGGTGATTTTAACCTAATTATTTTTTGACTCAAAGCATAAATTTGCATTATGGGTATCATTTTTCTTATTTTTATGTGTAGATCATTATTTTGATAACGTGGCAGCAGTCAGAGGCTTCTCGAAAGGGAAAAGCTCCAATTTAGTGGGTTCGTGAGCGCGTGTTCGGCATCCAGGTAGGTTAAGGCTTTCCAACTTTTAGACTTTGATCATTTAAGGTATGTGTACAATAACTTGCTAATGGTTGGTGGGATATTATGGCTTGAATACACTCTATCTAGGTATTTATGATCCTTGTAGCTTGTTTAAGGTCCTTAGAGTAGAATTACACTTTGGAATCCTTAGTTCAGTAGCCGTTTCTCAGTTAAGACTTTGCTTAGTGTGTGTAGTATCCTTGGAATTAGAGTTGGATGTCTTAGCTTAGTCTCTATTAGTTTCTTGCCTTAGGTGGGGTTGTTAGGGGATTTATAGTTAGTGTAGCATTTCCGATAAGTATCAACTCTAGTATAGTATCCTTTCTTTAGTACAAAGACCTTTGATTTATTTATTACGATATGGTTGGGTTTGGTAGTGATCATAGGCTTGGTTATTCACTTTATTATTTGTGCTTTGCTATTTTTGATATGGTGTATTGATACCTTGGCATAAAACACCATTTTTGGCTTGAAATGGGGTTTTTGGATTACTTTAAAAGGATTTTGCTTTCTTAATGGAAAATGGATTATTTTAGCCCCGATTCGTGTTCGAACACTGATGTGCCGTGATTTTGTGGCACTTTCGACGCTTAAAACTCGGAATTGGAGTATGTTCTTTAGGAATTTTTAGTAAATTTGATGGGTTTTTAAGTTTGTTTGCAGGAAAACAGGGTTCAGAGGCTAAGTTTAGAAAAAGACTACAAAATGGGCTGGAACTGACTTCCACGACTTAACTCTATGAGTTGAGAAAACATCCACGAGTCCTGGAAGTCAGTTGAGGAAAGAAAACTACAGACGTGCCCAAAAGCCTGAGTTTTTACGAGAGGTTTCCACGAGTCGTGGACCTATCACCGAGTCATGGACCTATCCATGAGTCATGCTACTTGTTCATGGAACTGATCAGAGTATTACCAAAAAGCCCGAGATCCACGAGAGGTTTCCATGAGTTGTGGACCTATCCATGAGTCATGCTTCCTATTCGTAGAAACTGATCAGAAGATGAGAAAAAGCCACGAGGCCAGTCCATGAGCCATGGACCAATCCATGAACCATGAAATGACCTCGTGAAAGTGAACCTGGGAGATGACATTGAGCTTGAATTCCATGAGGAGCTTCCATGAGCCGTAGAAGGATCCACGGACCGTGGATTGTGTCCGTAGAAGTTGTCAAACCCAGTTCTCCTAGTTTGTTTAGGATAGGATTTGTGATGTCTATAAAAACCTTTACTAGGTTTTCCTTTACGTTTTATGCACTATATTTTATAGGAAACACATTCGAAAATAATTGGTATTGATTTGTTCTTGGTTTTTAGAGTTTAACACATCCATTGGCTCTTGATTCTTGATTGTTCTTTAATTATTCAAGTTTCCAGATTATTTTACTTCTTCTTGTAAGTATATGATCATGAATTCTTTAACAACTTCTGATTGTTTACTTATGAACATAAGTAACTAAATCCACAACTAGGTTTGTGGGAACCATGATGGATTAACAACTTAGCAATTCTAGGATGGTGTTTATGAATGTATTGTTCTTCCCTTCGCTTTGATAGCTTTTTAATGGTATGCAACGTTAAAACTCATCTTATTCTTACTTGCCGGACCAAAGAGGTAACGAATGGGAAAAGGGTTGTTATAATGGAGATTTGAGGCTATCAACCCTCATCTAATAACTTGACCTTGTCCGAGAATAGCTAATCTGGGATCAAAGGTAAGGGTTAGTCAAGCATACACCCGTAGATGAACCAAGTTGCGTGGTGAAATTCATCTTTCTAGGGGACCAACAATTTAGATGAACCTAACTTACTGATCTTGTATGCTAAGCACCAGAATAGATTGCTAGTACAATGCCTACTGCATTATGAACTCATGGGGAACACAGTCCTAGTACATATTCTCTATGAATCACAACAATATTGATACTTTATGTTACTCGTTACTTGATAATTTACAAATATTACTTTTTAGTTAAAACCACCTTTTGGGGAAATAAGACGGCTAAGAGAGCGAATACACATAGTTGACCGAGATCCTACCATATTCCCTGTGGGATCGACCCTAAACTTGGTTTGGTTCTATATTTGACCAACAACCGCTTTATACTTTCTTTTGGAGGTGTAATTTGGGCGTATCAAGTCACATATTTACTTATTAAGCCCAGTTTGAGTTCAGGAACTCATATTTACTTAGTAAGCCCTAGTTCGAGTCTGGGCATGCATATTTACTTATTAAGCCCCGGTTTGAGTTTAGACATGCATATTTACTTATTAAGCCCCGATTCGAGTCTAGAAATGCATATTTACTTATTAAGCCCTAGTTCGAGTCCGAGCATACATATTTACTCATTCAGCCCCATTTTGAGTCTGGGCATGCATATATACTCATTAAGCCCCAATTTGAGTCTGGCATGCATTATCACTTCACTCATCTCGTATGGCATATCATGGCATTCTTTTGTATTTTATTTACTATTATGCTTGAGTTGTAAGTAGTAATACTTGTTGTTTATATCCACCGTGCTTATGGGGACGATTGGGTTTATTTATTATTGTTTGTATCTTTTTAACTTATGGGGGTCCGGTTAGGTTGTAGTTAGATTATTACTTTACGCTTTCTGAGTTATTTACTTATACTTCCGTTAATTATTTAGCTTTGACCTGTTACTCGCTTTCTGACCTCTCTTTTCTTAACTTTAGTGTATACACACATCTTATTATACTTGTATCTTATTACAGCTCAGTCGGCTTATAATGTCTACTGAGTATCACATGTTTTGGTACTCATACAACATTTCTGCATCTTTTTTCCTGATGCAGACCTTAGTACGAGTTATCGCTATTGATGCCATCCTCGTGCAAAGTATATGATCATGGACCCAAGGTGAGCTCTTGGCGACTAGAGATGATCCATTTCCCTCTATTTCCAGACTAGTCTTATTTTGTACTCTCAAAGACGATATTATATATATGTTGTACCTATTTAGTACTCCTTATGTTGTAGTGTCTTTTGTACCAATTGATACCAGGTCTTGGGGGATCTTTTGTATATTTTTTATTTCCCCTCCCAATATATATATATATATATATATATATATATATATATATGTATGTTTGGATTATCCCCTTTATTAGCCTCGTTATTTGGTATAGATATCCCGTTCTTACCTCCTTCTCTTGCTAGACCGTTACTTGTCATTCTGGGCTATGAGTTTGGCTTACTTATTGATGGGTTATAGTAGGTGCCATCGTGACTTGAGTTTTGGGTCACGACAGTTTGGTATCAAGCCTAGGTTCACTGGTGTTGTTTGTAAACGAAGAAATGTCTAGTAGAATCTTGCGGATAAGTATGATGATGTTCGTATCCTATCTTTGGGAGTCTATAAGGCATTCTTAGGAAAACCTTGCATTTTTTATTCCTTATTGTGTGCTTTAATCCTAAAAGTTTCTAGAAATCTCATTTGTTTCACTCTCTCGCAGAATGGTTAGGAAGAGGGCTTCAGCGGCCGAGGGTGAGGACTCCCCGATAGTTAGGGTTCTAGCTAGGGGAAGAGGTAGAGGTTGACCCCAAGGTTGAGGCTGGGCTTGAGTTGCAGCACCATATCAGGACCAGGACAAAGAGCCATCACCAGAGCGAGAGATTGCTCCAGAGATAGTGCCAGACGATCTGCCACCTCAACAGGCAGCGAGCAGGGACCAACCCAGCCTCTACCTGAACCTGTAGCTACATAGGCAGTTCAGGCCTCTATTGTATAGTTATTAAGTGTATTGGGAGGTATACCATAGACATCAACTTAGGGTATTCAGGGAGTAGGAGCACAGCTTATCGCTATAGCTCCATGTGTTGAGGTACCACCAATGACGTTGGTTGCTCCACCAATAGAAGCCCAACCAGCCATTACTTTTGAGGATCAAAAGATGCTGGGTCAATTTCTTAGATTGGAACCACTGAGGTTTTAAGGCACTCCAGGGAAGGATGCGTACAAGTTTCTTATCAGCTGTCAGAAGAGGTTACATAACCTCAGCCTAGTGGATTCTCATGGGGTGGATTACATTGCTTTTCATCTTGAAAGTTTAGTGAGGTAGTAGTGGAAGGCGTATATTGAGTGAAGACCAACTGGGTCCTCTCTTATGACTTGGGAATAGTTCTATGAGTCTTTGTTGGGGAAGTATATGCCTTTAATCATACGTGAGAGACTGAGGGGTGAGTTTTTAAGGTTGCAACAAGGTTCTATGATCGTAGCCAAGTATGAGTCAAGGTTTTATGAGCTATCTAGGTACGCTACTATGATTCTGCCTATTGAGCATGAGAAAGTGCATTGTTTTGTCAGAGGGTTGAGACTTAAGCTTCGTCTACTAAGAGCATGATATCTTTAGGTCAGCCATTTTTAGATTTTGTTGATCATGCTTTCACTATAGAGGGTATTCATTGCGAGGCCCACGTGGGAAGCAATAAGAGGCCTCATCACCAGGGTAGTTATAGTGGTCCACAGTTCCAAGGTAGGGGTGTCTCTGGTAGGGGTCAACATCAACAATACTTTTTGCCTAGCAGGCCGCACTTTAGCTTTCTAGTGGTATCCAACCTGGGTACAGTTGTCAGAGCTCCGATTAGTCCTTGCGGGGTTCGTATTCTGGGTCTTCAGGTCATGGTGTCCATTCTAGGTAAGCAAGTACTCTGCAGGGCAGAGCTCCTCAGGGCTGTTATAAGTGTGGGGATATTGGTCACTTTTCTAGAGAGTGTCCCCGGCGTGGGATGTTTGAGCCTTTAACACTGACTGCTCAGCCTCTCAGAGTAGTGGCACCATGACTAGAGGTAGTTCTCAGGGTAGTAAGGGTGGTCAATTGAGCAGGATAGGTGGTCTCACATATGATCAGTCCAACAGTGGATGCAAATATCTATATGCCTTTCCTGGTAGGCTAGAGGCAGAGGCATCAGATTCTATGATCACAGGTATGATTTTAGTGTTTCGTTAGCTAGCATCTGTCTTATTTGATCCAGGCTCTACATATTCATATATGTTTGCATACTTTTCTTCTCGGTTGGGATTATTCAGTGAGCCTTTGCCTGTGCCTATGCGTTTAGCTAGTCCCATAGGTGATTCCTTAGTAGTGGATCAGGTGCATAGATCTTGTGTTGTAACTATTCGGCAGTATGACACTTGGGCAAACCTTGTTGTGCTTGATATGGTAGATTTTGATGCTATTCTAGGCATGGACTGGTTATCCTCTTATTATACGGTCTTGGATTATTTCGCCAAGACCGTTACCTTAGCCATGCCTCTAGTTGTGTGGCATTTCTTATATTCACGCTAGGAGTTTGGTGTTGAAGGGGTGTTTATCTTATCTTGCTTATGTCTGTGATGTTAGTGCCGACATTCCTTTACTTGGTTCGGTTTCTATAGTCTGTGAGTTTGCAGAAATCCTTCCTATCAACTTGCTTAGCCTCCCGCCTAAGCGTGATATAGATTTTGCCATTGATGTCGAGCCATGCACCCACCCCATTTTTATTCCATCTTATCACATAAATCCTGCTGAGTTGAAGAAGCTTAATGCTCAGCTTCAGGATCTTCTGGGTAAGGGTTTTATCAGACCAAGTATTTCTCCTTGGGTTGCTCCTATCCTGTTTGTGAAGAAAATGGATGGCACTATGCGTATATGTATATATTACTAGAAGCTGAATAAGGTGACTATAAAGAATAAGTATCTGATGCTGCGTGTTGATGATCTATTTGACCAGCTTCAGGGTGCCTCCGTATTCTCTAAGATTTATTTGAGATCTGGCTACCTTTAGTTAAGGATTCGAACATTGGATATCCCTAAAACAACCTTCAAGACTTGCTACAACAATTACGAGTTTCTGGTGATGTCTCTTGGGTTGACCAATACCCCAACAATGTTCATGGACTTGATGAACTATGTGTTCAGGACTTACTTGGACTCATTTATAATAATATTCATTGACGTCCTCCTTGTCTACTCGAGGAGTAGGGAGGAGCACGAGTAGAATATGAGGATTGTGCTCCAGGCTTTGAGAGATCAATGACTTTATGCCATGTTTTTAAGGTATGAGTTCTGGCTTGAGTCTGTAGAATTCTAAGGATGTGTAGTGTCCAAGGATGGGATTATGGTAGACCCGGTGAAGATTGAGGTAGGTCTTGGTTGGGCTAGGCCTACTTATCCTATTGAGGTTCATAGTTTTGTTAGGTTAGTAGGTTACTAAAGATGGTTCATCGAGGGATTTTCTTCTATTACAGGGTCATTGAATAAAAAACTAGGAAGGATATACCATTTTAGTGGTCCGACGAGTGTGAGGCAAGCTTTCTGAATCTCAATGACTTATTGACTTCAGCTCCAATTTTGAATCTTTCAGTTGAGGGCAAGGGGTTTATGGTATATTCTGATGCTTCAGCTATTGGTTTGGGTTGTGTTATAATGCAACAGGACCATGTGATAACATAAGCTTCTAGATAGCTGAAGGTGCACGAGTGCAACTACCCCACCATGACTTGAAGTTGGCGGCGATGGATTTTGAGCTTAATATTTAGAGGTGTTTTGATCCTTTTTGGGCAAGGACGGATAAACATGGCTTTGTTTGTTGAAAGGTTCATTTTGAAAATCTAATTAAAGTTTTTGAAACGTTTTCAATTAAAGCAAGAGTCGCCACTTAGTTTTTATAAAGTAAAAACCAAGAAAAAACTTATAGTAAATTTTAAGATCCCAAAAAAGATAAAAACTTTAAAAATTAAGAGATTAAGGGTAAGGGTTCAAGTTAATACTCTTGGAAGGGTGTTAAGGCTCCAAGAGTATCCGCTAACTCGCGGTTGCCCGGGCTTGTTTGAAAAACTAACTTGTTGACTAACTTTTGAAAACGGGATTGGTTTATAAAACATCTTATTTTTATAAAGAAGATTAATTTTAGAGGATAATTATGAAAAAGGTTATTTTATAAAAGACAATAAAAAGGGGTCCATTTTTTATACTCACCGAAAGAAAAGAGTTGAAATTAAACAAATTGAGTAAATGAAACAGTAATTATCAGAAAGTTTGATTCCTTTTGGGGATAATTTAACTAAGTTTCGCAAAGTTAGTCCAATTATAAATCAAACTAATCAACTAAGTAACAAGAAGACATAATTAAAATATGTTAATCCTGTCCTAATACTAGTGTGGGGGCCCTCTTTAGGCCCACCGCCATTTTCACTTTGGACTTAGTCCACTTTTCATCTTTTAGCCCTTTGGGCTACTGCTACTGCTGAATCTTATGGGCTTTGGCCCAAATTTATTTATTCAGTCCATTTTGGACTTTTCCGATGCAGATCATTTCTTTTGGGCGTGGCCCATGTTTCTCCACCGATGCCACTGCTGCCTCAGATGTTTTAGCCCTTTTTGGGTTATTCTTGCTGGACCATTAAATAATGTTGGGCAAAGCCCAACTACAAGATGCAGGGGAATTTTGGGAGTCCAATTGGACTCCACCGGATCTCATACATAGAAAGAGTAAAATAAATGAGGATTAGTACGTGTCTTAACTAAATTAAACAAAGAAACTAATTCAAACAAAAATATACACCAATGCGCAGGTACTTATACCAAGTTAAAGCATATGAAACAAGGACATTCATACAATAAAATCACTAATTTTATCACTTAAGACATATGTTTTATGAAACTTAGACATTTCAAAACATTCATATCTATTAACCATTTTCCAGAAAATCAATGAGGGGGTAGGGAGTGGTTCAAACAACACATGTATTCTTAGATGCACGGAAGTGGTATCACATAGGCATAAGGCACATATTCAACATTTTTCAATACTTACATTTAAACATATAGAGCATATTCCATATAATTTGAACAAAAGACTAATTTAAGAACCTAATCTGGAAATTACATACCAGTTATAGACAAGTCAAGCGATATGAACAAGCATTTTTAACATTGATTACTCAGTACCACTAATAAGAAATCACTCAAGAAAACAAAGGAGAAGTATATAGGAAAGCTATTAACATGATATAGGCCGAAATCATTTCATGGTCCATACAGGTAACATGTAAAGAAAACAGGGAAGTGGTCATCTTGATGAAGATGAATCAGAGGAACCTACATGGGTGAGGAACATGTCACAAGGAGGCATGCCTCACCTCTAGTTCTGTTCCATGATAGAACTTACACACACAACAATCATGGAGTTCAGATTCTTAAAACCTTAGACCTAAATAAATTCTACTCACACAACAACCTTTTAGTATGCTAAAATCATTTCAAGAGAATGGGGGAAAGGAACAGGGTAATAGATAAAAAATGAGGGAAAGGGGATGAGAGTTGAACAGGTCTAAAAACCTATAACATCTTCATATAGCAAACAAAGAAACATAGCAGTCTTGAATCTTTAATAGGTCACAATGTTCTACAAGCATTACTAGACACCAATTCAAACATAAGAAGATAACAACAAAACCTAACTATTTCATATGAATCACTTAGTCATTTCAGCATTAGCAAAATAGTGAAAAGGGAAAGGGAAGAGGAAAATCATGATTACTGTTAAACAAAAGGAAGCAAGGAGGAGGTTTGAACATTTTTCATCAACAAACCAATAGGCAACATGTGCTCATGCTATACTTAATCAAACCAACAAAACTTATGAGAAGAAATCAGGACTCAAAGATGACCCAAACATCATCCTAAATGATACTTACAGTTCAAACATGTAGACTTATACCACATAGCAAGAAACAATAGGGAAAGGATGAAAAACCATTTAAAGCAAGTTCAAATCTAAGGGTAAATAGGGTAGGGGTTAAACATGCTCAAATTAATTAACAATTATGAAAATCTGTACTCAAATATATATATATATACTACACAGTTTACTTAAGAACCAACTAAACCATAGACAATCAAGGTTTAAAACTAACCTAAGCATCACCCCCAAGTATAGGAAGTAAGGCTAACAATTCAAACATAGTTAAGACAGTAAAGAGGAGAAAACAGGTTCAACAAAGAGAAAGACTAAGCTTTTCATGAACAAAATTAGCCTTAAATTCTAGCAACAATTCATGCTCAAGTTTCTGGCATTTAATCATCATATAAGTCAAACACAAGCTAATGAAATAAAAAAGGGGTTTATACAAGGTAAGGAAAAACAAGTTTAAAAATCATCACAAACAGCCATGAGCAAAATATATCAACACTTAATCAATACATATACGAAATATCAGTTTAGGCAAAGTTGGTAAGCTAATATGATCATGATTATGAAGAGGGGTTGGGGAACAAAGAAGGATCAAAACCAAACGTTTTTATGAACAAAGACAAACAAATTTATCATTTAAAAACAATCTAGGGTCAAATTTATGCTCATATTCACTGTTTTAACAAATTAAACAAAATCAGTAAAAGACCACACTTCTAACACAATATTTCTACTCGAAATCATAATATTAGTCTAACATTTAAGCACATATCTTTGATACTAACAAACAAGACCAAAACCAATTTTCACCAAGGTTTAACCATTATAAAAGCAAAAATGAAAACAAAAAAATAGTAAAGGAGGAGGTTAAGGGATTCACCTTTTTTAGGGCAGAAACTCGGGTTTAGAACTTTACTGGAAGAGCTTACCACCACCGAACTAATACCCAATCCTTTAGAACTCAAAATTTTAGTTCTTTTTCTTCCCAAAGCTGACTGGTTAAGTGAGGTTAGAGAAACGATTCTACAGAACTCCCAATATTTCCCCAAAATCAGCTTTTTTTTCATGCAGCTAGGAGGGAGGTATTTATAGGGAATTTCGGGTGAAAATGGAGGGGAAAACCAGAGTGCATTTCTGGGATTTTTTTAGAAGAAAATTCGAATTCCTTCGACGGATGAGGTTGAATCATCAAGAAATGGTACAAACTCGTATCGATTTTCACGGGTTTCATGGAGAAATCAACACCTAGGAAATTTCTAGAACATTCTAGTCTACCAGTTCGATTTTTGACGAATCTAAGGATCGTGTTTGGGAATTTTAACGAAGGTTGAGCGAATTTGAAGCTGTGAACGTTGGGGTTTTGAGTTGTCATTTGAGAAAGGACAAAGAGGGAGAAGGCAACGTTGTACTAGTGGAGCTGACGTGTTGTACGAGGTGCATTGCTCATACAACACAGAGAGTGAGACGCGTGAGACGTGAAAAAGATGGGGGGATAAAAAGCAGCGTTAGGGTTTGAGAGGTGAGCTGTTGAGAGAAAAAGAAGAAGATGAAGCTAAAGGGGTGTTTGGTTTTTGTCTGAGTAAGAGAAAAGATAAAGGGAGTATAAGGATGGATTAGGGTGAGAGGTGTTGGGCCGGAGCGGGTCAGGAGATTAGAGGGAAATATAAGTGGGCCGTAGGTGGGTTGTGGGAATGGGTTGGCCCAAACGGCTGATCATAGAAGGGGTTATAAGGGTGTTTAAGGTTTGGCCACATTTGCAAAAATGTGGCCACTTTAGGTTTAAGGAGGTAGCAAAATTACGAATAAATTGATGAAATTCGGCTACAATTTAAATGATTTAAGGAATTAGGCTAGCATTGGAATATAGACAAACTAATTACAATCAATTCTTGACCACATTTAACTTAAACAAATTGAAATAATTATTGAATTTAACACTTAATTACCTCTTTAACAATTATGAAATTAATTTATTCAATTAAATTCTCATTTGAAATAACTTGGAGAAAAATCAAGTGTTTAATCTTTTAAAAGGACCCTTTTTATGACACTAAGCTCTAAAATAGTTCTTTCACTAAACATATATAATTTTCACATATTTAAATATAAAAAATATAAATTGTTACTCAGAACTATTATAAAGCTGATTTGAAAATGATTTACCCCATTTTACAAGACAATTATTTCAAAAATTATTTAAAATTCAACAAGGCTCAAGATTAATTCATAATGTGGAGGGTAAAAAATGGGTGTCAACAAGAGGCATTACCTTTATGGTGTTCACTACGAGATATTCACCAACCATTGTACCCTAAAATACATTCTGAGCCAAAAGGATCTTAATTGAAGGTAGCGTAGGTGGCTTGAGTTGCTGAAGGAATATGATATCTCTATTTTGTACAATCCAGGCAAGGCAAATATGGTAGTAGATGCCTTGAGCCAGAAGGAGGTGAGTATGGAAAGTTTGTCTTTCTTATCACTTTCGGAGCGACCATTGGCTTTAGACTTCAGGTCCTTAGCCAATAGGTTAGTTTGACTTGATATTTCTGACCCTAGGAGGATTCTTGTCCCCCCCCCCCCCGAGGCTACCCTCGGACGTAACACGGGACATGCAACCACGAGTGCCCTGAGTTAACCCTTGGTGATAGCATAACTCATGTATATCAATTAGCATAGCGGAAGCATAATACGAATTAGATAACTCAATCCATAAGATAAAATCAAAAGAACATGATTCGAACAAGACCCGAATAATGTCTATGTTTGAAAAGCCTCTATACATGACATAAGGAGTTGCTAGGAGAAGACCTTAGCTAACTCAAAGTACAAAAATAAGTAGTCAAAACAAACTAGAGTCATAACTAGCCCTCGAACTATGAGGACTCACCAACACTGACTGAATATCCGGCTTCCTCTAGCCACGAGCCTAATGGGAAACACATGAATCTGCATCATCAAGAGGATTCAGGGAAAAATATGCGTCATTACTATAGAATGTGCCAAATATGTGAGTTATGCATGATCATGATAAAATATAATTAAAACATGCTTAAGGTGAATCTTTTCATAAAGAAATAACATAAGAGGATTATCAAGATATAAGACATAAAACATGAAGTACGGTTAAAATTCAAAGTATGATATGGTATAACTTCATAGCTTGACAATAATCATATGGGAGTTTCTCTTAACCGACATAAACTATGCTGAGTGAAATAGAGTCCAGTGTCATGCACCCACACTGAAAAATATTGTCCTAACCGGCCAAGGGTAGAACCATGTCATAAGGATCCTGTCATAAGCCACGAAGGGCAACCTACAGTGGCAAAATAGTTTTGGACTTGGGTTATCTAGAACCCTCATCGCTCAGTGCTGAATACTACTCCCAAAACATAACATGAAGCTCACATACATGTGACATATCTAGATGTCAAAGCTTTTTCATAAACATGTTCATACCCCCGATCTTCATACTACTCACGAACCATGGTTTTAGAAAAAAATGATTCATGAGCATTGATGGAACATCAGGTGTCTTGTCTTGCATAATAATTTATAACTTGAAAACTTGCATGGCCTTAGTTCAATTTCATAATAATATATACTTTCATAAAACATAGGAACTGGGCATGTATTTTCTTGAAATCCATGAAATCATGCTATCAATTTGCCCAATTTTCCTAAATCACTTCATGCATGTAGGATTTACCATAATTAGCCTTCAATTCATGAAATAGGAGTTCATATGTAAAAACCCATGCAAAATCATGAAATTTAAAGAAATTTTATAATAAAATCATGAGAAGACAATTTATAGTAAAACCCATAATAACTGGGTAAAAACCCTAATTTGAAAGTTCATGAAATCAAAATAGAAATTAGGGGTTTTGGACACAAGGGTGAAAGAAATCCATTGTTTAATACCCACATACTTTGATTGGAGTTAACCCACTTGAAATTGAAAAGATTAGGAGACTTGGACCTGGAGCTTGAGACCTTGAGCTTGAGAGAGTTCTTTTCCTTTTTGGGAGATGAATGAGGTAATGAGGAAGGACATAGGCTAATAGGTTTAGAATTCATGCTTAAAATCGTCAAAACAACCTCATTTAGGAGTTAAAAGGGTGGGTAATGGCTGAAATACCCTTGGGACTTAATTAAGAAAAACCTGATTTAAAACTCGGCTTCAGGTTCCACGGGTCCCTTCCACGGACCGTAGAACTTACCACGACTCATGGACTAGAGTTGTGGTTCCTAAACCAAAATTTCAGGCTGCAGATGAGTTCCTACAACTCAACAGGAAGACCCATAGAAACTTCTACGAGTCGTGGAACCAATAGGAGATCTACAACTCCGACCATAAAGTGCCTCATACGGAGCCATCTGGATGCTAGAGTGAAAGATGTTGTTGTAGGCAAACTTGATAAGAGGTAAGTGATCATCCAATCACCCTTGAAATCAATCATACAAGCTCTCAACATATCCTCCAAAGACTAAATAGTACGCTCTGCCTGGACGTCTGTCTGAGGGTCAAAAGCTATACTAAGCTTCACCTGAGTACCAAGACGTCTCTGAAATGATCTCCAAAATTGAGAAGTAAACTGAGTACCCTTATCTGAAATGATGGACAAAGGAACACCATGCAATCGAACTATCTCCCGGATATAGAGTCTGGCATAATCGTCCGCTAAATCCGTAGTCTTAACAGCTAAGAAATGGGATGATTTAGTCATCCGGTCGATAATCACCCAAATTGAATCATGTTGCCTTTGAGTACGAGGCAAACCTGTAATGAAGTACATATTGATCGCTTCCCATTTCCAAGTGGGAAGGTCAATATCTTGAATCATGCCACCCGGTCGCTGGTGCTCTACCTTCACTTGCTGACAGTTAGGATACTTAGCCATAAAACCGGGTATATCCCTTTTTATACCATTCCACCAATAGAGTTCCTATAGATCACGGTATATCTTGGTGGTACAGGGGTGAATAGAATATCTGGAACTATGAGCCTCAGTCAAAATCTACTGGCGCAACCCATCTACATCTGGCATACATAGTCGACCCTGATAAAGAAGTACACCATTTCCCCCTTGGGAGAAAACCTCAACCCTCTGCTGATGGATTGCACCCTTAAGCTGAAGTAGAATGGGATCACTGTCTTACTTTTCCCTCACTTCTGCTACCAAGGATGATTCAGAACTATTCTGAATAATAACACCACCTTCTGTCGAGTCCATAAGGCAAATTCCCAACCGAGCTAGCCTATGAACCACCTTAACCAGTTCTTTCTTTCCTTCTTCAACTGAAGACACACTAGCCATCGACAATCTACTAAGTGCATCCGTCACAACATTGGCCTTACCCGGATGGCAAAGCACACTCATGTCATAATCTTTAAGGAGCTCAAGCCATCTCCTTTGTCGAAAATTTAATTCCTTCTGAGTGAACACATATTGAAGACTCTTATGATCAGTGAATACATCCACATGCACCCCATATAAGTAATGTCTCTAAATCTTCAAAGCAAAGACCACGACTGCTAACTCAAGGTCATGAGTAGGGTAGTTCTTCTCATGCATCTTAAGCTGTCTAGAGGCATAAGCAATCACCTTACCACGTTGCATCAAAACACAACCCAAACCAATCCTAGAAGCATCACAATACATAACAAAATCATCTAGACCCTCAGGCCACTTGTAGTTCAAGATGCTTAATTTTATGCACGATTTTCAAGGAATTCCAAACTTTCCCAGTTTCAGAGTACGGAGAGACCGAAAAACTGGGGAGTAGGACGATTGGGGGGAGTTAGGAATGCAAGTAAGTTTTCATCATAGAGTCCGCCTACATATCCCAGGACTCAGGGAATCAGGCTTCTTGTAGTTCAACTCAATTGGTGGAAAAGGTAATCTTTATGTTAAGACGACCTTTGGCTCGGGATGAGTGACGAATCAGTTGAGCTATAGAAAAGTGGCTTGTAACCTCTCAACTATGAATATGGTTCACTTAACACCCATAAGTAAGATTTTAACTGTACATAATTTCCAAAGCTCGAGGTGTATCATCACTCGGATTTGAAAGGAAAGAATATTGCTTCCAATGCGGGTTCAGAAAATACCCTGGATGCGAAACCAAGACCCAAAGATAGGAAATACCCACATGTCTTCTGATAGGGGTGTGGTTTGATGGTGGTGGTGAGTTTTTCCTTAGTTTGCATCCAAAGAGTTTGATGTCCCTCTCTTGACTGTGTCATAAGTTGCTACTAAGAAAAAGTTCTACGTTGTGATGCATCCTTTTTGGTGTAGTCCGCACCTATGGTTTTTCTTTTGAGAATTTCATCCTTCTTGGATGTTCTCGACAATATCTAGAAACCAAATGGTTAGTAGTAACAGAATTAAGTAAGGAGAGATAGCTTCATATCTCATTTTCCTTTATATGTTGTTTCTTGAGGAAGATGACGTCCTTTCCCGTCTCTGTTTTTAGGAAATGGCCACTTTCATGACAGTTAAATGTGATAGACTTCTTGGCTATTGGATAAGATTGCTTGTGTAGCAATTTTTGAATGATGACGGCCTTCTTGATTGTTTAAAGGCATTCTCTTGAATGCGATAGCCCTCTTGGCTTTTGGCGGTGGTCTTTTACATATGTCTTTGGGGTAGATCTCGCGTATCTTCCGCATCGACATGATTAACAAACACTCCTTGGATTGTCAGGATTTGGGTAATCTATAACATCATCCAACTTTAGATAGAGGCGGCTTACATACGCCTTTAATTTGCCAGCTTTTGAGTAATCTTGTACATTATCCGACTTTGGATAGAGGCGGCTTACAGATATCCTTCGAATCGCCAGTTTTTGGGTAATCCTACACTTTTATCCGATCTTGGACGTGACATGACTTATAGATTTCCCTTGAATTATTAGCCTTTGGGTAATCCTGCACAATATCAACGTGGATATGTCGCGGCTTATAGATAACCCTTGGACCATCTATTTTTGATAGTCTTGCACTTTATCCAATTTTGGATATCATTGCGACTTACGTGTTACCTTTGAACTGTCAATCTTCAGGTGATCTTGCACACTATCTTGTTTCAAATATCATTGCGTTTTACAGACAACTCTTAGTTCTATCAAGTTTTGGGCAATCTTGCACACTATCCGATTTCGGATATCGTTGTGACTTATAGATGACTTTTGACCTTCAAATGTTGGAAAATTTGATTTATTTTCCGATTTGGGCAGAGACGACTTACAGATATCTGTCAGATAATATGCTTCGAACCTTGACGACAAGTGGTATATAACAACATCTTTCAGCGATTGATGCTTTTGAATAAAAGTGCATAAAATATCCTTGACGTCAGACTCCTCCGCCTTATGCAATATGGGACATAAATATGCTGAATGCCAGACTTGGCATAATAAATGATAATGATATCCTCAACGTCAGACTCTTTTGCCTTACGTATTTTCATATATAAACATGCTGCATGCCAGATTTGGCATAATAATTTAGGATAATGATAATGTTATCCTCAATGTTAGACCCTTTTGTCTCATGTAATTTCGGATATAAGCATGCTGAGGTCGATCCTGTGCAGCTAGTGCGACTTGGGGATGCCTAATGAATGTCATCCTCTTTGAAGCCAACTGTCAGAGGGATATAATCTTCGCAGGGGATGTGTTTCTACGATATATGATGATGATGGTCTTCTTGACATGCAAATATGAATGGCCTTCTTGGCATGGTCCTCTTGACATGGAAATATGAATGGCCCTCTCGGCATGGTCCTCTTGACATGGCCCTCTTGGCATGAAAAGATGAATGGGCCTCTTGGCATGGTCCTCTTGATATGGAAATATGAATGAACCTCTTGGCATGGTCGTCTTGAGATGAAAATATGAATGACCCTCTCGGCATGGCCCTCTCTACATACCAATATGAATTGCCCTATTGGCATGCTCCTGCGATATGATGCCATACAATACGATGCAACATAATATAATATGATGCAATGAGATATGTCATAATATGATGCGACACAATGCTATGCCAGGTGATGCAATATGGTGCAATGTGATGCAATACAACATGATGCAAATATGAATGCAAAAATGCGATGCCATGCAGCATGATGCAACGTGAATGCAAAATGCGATGCCATGTAGCATGATGCAATGTCCCATAGGGAAGTCATGAAAACATCACCTTTGGTCTTAATGTCGACTCCTTTGTGGATACCTTCACTCAAGGCAAATGGTTAGCAGACACAGTGTCTCTTTTATCAGCGACTACAATAAAGATTTGAAAGACTTTAAAGACAACGTCTATGAAGCTGATCAAAATAACTTTAAAAATGTGAGCGAAATGGTCGTGCCTTCTTTTAGGGACAGCCATGAATACCATTTTTTGAACATTGTCTGTTCGGGGTGATCCCTGTCTTGCTAGGCATTGGTGGGGAGTGCTGTTGCTCTTTGTTTGGTACCCCCAATTTTGAAGCTGACCTAGATGTCCTGATCGCTTTTGGGGACTTAAGAACATTGTCGGGTTCTCTTTATCTGGTAGTTTATCTGAACTACCAAAAAATTCGTCCGCTTTAGGGGCATTTCTTTGGCCTCTTCCTACTGTTTTGGGCTTTTCTCACCAAATTTTAAAGCATCAGGTCTCGTTGCATTTCTTTGAATGCGTTGGATAATGCGGGACCACTTTATGATATACTTTTGGGGACAACCTGCATCCACAAAAAAATTGTTAGTTTTGTCGAAACAAGCCTGTGTTGACCTCCTTCGCTCTTCTGCTCCTGGTTCTGTCTTCTCCGTATGCTTTTTGATCTTGGGTACTTGTCACCCTTGACTCTCCCCGGACCAAGGTAGACATAAGAAAAAATCACATTAAAGGAGTAAAACTAATCTTCGTAAATATTTTTCAAACAAGTTCTTTGTAAATCAAAGGGTTTAAAAAGGAGATGATTTGGAAATGTCTCTGCCTGTCATGTCATGTACTAGTTCAACGAACGTCCTTTACTCGAGGTCTTGACATTTTTGACATACTGTTGGCGGACTACAGAGGTCCTTCATCGTCCTAGATGGGGAACTTGAAATATGATTTTCATGAAATCTATCACAGCCGGGGATTAATCCATATAGGACTGGGGATTTCTTTGAAGTAGACTCTGATCTCTCGGCGCTGAGGAATTACTCGGAGCTTAATGTTGAACTCTTGAATGAAGCTTGGTGGAAATTTTGGGATCATTCTCAAAAATTTTGCCCCAGGTAAAGGTTTCTTAGCGGATTTTATTCCTTCCGGCAAGAGAGTTGAGACTCTGTGTGGATCGTGAGATTCATTCTCGGTATTTGCTTTGGTTTCTCTTTGGCATACTCTGCATTCTTGCTGGGGAACTCTTCAGAGTCTAATGCTCTTCGTCTTCTGAATTTTTGAGATTCCTTTCTCAAAAATTCTACCCTAGTTTTCATTTCCTGGGCGATACGGATGAACCATTGTGGCATTTGCGTATCTACAAGCATCCTCTTGTCTTGTTGGCAACGACCTTCATGTTCTAAATTTTTGAGATTCCTTTCTCAAAAATTCTGCCCCAGTTTCTATTTCCTGGGGTGATATGACCGAACTGTTGTGGCGCCTACGTATCCCGTTTAGGTAGGAATCAGGTCAAACGTAGTTCCCACACTTATAGTGGAAGATTATTGGAAATAATTAAAGGGATGAACGAGGCCGACAAAGGCCGCCTACGTATCTCATTCTTGAGAATTCAGGTCAAACGTAGTTCGTACAAGAGGATAGGGATGTTTTTAAGCTATTACAAAGCATAAAATGATTACAATCAGGGAATGCGATTACAGGGAAATGAAATTAAAGGAAAACTATCCCTAAACAAAGTATCTCTTCATAGCATCGTAATTGATCGGTTTGTTCCACACTTGACCATCCATTTTGGATAGGATCAGAGCTCCTCCGGATAATACTTTCTGGATGACATACGGGCCATGCCAATTGGGTGCAAACTTTCCTTTGTATTCCTCCTAGCGGGGAAAAATGCGCTTGAGAACCAGTTGTCCTACGACAAACATGCGATCTCTCACTCTTTTGTTGAATGCACGAATCATTCTTTGCTAGTACAACTGACCATGGCATAAGACACTCATCCTTTTCTCATCAATCAACATGAGTTGCTCGTGATGGGCACGAGCCCATTCCTCATTGTTCAGTCCGGCTTCTCGAATGATCCTAAGAGATGATATTTCAACTTCCGCAGATATCACTGCTTCCGACCCATACACCAATATATAAGAGGTTTCCCCGGTCAAAGTCCCGACGGTCGTCCGGTATCCCAATAAAGCATAAGGCAAGATCTAGTGCCAAGATCAGTGATGGTCGACCATTTTTCTCAAGATCTTCTTGATATTCTTGTTGGTGTCTTCCACAGCTCCATTCATTTGTGGCTGGTATGCGGTTGAATTATGGTGAGTGATCTTGAATTCCTCACATATTTCTTTCATCAAGTGGTTGTTCAGATTTGTTTCGTTGTCTGTAATAATTGACTCGGGATCCCAAATCGACAGATTATGTTGTTTTTAACAAAATTGGCTATAACCTTCTTGGTCACAGACTTGTAAGAAACAACTTCTACCCACTTGGTGAAGTAATCAATAGCTACCAAAATGAATCTGTGTCCATTCGAGGCAGACGACTCAATGGGACCAATGACATCCAGGCCCCAGGATACAAAAGGCCAAGGTATGCTCATTGCATGAAGATCACTAGGCGGTACTCGAATCAAATCTCCGTGGATCTGGCACTTGTGACATTTTTGTACGAACTTGCTACAGTCATTTTCCATGGTCATCCAAAAGTATCCAGTTCGCAAAATCTTCTTGGCTAGGGTGAACCCATTCAAGTGGGGACCATGCACTCCAGCGTTTACCTCTTCCAATAGTCTTGTGGCTTCAACTGAATCAGTGCATCTTAAGAATCCAAGGTCCGGAGTCCTCCTATACAGGATTTCTCCATTTAGGAAAAAGTTGTTGGCCATTCGATGAATGGATTTCTTTTGGTTGGCGGTCACATCTTCGGGATAAACTCCAACTTTTAGATACCTCTTGATATCATAATACCATGGTTTTTCGTCTTATTCTGCTTTGACTTGCGCACAGTGTGCAGGTTGTTCTTTGAGACCTATTATCAATGAATTGATATAATTCTGATCGGGATGTTGAATCATGGAGGATATGGTTGCCAAGGCATCGGCAAACTCATTATGAGTTCTTGTTGTATGCTTGAATTTGATCTTCTTAAATCTCTTGCACAAACTTTGAACCATCTTCACATACGACACAATCTTGGGGTTCTTCACAGCCCATTCACCTTGAACTCGGTGAATTAGCAAATCAGAATCACTTGTGACCAAAAGTTCTCGGACATTCATATCAATAGCTAGTTGGATACCGAGAATACAAGCTTCGTACTTGGCCATGTTGTTAGTGTACGGGAAATGGAGTTTGGCTATCACCGGATAGTGCTGACCAATTTCTGATACCAAGACTTCTCTAATGCCCGAACCTTTGAAGTTGACCGCTCCATCGAAGAACAATCTCCAACCGGGGTATGACTCAGCAATATCCTCTCCTACGAACAGAATCTCTTCATCGGGAAAGTAAATTTGGAGCAGTTCATAATCTTCATCAACCAGATTTTCTGCTAAATGATCTGCTAAGGCCTGTCCCTTGATTTCTTTTTGAGTCGCATATATGATGTCAAACTCACATAGAAATATTTGCCATTTAGCCAATTTCCCCATAGGCATGGCCTTTTGGAATATGTACTTCAGCGGGTCCATTCTGGAAATGAGATATGTCGTATAGGACGACAAATACTATCTCAACTTATGAGCGACCCAAGTCAAAGCACAACAAGTCTTTTCTAACAAATTATAACGAGCCTCGCATGGAGTGAACTTTTTACTCAGATAATAAATCGCTCATTCTTTCTTTCTGGTTTCATCATGTTGTCCCAGGATGCATCCGAAGGCATTTTCTGAAACCGATAGATACAACAATAATGGGCTCCCTTTTCTTGGAGGAACCAATATCGGAGGATTGGACAAGTAGTCCTTGATACGATCAAAAGCTTGCTGGAACTTCTTGGTCCAACCAGTCGGCGCATATTTCTTTAGTAACTTGAAAATGGGTTCACAAATAACCGTTGATTGAGCTATGAATCGACTAATATAATTCAACCTTCCCAGGAAACTCATGACCTTTTTCTTGGTCTTCGGGGGAGGCAGCTCCTGAATTTCTTTGATCTTTGAAGGGTCTAGCTCAATGCCCCTTTTACTGACTATAAAACCTAACAATTTACCAGCTGGAACCCCGAAAACACACTTTGCAGGATTCAACTTTAGGTTATATTTTCGCAGGCGGTCAAAAAACTTCCTCAAATGGGTCAAGTGATCCAAACTCTCACGAGATTTGACAATCACGTCTCCACGTATACCTCGATCTCCTTATGAATCATGTCGTGGAAAATGGTTGTCATGGCTCGCATATAAGTAGCACCCGCATTTTTGAGGCCAAATGGCATCACTCGGTAATGGTAGATACCCCAGGGGGTGATAAAGTCTGTTTTCTCTGCATCTTCTTCATCCATTAAGATCTTATGGTATCCAGCAAAACAATCCATGAATGACTGCATTTCGTGCTTCCCGCAGTTATTGATAAGGATATGGATATTGGGCAATGGGAAATTGTCTTTGGGACTGGCCCTGTTCAGGTCTCGATAATCAACACAGATTCTGATCTTCCCATCTTTCTTAGGAACTGGGACGATATTGGCCAACCAGGTCGGATACTTTGTAACCCCTACCACTCCAGACTGAATCTGTTTGGTAACTTCTTCCTTGATCTTCAGACTTAGATCTAGCTTGAACTTTTGAATCTTTTGCTTGATGGGATCAAACTCTGGATTAATAGGCACCTTGTGGGATACTATGTCTATGCTTAGCCCTGGCATATTGCTGTAGGCCCAAGAAAATATGTCGATGTATTCTTGGAGCAATATGATAAGTTCTCTTTTCTGTGTTTCTATCAAATGGACACTGATTTTGGTTTCTTTGACTTCTTGGTCATCTCCTAGATTGACCGTCTCAGTTTCCTCTAGATTAGGATTTTCTCGATTCTCAAAGTCTTTTAATTCCTCTTTCAAGTCTTCGGGAACCATAGTTTCTTCATCATATTCCTCAAAATCATTGTCACCTAGCTCAATTTGTTCGTTAAGCCCTTGACATGACATGACAGTGGCAGGTTTTAACTTATTATTACTGAAACCAAAACAAAACAGGTTAGATAATAATAAGCAAATAAAAATAAATCTTTAAACGGCGAATATTTTCAAAATAAGGAGGCTTTCATTTGAAATTCGGAAATATTTACAAACTATGGCTAAAACTTACATGAATGTAGGTTCATGCCTTTTAGAAAGCAGTAAATAATACAAGGAAATTTAAAACATAAATAGCGGATCATGGAGCCTCATCCAGACTGTCGCAGAATTTTGTAAAACAAAGTCTTTGTCTACCCAGTCGAGTGGAGAGTAGCCAAGGGAGTGGCGACCCAGTTTTGCAACTCCTCGCCGAGTTTAAGGTTCCTGATTGTGGTTGCTTCGGGAGCTTCTTTCGCGATAGCATCACACTCCTCAAACAGATCTCCTATTCTATCCTCCAACCTATCGCTTGGGGGACTGACGCATACCGGGAATGATTGATACAAATGAGGAAAAGGCTTGGGCAGTCCTAACCTCTTCTTTTCTTTGTTGTTGGCTTTAACTTCTTAGATCACATACCCTAATCCATGCTTGCTCAACTATCGAGGGATACTTAAAGGTTCGATCCGACCATTAGAGTTTCTTCCTAGCCCCGAGCCTGGTTCATAACCACACCTCAGCATTGTGGTCACAAGCATCTTGTAAATGGGAGGCATAGGAATTTGAGAAGCCAGGTCCTCTTCTGTGGCATTCATAATTTCCACCGTGTAGAAGTCACTCCTTCTCGGGACCTCTTCGATTGTGGGGACACATCCTTTTGGGCGACTCAGGTGGCTTTCCTATCTATGGATTACCACTTCGTGCCCTTCCCAAAAGAACTTCACCATTTGGTGCAAAGTTGATGGCACAGCCCCACTTCGTGGATCCATGGTCGTCCCAAAAGCAAATTGTAACTAGTGGTAATATCCATGACCTGTAACTCTGTTCGAAATTCAGCGGGTCCTATCTTGATATATAGGTTGACTTCTCCAAGGGTATCTCTCTGTCCTCCATCGAAGTCCCTTACATTGACCCTGCTTTGACGGATCTTTCCCAAATCGTATTCCAACTGTGTCAGTGTTGACAATGGACAAATGTTCAATCTTGATCCGTCATCGATCAGTACCCTATTCACAACCTTTTCTTGACTCTAAATAGTGATATGTAGAGCCTTGTTGTGTGTGATGCCTTCAAAAGGCAACTCATCATCGCTGAAACAGATGCGGTGGCTTCCTAGGACTTGGCTTACCATGGCAGTCAAGTTTTCTGCACTGGTACCCGTGGGCACGTAAGCTTCATTTAAAACCTTGAGTAATGTCTGTTTGTGGTTCAGGGAACTCATGAGCAATGCCCAAATAGAAATTTGAGCTGGGGTCTTTTCCAAGTGCTTCACAATCAAGGACTCTTTTGGCTGCATTCTTCTCCAAAACTCTACTGCTTCGCCTTCAGTGATTGGCCTTTTTTGCATACTCTTCTTGTGAGCATCATATGCCAGATTATCGAGGACATAACTTCTCCCAGATCTTGTTATGCTGCGAGTTGCGGTGGCTTCAATTACAAAATCTTTTTCAACCGGCATCAACACAACAAATTGTGGCTTCTTCGCGATGCTTAAAGCAGCTACAGACCTTTCTAGTTCCTCAGGCTTTCTGGGGCTCGCCGGCACTATGGACTTGCCTGCGAACTATTCTTCCTCTATTTCTATCATGTTTACAGTAGCTCTTCCGTGATTCGGAAGTGGGTTGTTATTAACATTTTGGCGGTGCTGTCTGTAAGGTGACTACCTTCTGATCGATCAAATCTTGAATCTTATGTTTTAGATTGATGCAATCATCTGTGCCGTGTCCGGCGCCTCCAGAGTGATAAGCACAATACCGATCAGCTTTGTAGAAAGGAGAGTTGGCGTTACCTGGTTTATACAGAATGGGTTGAACTAATCCAGTGAGCTTCAGTCTTTTATATAACTGAGTTCGGGTCTCGACTAATTGAGTGAAAGTTCGAGGAACTTTCTTTTCCAAATTTCATCGAGGGAGACCGGGGTTAGCGGGAGGAGGAACCCGGTGGTTGTTCTGGTTTTCAGGAGCTCTTTGGTAAACTGGAAAATTCTGGGGAGGTTCTTGGTAGGTGGATTGTATATTTGGGACTGGAGTTTGGTGGATGGGCTGCACATTTGGCATGGGAGTTTGGTAGATTGGTTGAGTATAGACGATTGGTTGAGGGTTTTGTGGAACTGGAGGAGGGAATGTTGGAACAAGTGGCTTCTTGTAACCAGCTCCAAAGGGTTTATGTGGTTTCGGACTAGGATTGAAAGATACCGAAGATACCTCCTCTCTCTTTTTCTTTGTGGGTCTAGTAGGTCCTGAAGAAACCAGGGTTTTGGCAATTTTGCCACTACGAAGCCCTTCTTCCACAATCTGTCTGATTTTGACTAAGTCGACAAACTGGGCATTTACCGACGATATCATCTTTTCATAAACTTCCTACTCTCGAGTGCGCATAAACACCGCGCTTATTTCTTCTTCGGTCATAGGAGGCCAGACTCTCGCGGCCTCTTTTCTCCACCGGTAAGCATAATCTCTGAAATCTTCATTTGACTTTTGCCTGATGCATCCCAGGGAATATTGATATGGCATGACTTCGACGTAATATGCGGATCTCTGGGCAAAATCTCTGGCGAGATCACTCCACTTGAACCACTTTTTCAATTCTTGGGAGGCGAACCATTCCAATGCCTCTCCATTCAGACTTCAGCTAAAGAATCTCATTAGCAGGGTCTCATTTCTTTGAGCACCGACCATCTGATCACAGTAACTCCTTAGATGGGCTTCGGGACTCCCAACACCATTGAAGATTTCAAATTTTGGAATTTTGAAACCTTCTGGCAGGTTCATCTCAGGGTGAATGCAGAGATCATCATAGTTGTAGCCTTTCTCGTAAGGCAAACTCCATAACTCTCAAATTTGGGCCACTTCTTCTCTTATTTGTGCCATATCTAGGTCGCGTTTCATTTCCATAGCCTTCAGCTCTCTTTATTTCTCTTCATAATGATCTAGCTCAGGGTTCTCCTGGAGGATGGGGTATGGTTCTGTTGTGGCATGGAAAATGGGAGGTATGTTCTGCGCGGGTGGGGGCTGGACATGTGGAATAGTATTTGGGTATGTGGGGGTAAATTTATGTGGGTTAACTATGTTGGTGGCTTTAGGATGGTTGTTTTAGGAGTTGTAGGTGTTTTGTGGAGTGTTCTGGAGGTTTGGAGGGTTTTGTGTGAAAAAGGCACCTGGATTGTTGTTCTGGTTAGTATGTTGAACAGAGGGAGTATGGGTCTGGTACAGGGACCTGACGAGGGAGGGGTTATTGTGAACAGGTTCGTTTGAAGGCCTAGGAATGGAAGAGGAGGGAATGTCTTTTGGTTGATTTTTGGATTGCGGAGAATTGAGTGGAGGGTTTTGAGGAGGGGGCTGAGAATCGCCCAAAGTAGGAGTATTGGTAGCGATTGCCAAGATAGCCATGTCTTTCGCCTTTTGCACTTCTTCCTGCATCTTTTCTAATTTCTTTGCAAGCTCTGCGATCATTTCATTCTGTTCAGCGATGACGCTGTCTCTTATAGCCAGGTCATTTTCTTCCTCACTATCAGTCATTCTTTCTGCAGACAAGCGAGAGTCAGAGGACGAATTTATGTGTGCTTTCGAGCGAGTGAAGTAAGAGTGTTCAGCCAGTTTTTGTCAACACAAACTGGTTTCTTTTATCTATTGAAATGAAAAACAACTCAAAAGCCGCTATGTTAGTTTTTTGTTAGTGAAAAATAATACAAGATATATGGCGAGAAATTACTTTAAACACATAAACGTTGCTTTTCGTCAAGGCAAATTGGTCCACAGGTGGTTTTGACTCAATCGTTTCAAAGGACAGGATTTTGTCCGTTGATTTGGGATTAATAGGTTTTGTTAGGAAAGGTTGATTTTGTTGATCTTGTAACATCTCTGCCTATTGTTCTTCTGAACTCTTCGTCGTCTTCATCGATGTGCAGAAATGACAATTTCTTTAAGACCTGGGCCGGGCATTGAAGGCTGCCTACGTATCTCATGAAGGAGAATTCAGGCCCTTCGTAGTTCGAATTTGTGATAGATAAGTTGTCTTATTTCATTTCATCCACTATTCTAAATACAAGGGGAAAGTAAAAGATGACATCAAAAATAAAAACAAAGAAACTGAAAGCTAAAACTCTGCTACTTTTTCTACTTTCAGCTCTGGATGATGGGATCTGCTAGACTCTTCTCGATTTTTTTCTTCAAGGATGATAAGGGGGAAACTCCACCTCGATTATCCCATGTCAATGAGGTATTCCAAATCGACCCAAAAGTGGCGACAAGTCTCGATATCATGGCCTCCGTTTCAACCTTTCCTGAAAGAACTGAGATTTTTTATGAAGTTTTTAGAAGGCTTTAGGATTTTTGGAGAAACTTGGAAGACTTGGAGTATTTTGATCGGACTTTACATAGTGGGCTTATATTTTTGCCTACGGTGTTCTAGAAAATTTAAGCATGGAGCGGACCAATTTTTCCATGATTCAAGCAACACACATAGCACATAAAATATATCACAATAATATCATGCTAATATCGTGTCCTAACTGGGTGACCCTTTTATGCCAAGGTTAGGCCTAGCGAGTTTGAAAGACGTATGTGATGTATCTGAACCATTCTATTGCCCTCTAAAATAGCATGTATATAAATATGGAAAACTTCCTTTTTTTAAAGGGATACAAATGCTAGCCGAAAGGGGGATACATTTTAGGGGAAAGGATATTTGCACAAAAGTCACGCCCACGCAGGGGAGAATTTAGGTAAAGTAAAGACGTACATGGAAATAAAACCCACACAGGGGGGAATATACTAAAGATATGACGTGGAAGGTCCTTTCTCGGTCCTTCTCCTCTTGGATGCTCCGGCAATGCTCCTAAGCTCGAATTGGCTAAACCATATGTCGCCCCGTAGTTTCACCACTTGTTCATGCATAGGTAATGCCCCGTCCTCTAAGGCTTTCCTGGTCCCTTTTGAATCAAGCTGGGCTATTCCCATTCTCATATCTTCGAATTCCTGAGTCAACCCTGCTATAGTGCATCGATCTTCTTCCTTTTTACTAACGGACTGTCCTCTGACGGTTAGGACCCAGATTTATCCACCACATTTGGAGGAGGAGAGGTGCCTCTTTTACCATGTCAAACTTGAGGAATTTTGACATCCTACAAAACAGAATAACCTGTTAGGCCCCACCCCAGGACAATAGTCCGGTTACAACACATACGTCTTTCAAACAACACGTAGTTGGATGCTATGTCGTTGGGTTGGAAACCCATTGACATGTTTTGGTGGTTTACTAATGGACTTAATATCCCTTGGATATTAAGAAATCCTAGGCTAATGTGTATTTTCGGGATTTGGTTTCGCTCTATCTTGAGTTTCTAGAATAGGTTTCGAAATTGACCTGGAACCCAGGTGGACAACCCAAGATTGAAACAACAAGTGATCGTTAACCGACCGCGGGTCAACTACCTCACTCGTCTGTTTTGAAAATTGTGTTTTTTGTCAAGAACGACCGCAAAAATTTGCGTAATCGCCTTTTTACCCCTAATGCTTTGCCAAGAGAGGCGGAAATGCCATGAACAGTTATAATCACAGAAAAAGTAAGCAATTTAAGGAAAGCAATAAAGTTACAATTATTACAATTTCCGAATAGTTAGTCAAACAATTAGTTTCAAACAATAAGGTTAGAACCAAGTTGAATTATCCCCAGTAGAGTCGCCGTTTTTGTTTTGATCCTTTTCGGGCAAGGACGGAAAAACATGACTTTGTTTGTTGAAACGTTCATTTCAAAAATCTAATTAAAGTTTCCGAAGCGTTTTCAATTAAAAGCAAGAGTCGCCACTTAGTTTGAATAAAGTAAAATCCAAGAAAAAACTTATAAGAAATTTTAAGTTCCCAAAACAGATAAAGACTTTAAAATTAAGAGATTAAGGGTAAGATTTCAAGTTAATACTCTTGGAAGGGTGTTAAGACACCAAGAGTATCTGCTAACTCGCGGTTGCCCGGGCTTGTTTGAAAAACTAACTTGTTGACTAACTTTTGAAAATGGGATTGGTTTATAAAACATCTTGTTTTTATAAAAAAGATTGATTTTAGAGGATAATTATGAAAAAAGGTTATTTTATTATAGACAATAAAAAGCGGTCCATTTTTTATACTCACGGAAAGAAAAGAGTTGAAATTAAACAAATTGAGTAAATGAAACAGTAATTATCAGAAAGTTTGATTCGTTTTGGGGATAATTTAACTAAGTTTTGCAAAGTTAGTCCAATTATACAATCAAACTAATCAACTAAGTAACAAGAAGACATAATTAAAATATGTTAATCCTATCCTAATACTAGTGTGTGGGCCCTTTTTAGGCCCACCACTGTTTTCACTTTAAACTTAGTCCACTTTTCATCTTTTAGCCCTTTGGGCTACTGCTGCTGCTGAATCTTATGGGCTTTGAACCAAATTTATTTATTCAGTCCATTTTAGACTTTTTTCGATGCGGATCATTTCTTTTGGGCGTGGCCCATTTCTCTCCACCGTTGTCGCTGCTGCCTCTGATGTTTTATCCCTTTTGGGCTTATTCTTGCTAGACCATCAAATAATGTTGGGATAAGCCCAACTAGAAGATGCATGGGAATTTTGGGAGTCCAATTGGACTCCACCGGATTTCATACATAGAAAGAGTAAAATAAATGAGGATTAGTACGTGTCTTAACTAAATTAAACAAAGAAAATAATTCAAAAAAAAAGATACACCAATGCGCAGGTATTTATACCAAGTTAAAGCATATGAAACAAGGACATTCATATAATAAAATCACTAATTTTATCACTTAAGACATGTTTTATGAAACTTAGCCATTTCAAAACATTCATATGGATTAACCATTTTCTAGAAAATCAATGAGGAGGTAGGGAGTGGTTCAAACAAGACATGTATTCTTAGATGCACGGATGTGGTATCACATAGGGATAAGGAACATATTCAACATTTTTCAATACTTACATTTAAACATATAGAGCAGATTCCATATAATTTGAACAAAAGACTAATTTAAGAACCTAATCTGGAAATCACATAACAGTTATAGACAAGTCAAGCGATATGAACAAGCATTTTTAACATTGATTACTCAGTACAACTAATAATAAATCACTCAAGAAAACAAAGGAGAAGTATATGGGAAAGCTATTAACATGATATAGGACGAAATTATCTCATGGTCCATACAGGTAACATGTAAAGCAAACAGGGAAGTGGTCATCTTGATGAAGATGAATCAGAGGAACCTACATGGGTGAGGAACATGTACAAGGAGGCATGCCTCACCTCTATTTCTATTCCATGACAGAACTTACACACACAACAATCATGGAGTTCAGATTCTTAAAACCTTAGACCTAAACAAATTCTAATCACACAACAACCGTCTAGTATGCTAAAATCATTTCAAGAAAAGGGGGGAAAGGAACAGGGTAATAGATAAAAAATAAGGGAAAGGGGATGAGAGTTGAACAGGTCTAAAAACCTATAACATCTTCATATAGAAAACAAAGAAACATAGAAGTCTTGAAGCTTTAATAGGTCACAATGTTCTACAAGCATTACTAGACACCAATTCAAACATAATAAGATAACAACAAAACCTAACTATTTCATATGCATCACTTAGTCATTTCAGCATTAGCAAAACAGTGAAAAGGGAAAGGGAAGAGGAAAATCATGATTACTGTTAAACAAAGGGAATCAAGGAGGGGGTTTGAACTTTTTTCATCAACAAACCAATAGGAAACATGTGCTCATGCTATACTTAATCAAACCAACAAAACTTATCAGAAGAAATCAGGACTCAAATATGACCCAAACATCATCCTAAATGATACTTACAGTTCAAACATGTAGACTGATACCACATAGCAATAAACAGTAGGGAAAGGAAGAAAAACCATTTAAAAGCAAGTTCAAATCTAAGGGTAAATAAGGTAGGGGTTAAACATGCTCAAATCAATTAACAAATATGAAAATCTATACTCAAATATATATATATACTACACAGTGTACTTAAGAACCAACTAAACCATAGACAATCAAGGTTTAAAACTAACCTAAGTATCACCCCCAAGTATAGGAGAGTAAGGCTAACAATTCATACATAGTTAAAACACTAAAGAGGAGAAAACAGGTTCAACAAAGAGAAAGACTAAGCTTTTCATGAAAAAAATCAGCCTTAAATTCTAGCAACAAATTCATGCTCAAGTTTCTGGCATTTAATCATCATATAAATTGAACACAGGCTAATAAAATCAAGGGGTTTATACAGGGGAAGGGAAAACAAGTTTAAAAATCATCACAAACAGCCATGAGCAAAACATATCAACACTTAATCAATACATATACGAAATATTAATTTAGGCAAAGTTGGTAAGCCAATAAGAACATGATTATGAAGAGGGGTTGGGGAACAAACAAGGATCAAAACCAAACATTTTTATGAACAAAGCCAGACAGATTTAACATCATTTAACAACAATCTAGGCTCAAATTTATGCTCATACTCACTGTTTTAACAAATTAAACAAAATTAGTAAAAGACCACACTTCTAACACAAGATTGCTACTCGAAATCATAATTTTAGTCTAACATTTAAGCGCATATCTTTGATACTAACAAACAAGACCAGAATCAGATTTCACCAAGGTTTAAACATTATAAAAGAGAAAATGAAAACAACAAAACAATAAAGGAGGAGGTTAAGGGATTCACCTTTTTTAGGGCAGCAACTCGGGATTAGAACTTCACCGGAAGAGCTTACCACCACTGGACTAATACCCAATCCTTTAGAAATCGAATTTTTAATGATTTTTCTTCCCAAAGCTGTCTGGTTACGTGAGGTTAGAGAAACGATTCTCCAGAACCCCCAATATTTCCCCAAAATCAGCTTTTTTTTCATGCAGCTAAGGGGGGTATTTTAGGTAATTTCGGGTGAAAATGGGGGGGGGGGAACCAGAGGGAATTTCTGGGATTTTTGTTGAAGGAAATTTGAATTCCTTCAATGGACGAGGTTGAATCATTAAGAAATGGTACAAACTCGTACCGATTTTCACGGGTTTCACGGGTTTCACGGGTTTCATGGAGAAATCAACACCTAGGTGATTTCTAGAACATTCTAGTCTGCCAGCTCAATTTTTGATGAAGCTAAGGATGACATTTGGGAATTTTAACGAAGGTTGAGCGAATTTGAAGCTGTGAACGTTGGGGTTTTGAGTTGTCATTTGAGAAATGACGAAGAGGGAGAAGGAAACATTGTACTAGTGGAGCTGACATGTTGTACGAGGCACATTGCTCGTACAACATAGAGAGTGAGATGCGTAAGACGTGAAGAAGACGGGGTGATAAGAAGCGGCGTTAGGGTTTGATAGGTGAGCTGTTGAGAGAAAAAGAAGAAGATGAAGCTAAAGAGGTGTTTGGTTTTTGTCAGAGTAAGAGAAAAGAGAAAGGGGCGTATAAGGGTGGATTAGGGTGAGAGGTGTTGGGCAGGAACGGGTCAGGAGATTAGAGGGAAATGGAAGTGGGCCGGAGGTGGGTTGTGGGAATGGGTTGGCCCAAATGGCTGATCATAGAAGGGGTTATAAGGGTGTTTAAAGTTTTGCCACATTTGCAAAAATGTGGCCACTTTAGGTTTAAGGAGGTAGCCAAATTACGAATAAATTGATGATATTCGGCTAGAATTTAAATGATTTAAGGAATTAGGCTAGCATTGGAATATAGACGAACTAATTACAATCAATTCTTGAGCTCATTTAACTTAAACAAATTAAAATAATTATTGAATTTAACACTTAATTACCTCTTTAACAATTACGAAATTAATTTATTCAAATAATTTCTCATTTGAAATAACTTGGAGAAAAATCAAGTGTTTAATCTTTTAAAAGAACCTTTTTTATGACACTAAGCTCTAAAATAGTTCTTTTAGTAAACTTATATAATTTTTACATATTTAAATATGAAAAATATAAATTGTTACTCAGAACTATTATAAAGCAGATTTGAAAATGATTTACCCCTTTTTACAAGACAATTATTTCAAAAATTGTTTAAAATTCAACAAGTGTCAAGATTAATTCATAATGTGGAGGGTAAAAATTGGATGTCAACAAAAGGCATTACCTTTATGGTGTTCACTATGAGATACTCACCGACCATTGTACCCTAAAATACATTCTGAGCCAAAAGGATCTTAATTCAAGGAAGCGTAGGTGGCTTGAGTTGCTGAAGGAATATGATATCTCTATTTTGTATAATCCAGACAAGGAAAATATGGTAGTAGATTCCTTGAGCCAGAAGGCGGTGAGTATGGGATGTTTGGATTTCCTATCACTTTCGGAGTGACCATTGGCCTTAGACTTAAAGTCCTTAGCCAATAGGTTAGTTTGACTTGATATTTCTGACCCTAGGAGGATTCTTGTCACCCATGAGGCTACCCCTTGGACGTAACATGGGACCCGGGACAACGAGTGCCCCGAGCTAACCCTTGGTGATAGCATAACTCAGGTATATCAATTAAGCATAGCGGAAGCATAATACAAATTAGATAACTCAAACCATAAGATAAAATCAAAAGAACATGATTCGAAGAAGACCCAAATACCATCTATGTTTGAAAAGCCTCTATACATGACATAAGGAGTTGCTAGGACAAGACCCTAGCTAACTCAAAGTACGAAAATAAGTAGTCAAAACAAACTAGAGTCATAACTAGCCCTCAAACAATGAGGACTCACCAACACTGACTGAATATCTGGCTTCGTCTAGCCACGAGCCTGATGGGAAACACCTGAATTTGCATCATCAAGAGGATACAGGGCAAAATATGCGTCATTACTATAGAATTTGCCGAATATATGGGATATGCATGATCATGATAAAATAAAATTAAAACATGCTTAAGGTGAACCATTTCATAAAGAAATAACATAAGAGGATTATCAAGATATAAGACATAAAACATGAAGTACGGTTAAAATTCAAAGTATGATATCATATAACTTCATAGCTTGAAAATAATCATGTGGAAGTTTCTCTTAACCGACATAAACCATGCTGAGCTACATGGAGTCCAGTGTCATGCACCCATACTGAAAAAGGTTGTCCTAACCGGTCAAGGTTAGAACCATGTCATAAGGATCCTGTCATAAGCCACAGAGGGCAACCTACGGTGGCAACGTAGTTTTGAACTTGGGTTATCTAGAACCCTCATTGCTCGGTGCTGAATACTACTCCCAAAACATAACATGAGGTTCACATACATGTGACATATCTAGATGTCAAAGATTGTTCATAAACATTTTCATACCCCTGATTTTCATACTACTCACGAACATTGGTTTTAGAAAAAAAAGATTCATGAGCATTGATGGCACATCGGGTGTCTTGTCTTGCATAATAATTCATAACTTTAAAACTTGCATGGCCTTAGTTCAATTTCATAATAACATATACTTTCATAAATATAGGAACTAGGAATGCATTTGCTTGAAATCCATGAAATCATGCTATCAATTTGCCCAATTTTCTTAAATCACTTCATGCATGTAGGATTTACCATAATTAGCCTTGAATTCATGAAATAGGAGTTCATATGTAAAAACCCATGAAAAATCATGCAATTTAAAGAAATTTCATATTAAAATCATGAGAAGGCAATTTATAGTAAAACCCATAATAATTGGGTAAAAACCCTAATTTGAAAGGTCATGAAATCAAAATAGAAATTAGGAGTTTTGGACACAAGGGTGAAAGAAACCCATTGTTGAATACCCACATACTTTGATTGGAGTTAACCTAGTTCAAATTGAAAAGATTAGGAGACTTGGACTTGGAGCTTGAGACCTTGAGTTTGAGAGAGTTTTTTTCCTTTTTGGGAGATGAATGAGGTAATGAGGAGGTACATAGGCTAATAGGTTTATAATTCATGCTAAAAATTGTCAAAACGACCACATTTAGGAGTTAAAAGGGTGGGTAATGGCTGAAATACCCTTGGGACTTGATTAAGAAAAAGATGATTTAAAACTCGGCTTCAGGTTCCACGGGTTCCTTCCACGGACCGTAGAACTAACTACGGATCATGGACTGGAGTCGTGGTTCCTGAGCCAAAGTTTCATGCTGCAGATGAGTTCCTACGACTCAACAGGAATACCCGTAGAAACTTCTACGAGTCGTGGAACCAATTTGTGGTTTCAAGGAAAATGACTACTCTCTGTCTGCGTTCCACGGGTTAGTTCCATGACCCATGGAAGCTTCCACGAACCGTGAGACTGACCCGTGGTTCTCAGACCTGAGGGTGGTCCACGAACCGTGAGACTGACCCGTGGTTCTCAGACCTGAGGGTGGTCTGTAGGGCTGGAATCATGAGTCCTTTCCACGACTCATGGAACTTTCCACGGCTCGTGGACTTGAGTCGTGATCCCTGGGAGTTCAAAATTTCAGCAACTTTTCTGAGTTTAAAAGCTGGATCAATTTCTGGGGTATTACAATATCTCCCCCTTGGGATCATTCGTCCTCGAATGAAGACATAGAAAGGGAAACTAAAGAGAAAACAACCCAACCAGCAACAAAACATGGAAATCAAGGACTAAACATGAAAACTGAACTTTTCAACTTAAAACATGGTTAAATCAATTTCGAAAACATGAATGCATGCTAGGATCATGAGAGTAACTGATGGAATAAGATCGAAGGAACATACTGAGGATGAAACTATTACCTTAAGCTGGAACGGAATTGGAAGGAAAGAGATGAGGGTACTTGGTTTTCATGGCTGATTTCGCTTCGCACGTAGCTCCTTCAACAAGTTGATTTCTCCAAAGAACTTTTACCGAAGAGACTTCTTTGTTTCTCAACCTCTGAATCTGACGATCATGGATTTCTACAGAGACTTCCTCATAGGTGAGACTATCCTTCACACCTACATCCTCCAAAGGAACAATCAAGGTCAGATCACCAACACACTTCTTCAATAAGGAAACATGGAAAACTAGATGAACCGCTTCCAAATCTTATGGAAAATCCAACTCATAAGCAACCTTACCAACCTTCCTCAGAATCCGATAAGGACCTACAAAATGGGTACTAAGCTTCCATTTTTTGCCAAATTTTGTCACACCCTTCATGGGTGAAACTTTAACGCAAACCCAATCCTCAACCTCAAATTCCAACTCTCTTCTCCTCACATCTGCGTATGATTTCTGTCGACTCTGAGCAGTCTTCAACCTCTCCCTAATAAGATGAACCTTCTCCATGGTATCATGCACCGAATCTGGGCCAATCAAAGCTACCTCACCTACCTCAAACCAACCAATAGGAGATCTACACCTCCGATCATAAAGTGCCTCATACGGAGCCATCTGGATGCTAGAGTGAAAGATGTTGTTATAGGCAAACTCGATAAGAGGTAAGTGATCATCCCAATCACCTTTGAAATCAATCACACAAGTTCTCAACATATCCTTCAAAGTCTAAATAGTACACTCTGCCTGACCGTCTGTCTGAGGGTCAAAAGTTGTACTAAGCTTTACCTGAGTACCAAGACCTCTCTGAAATAATCTCCAAAACTGAGAAGTAAACTGATTACCCCTATCTGAAATGATGGACAAAGGAACACCATGCAATCGAACTATCTCCCGTATGTAGAGTCTGGCATAATCGTCCGCTAAATCCGTAGTCTTAACAACTAAGAAATGGGATGATTTAGTCATCCGGTCGATAATCACCCAATTTGAATCATGTTGCCTTTGAGTACAAGGCAAACCTGTATTCGGAAGGTCCATATCCTGAATCATGCCACCCGGTCGCTGGTGATCTACCTTCACTTGCTGATAGTTGGGACACTTAGCCATAAAATTGGCTATGTCCCTCTTCATACCATTGCACCAATAGACTTCCCGTAGATCACGTTATATCTTGGTGGCATAGGGGTGAATAGAATATCTGGAACTATGAACCTCAGTCAAAATTTGCTGGCGCCACCAATCTACATCTGGCACACATAGTCGACCCTGATAAACAAGTACAC
This sequence comes from Jaltomata sinuosa, assembly GCA_003996215.1. Classification (NCBI taxonomy): domain Eukaryota; kingdom Viridiplantae; phylum Streptophyta; class Magnoliopsida; order Solanales; family Solanaceae; genus Jaltomata; species Jaltomata sinuosa. Next base: position 70,305 of record QJPP01004104.1, read on the forward strand.
CATTTCCCCCTTGGGAGAAAACCTCAACCCTTTGCTGATGGACTGCACCCTTAAGCTGAAGTAGAATGGGATCACTGTCTTACTTTGCCCTCACTTATGCTACCAAGGATGATTCAGAACCATTCTGAATAATAACACCACCTTTTGTCGAGTCCATAAGGCAAATTCCCAATCGAGCTAGCCTATGAACCTCCTTAACCAGTTCCTTCTTTCCTTCTTCGACTGAAGACACACTACCCATCGACAATCTTCTAAGTGCATCCATCATAACGTTGGCCTTACATGGATGGTAAAGCACACTCATGTCATAATCTTTAAGGAGCTCAAGCCATCTCCTTTGTCGCAAATTCAATTCCTTCTGAGTGAACACATATTGAATACTCTTATGATCGATGAATACATCCACATGCACCCCATATAAGTAATGTCTCTAAATCTTCAAAGCAAAGACCACGACTGCTAACTCAAGATCATGAGTACGATAGTATTTCTCATACGTCTTAAGCTGTCTAGAGGCATAAGCAATCATCTTACCACGTTGCATTAAAACACAACCCAAACCAATTCAAAAAGCATCATAATACACAAAAAAATCATGTAGACCCTCGGGTAAAGCTAACACTGGAGCTGTGGTCAATCTAGTCTTTAATTCTTGAAATTTCTTCTCACACAAATACAACCACTGAAATTTTACCTTCTTCTGAGTCAATGGGTCAAAGGGGCAGCAATGGAAGAAACTCTTTCCACAAACCTCCTATAGTAACCAGCCAAACCCGAAAAGCTTCTAATATCATATGGGGAAGTGGGTCTAGGCCAGTTCTTTACTGCCTCTATCTTTTGAGAATCAACTCGAATACCATCCTTAGTCACAATATGACCCATAAAACCAACAGACAACATCCAAAACTCACATTTGCTAAACTTAGCAAATAACTGTCAGTTCTTGAGAGTTTACAACACAACTCTCAAATGGTCCACATGCTCCTCCTCACTCTGAGAGTAGATGAGGATATCATCAATGAAAATAATCACAAACATATCCAGATACTGCTTGAACACGCGGTTCATCAAATCCCATAAAAGCTGCAGGAGCATTCGTTAGACCAAAAGACATAACAATAAATTCATAATGACCATACTGAGTCCTGAAGGATGTCTTTGGAATATCACACTCTCTAACACGAAGCTGATGATAACCGGTTCTAAGGTCGATCTTGGAGAAGAAACTAGCACCTTGAATATGATCGAACAAGTCATCAATCCTAGGAATGGGATACTTATTCTTGATTGTGGCCTTGTTCAATTGGCAGTAGTCAATACACATTCTAAGGGAACCATATTTCTTTCGCACGAATAAGACTGGAGCACCCCATGGAGAAATGCTAGGCCTGATGAAACCCTTATCAAGAAGATCCTTCAACTGATCCTTTAACTCTTTAAGTTCTGCAGGGGCTATACTATAGGGAGGGATATAGATAGGATTCATATATGGAAGAAGATATATCCCAAAGTCAATTTCTCGCTCGGGAGGCACTCCAGGTAAATCCTCGGGGAACACTTCTGGGAATTCATTCACAACGGGAACAGACTGAAGGGATGGGGTTTCGAACTCCGTTTCCATAACCCGAACTATATGATAAACATACCCCTTTGAAATTATCTTTCTAGGCTTAAGATAAGATATGAAACAACCTTTCAAAGATGGGGGACTACCTTGCCATTCTAAGACGGTTCATTTAAAAACATGAAACTGACAACCCGAGTATGAAAATCAACAGAAGAATAAAAAGCATGTAGCCCATCCATACCAAGAATAACATCAAAATATGTCACCTCCAACTCTACTAAATCCGCTGAAGGGACTCTATGAAGGACTGAAATAGGGAAATTTTGATAGATTCTTTTGGCTAAGACTGACTCACCAACAGGAGTAGAAACACAAAAGGGTTCTAAAAGAAATTCAGGACATACTTCGAATTTGTATGCTATATAAGGGGTCACAAAAGATAAGGAGGCACCGGGGTCCAATAAAGCATACATATCGAAAGAGAAGACTTTCAACATACCAGTAACAACATCTGGGGAACCCTCCTGGTCCTGATGAGAGGACATAGCATAATGGTTGTTCTGGCGCTGACCACCTAAACTAGAAGCTATGCCCTGCTGGGCTGGTCGACCTCTTAGGGCTGCTGGAGCAGACTGAGCCCTACTACCTCCCTTTCCCTTCTTAACTGAAGGGTAGTCTCTAATCACGTGTCCAACCTGTCCACATCTAAAGCATGCACCTGTGCCCAAACGACACTCTCCCAGGTGAGTCTTCCCACACTTACTACAAATAGGGTGGGAAGACCCCTTAGCAACACTCCCCTGAAATTGTGAATAGGAACTAGATCCTCTACCAGTCTGATCATGATGAGGCTTCTAGGTCTGGGTAGGAGAACTAGCATAAGAATGAATGGGTCCTGATGACTTTTTCTAGAACGAGGAGCAATGTCCGTTACCATACCTCTGATGACCAAAACCTGAACGCTCAGATCTAGGCCTCTTGTCCTCCCTAGCCATCTCCCTAAGCCTGTCTCCCTCAATCTGGTGAACATGGGTTGTGAGTCTAGAAATGTTCATATCACTCAATATCATAGTAGACCTACACTCGTTTTTCACCAAATCTGAAACCCCATAGATAAACTTTCTCATCTGATCACGCGGGTCCACTACCATAGGGGCATACCTAGACAACTGAGTGACCTTCAAACTGTACTCCTGAACAGTCATAGATCCCTGTCTCAAGTTCACAAACTCCTCAGTCTTCGCTTTCCTTAACTCTCGGGGAAAGAACCGTTTGAGTAAAGCTCTCTCGAAACACTTCCAAGTCAAAGGGACCACATCCCTAGCTCTAGCTTCCTTCCATTGCGTGAACCAGATATGAGCCACATCCTTGAGGTGATAAGATTCCAACTCAACACAATCAACCCCAACCACTTGCATCACATCAAATATTTTCTTCACTTCATCAATAAAATTTAGCGGATCCTCATTCACTTTCAAACCCCAAAACTCCAGCGGTTCATACGGATAAAATCATAAACTCGGGCCGCTACCCCACCTTGAGGGTGGACAGGGGTAGGAGCCAGCTAGTTGGCCTGAGCAGCCAAGGTCTGGGCTAGCAAATGGATGACATTCCTAGACTCCTCATTCATGATCTCGGGGGCCAAAACTGGAGGAGCGGCATTCCGAGCGGCTCGGTGAGGCATAGCAGGTCGGGGTATAATCTGAAATGTACAAGGTAAGGATTAGAGGAACATTAGAGTTAAGCTCTATCGCATGATATGATCATAAAACTAGTGAAGTTTCTAAGACACCGTATAGCTTCCCTCTCATATGTGTGACGCACTTCATACACATGAAGGAGACTCTACTAAATGCGGCTTTCAGACATCCTAGAACTCTTGAAACTGAGGCTCTGATACCAAGTTTGTCACGCCTTGAAGCTACCCTCTGGACGTAATACGAGACCCGGGACCACGAGTGCCCCGATCTAACCCTTGGTCATAGCATAACTTAGGTATATTAATTAAGCATAGAAGAATCATAATACGAATTAGATAACTCAATCCATAAGATAAAATGAAAAGAGCATGATTCGAAGAAGACTCGAATACCGTCTATGTCTCAAAAGCCTCTATACATGACATAAGGAGTTGCTAGGACAAGACTCTAGCTAACTCAAAGTATTAAAATAAGAAGTCAAAACAAACTAGAGTAAGAACTAGCCCTCGAACAATGAGGACTCATAAACACTAACTGAATATCCGTCTTCGTCTAACCACGAGCCTGATGGGAAATACCTGAATCTCTATCATCAAGAGGATGCATCACAAAATATGTGTCAGTACTATAGGATGTACCGACTATGTGAGATATGCATGATCATGATAAAAACATATTTAAAACATTCTTAAGGTGAACCTTTTCATAGAGATATGCATGATCATGATAAAAACATACTTAAAACATGCTTAAGGTGAACTTTTTCATAAAGAAATAACATAAGAGGATTATCAAGATATAAGACATAAAACATGAAGTACGATTAAAATTCAAAATATGATATCATATAACTTCATAGCTTAAAAATAATCATGTGGGAGTTTATCTTAGCAAACATAAGCCATGCTGAGCTACATGGAGTCCAGTGTCATGCAACCACACTAAAAAAGGTTATCCTAACCAGCCAAGGTTAGAACCATGTCATAAGGATTCTGTCATAAACCACGGAGGGAAACCTACTGTGGCAACGTAGTTTTGGATTTGGGTTATCTAGAACTCTCATCGCTCGGTGCTAAATACTACTCCCAAAACATAATATGAGGCTCACATACATGTGATATATCTAGATGTCAAAGCCTGTTCATAAACATGTTCATACCTCAGATCTTCATACTACTCACGAACCTTGGTTTTAGAAAAAAATTATTCATGAGCATTGATAACACATCGGGTGTCTTGTCTTGCATAATAATTCATAACTTGAAAACTTGCATGACCTTATTTCAATTTCATAATAACATATACTTTCATAAAATATAGGAACTAGGCATGCATTTGCTTGAAATCCATGAAATCATGCTATCAATTTGCCCAATTTTCTTAAATCACTTCATGCATGTAGGATTGATCATAATTAGTCTTCAATTCATAAAATAGGAGTTCATACATAAAAATCCATGCAAAATCATGCAATTTAAATAAATTTCATAATAAAATCACGAGAACACAATTTATAGTAAAACCCATAACAATTGGGTAAAAACCCTAATTTGAAAGTTCAAGAAATCAAAATAGAAATTAGGAATTTTGGACACAAGGGTGAAAGAAACCCATTGTTGAATACCAACATACCTTGATTGGAGTTAACCCACTTGAAATTGAAAAGATTAGGAGACTTGGACTTAGATCTTGAGACCTTGAGCTTGAGAGAGTTCTTTTCTTTTTTGGGAGATGAATGAGGTAATGAGGAGGTAATTAGGCTAATAGGTTTAGAATTCATGATAAAAATGGTAAAAATAACCTCACTTAGGAGTTAAAAGGGTCGGTAATGGCTGAAATACCCTTGGGACTTAATTAAGAAAAAGCTAATTTAAAACTCAGCTTCAGGTTCCACGGGTCCCTTCCATGGACCGTAGAACTAACCACGGCTCATGGACTGGAGTTGTGTTTCCTGAGCCAAAGTTTCAGGCAGCAGATGAGTTCATATGACTCAAGAGGATGAATCGTAAAAACTTCTACGAGTCGTGGAACCAATTCATGGTTTCATGGAAAATGACTACTCTCTGTCTGAGTTCCACGGGTTAGTTCCACGACCCGTGGAAGCTTCCACAATCCATGACACTGACCCATGGTTGTTATACATGAGGGTGGTCTGCAGGGCTGGAATCACGAGTCCTTTCCATGACTCATGGAACTTTCCACGGCTCATGGACTTGACTCGTGATCCCTGGGAGTTCAAAATTTTAGCAAGTTTTCTGAGTTTAAAAGTTGGATCAATTTCTGGGGTGTTACAATTCTTGCTCTAGTTGAGGAACAATCGACAGTGTTGGAGTAGATTTATGAGCGACATTTTGAGTATAGTTGACTATGTGGCTTTGAAATCAGGTGTTGAGCGATGAGGCCAAGTCCACCTTAGATTCGAAGAGTGTTTTGAGGTTTGAGGGTCGTATTTGTGTCCCGAGAGATGGTGACTTGATTCAGTTGATATTGCAAAAGGCTTATTATTCCAGATATCCTATTTATCTTGGGGAAACTAAGATGTATAGATACGTGGGACAATATTACTTGTAGTGCAGGATGAAGAGAGATATAACAAACTTCATATCTCGGTGCTTGAATTATCAGTAGTTAAAGTTTGAGCATTTGAGACCTAGTGGTTTGATTCAGAGGCTACCCATTCCTGAGTGAAGTGGGAGAGAATTACTATGGATTTTAAGATTGGGTTGACGCATACTTTTTGGGGTTTTGATAGCATTTGGGTCATTGTGGATCAGTTGACCAAATCTGCTCACTTCCTACTCATTTAGTCTTTCTATAGTGCCAAAAGGTTGGCTCAGATCTATGTGCAAGAGATAGTTTGTCTTTATGGTGTGTTAGTGTCTTTTATTTCAGATAGAGGTACCTAGTTCATCTCTAACTTTTGGAGGGATTTTCAGGAGAAGTTAGGTACCCAGGTTGATCTTAGCATAATGTTTCATCCCTAGACCGATGGCCAGTCCGAATGGACTATTCAAGTTATAGAGGACATGTATTGGGCATATGTTATGGATTTCAAAAGTTAGTGGGACCAGTTCTTAGCCTTAGCAGAGTTTGCTTATAATAACATATATTATTCAAGTATCCAAATGGCTCCATTCGAGGCATTGTATGGTAGGTGGTGTAGGTCTTTTATTGGGTTATTCGAAGCTTTTGATGCCAGGCTGTGGGGTACTGATTTGTTGCGGGAATCATGGGATAGAGTTTGGGTGATTCAAGATAGACTTTGGGCATCACAAAGTAGGAAAAAGAGTTATGCTAACTGTAGGCTTTAGGATTTGGAGTTTAGAGTGAAGATTGTGTGTTCCTTCGAGTGTTGCCCATAAAAGGCATGGTGAGATTCAGGAAGAGGGTAAAGATCAGGCCCAGGTATATTGGGCCATTTGAGATTTTATAGTTAGTTGGGGATGTTGCATATGAGTTAGACTTGCCTCCATCATTTCTTCCATTCACAATGTATTCAATGTCTCAATGTTTTTGCGTTACATTCCAAAAGAGTCTCACATGCTTCGGTTGGATTTGGTTTAGTTGGATGATTGTTTGACTTTTGAGGAAGAGCTGGTGGCTATTCTAGCTTCAGATGTTAGACGACTAAGGTCTAGAGATATTCCAGTGGTTAAGATTAAGTGGAGACATCGTACCATCGAGGAGTCTACCTGGGAGACCAAGCATGATATACAAGACTCAGTACCCTCACTTAATCCAGCCTTTAGGTATTCCTTATCTCATAACTTTCGAGGATGAAAGTCCTCTTAGTAGTGAATATTGTAAGACCCTCTAGGTCATTTTCTCTATTTTTGTACATTTTCAGTGTTTCAGGATTTCCCACAACGGCGAAGCAAAGCGCATGGCAAAGAAGCAGCCAGCTGACTGCCCCCTTCCACTCGGCCTTTCTTCGCTCTGTGAATAAGGTCTTAGTCTATATGGGCATTCTGGGCAGGCCGCAATACGTCGCTAGTCGAAGGTTTAGACCAATCGCAATTCATCACCATCTTGCCCGCCTCCAATTGATGACTGGCTATTATATAAGTGTTGACCTAAGCCCCTGCGCAGGGGCTCGGCTCCCTACAAGTTATATATGACTTGTTGGGACCGTCGGTTCGATTCCTAGAAAGTTCATTTGTGTTTTAAGACAATTTCCTCATTTTGTAGCCTTTTAAAGTTAAGAAGTTGACTTCGGTCAAAACTTCTAGTAAATAACCTTGGACGAGAATTTTGATAGTTTTGTTAGCTTCAGAATGTGGATTTCAGGATAGGAGAACCTCTAATTCTGGTCCCAAGGCTTCCAGACTTGTTTTGGGCTATTCATTGTTTTTTGGTTAAAAATAGATGTTTAGGTATGGGACTTGATAAGTCAGTAATCTACCAACTTATTGAGCCTAAATCCATGAATTATTGCTATGTTTTGAATAGATTTAGATGTTTTTATGGCCTTTATTGATGTATGTATAGTTACTTTTGATAAATGATGAGAAACAAGGAAATGGACCCAAAAAGAGCTCAAAAGGAGTGAAGTGTGAAGTGTTTCGAAGAGCTAGAGATTCTGACCTGAGATGCGGCGGTCGTGCGACACGCACAAGTCAAGGTGCGAACCGCACCTCCTCCGCATGAATTTGCAAAAGCCAGTGAAGAATCTGTTAAGGGGTGCGGTCGTTGTGCGACGCACACATCCCAAGGTGCAAACTGCACCACCTTGGCATGAAGCTCTCAAAGTAAGCCAAAGTCACTGGTCCAACTAAAGAGGGTATACGACATGCACATCATGACGTGCGAACCACATGTCGCGCCGCACACCACCCCAAGGGGAAATTTTGTCCTAAATTTCAGTGACATTTTGGGAAACTATAAAGGCCAATTTAGGCACAATTGTAAATATTCTTCTTCATTCCTGAATATTTTAGAGAGCTTTTTGTCTTGAGAACAAGTTTTTCCTATCCGAAGAGAAGAGGGTTTGAATCAATTCTCTTGGTTAAACATTTGTGTACTCAAATTGACCTTGGAACTTGAGATTTAGCTCTAATAAAGAGGATTTTGACTTACCCATTTGGTATATCTTTCTCCTTTGCTATGAGTGGCTAATTTCTCTTATCTAGGGGTGTGTTTATGATGGGTGTTTGACAAATGGGTGTGGGTATCACGACCCAAACCATCATGAGTGGAATCCACCCAACCCCCGGATGAATGAACCAGTAGAGTTCAACCCTTTGCCTAGACTAACAGCCTAAAACTAGTAAATCGAAAATAAACTAGCAATTAAACAATGCAAAAACTAAGCTTTAATATCTATCCTGCGGAAAATCCCTCCAAGGAACTGAAAGTCGTTGTACCAAACATCACTATCAATATCTAGAATACGGAGATGCAACCCTAAAAGAAAATATGGAAATAGTTTCAAGTCCGAGACAAGCGGACTGCAAATCTAAAGATAAGCCCAAGGTAGCTTGATCAAACAACTCACTCTTGAAGTCAGAAGTCATAGGTGCTAAAGATAAGGTCGCGTCTCAGCCGCTGGAGGATTTCCTGTACACACCAACAGCAAAACAAGTGCAGTATCAGTACACCACCACTGTGTACTGGTAGGATCGTCAGCCAGTTTTCAGATAAACAGTATATAAATAGTACGACAATATCAAGTAATAGGTATGGAAAACATGCAACAATATCAACAGATACACCTAGACTACCAGTCTCAACTTATCTTGTTCCCACATGAATCCACCACCTATACTCTGAGACACAACCATATACCAATAACTAAACCTTTCCATCTAGCCCGGACCCACCCTGGGATCCCCTATAGACAACACAATAATCAATGAACAACCCGGTCTAGACCAAGACCAACACCATGGTTAAACAAAATTTTCCCCAGCCTCTCAAGGACCACCAAACCAATAACACATTTCAATAATCAGCCCGGTTCACTCATGGAACTAATATCAATCAATTCAACACAATAATGAAAATGCAATGATGCAACAAAAGTAAACCCGTACCAGGCATGGTACCCGTGCCAACCATTTGTTATACCCGTACCAGGTGGGGTACCCGATCCAATCAAATGTCAACAACTCACAGTAAAATAGATGATCAAACAACTTGTAAACCAACAAGAAAACACCCTTTAATCACGGAGTGTAAAGAAAGAACCTTACACATTCTACACAACTCCCCTAAGCAATGTAATTCATACAAACACTTAGATATGAGTACAAGAATATACAACATTCGCAGAAATCATAAGCCATCACATACCTCAAAATGATCCAAGCTCTATTCAAACCAAACTCTCCCGTGTTCCAGATTCCTTTTTAGTTCTTGGTCTAAAATAACATACAAGAACGTACAATTAACACACAAGGCCTGCACAATATCCGAATTACACCAAATCCCCAAACCCCAGGCCACCCATGATCATCCCACCCTTTTCCCAAGCTTTTCAACCATTAAATCACCTACTTCTATCATTTTTATGAATAAAAATAGATAATTTAACAACCTATGATCATAATAACATACTTTTAACGATTCCCAAGAACATTCATGCTTGGAATCCCCTTTCCTCCCCGGATTCTACCATTCCTAGGTTATTCAAACCTTTCCCCAAGTTCCCTCCTAGCAATTCTACCACATAGGAAATGTAGTACAAAGATTGGAGAGTAAAAACCTTACCTTAGGGAAGAAATTCGAAGGAAAAAGAAAGAAAATTGCCTGAAATCTCCCTAGCTCTTCTCCCAAACGAATTGTAGAAAACTGAACTGTTTTGGGGAAGTTTTGGCATTAAAAAGCCGTCAGCCCACTGTAGCGGTCCCTACTCAGCTATAGCAGTCTTTCTATAGCAGTCCTGCTATAGTAGACAACTTCCGCTATAACAGTCTTAAGTGGGTGTTAACCGCCTTGACCACCTCTATAGCGGTATTTTCCACCGCTATAGCGGAGGTTGCTTCGGTGGACTGTTGTGCTCGTCACAGACAGAATGTCCAGAAATTTCCCAATTTTGGCCATTTTAAGACACACCTACTTTCCCCGTCGACCTAAAATAACCCCTTCACGTCAAATATAATTCTCAGAGTTTTACTTACCCAAACTCGATTCCAAAAAGTCCCCCGGACTCTTTTATGTATTAGCTACGTGGAAAAATAGCTCAAAACAAGATACATAGAACAATAATTACCCGTATTTCCCTAGACTCTACCTCACTCTAAAACCGGCCGAGGCTAGCCTAGCCCTGAATTTCAAACTCCCAAATCCAGAGTTTTCTCACTCTAAAACTTGGCACAATTGGACTACCCATAATGACAGACCCGGTTGTTACAGTGGGTATTGTTAATTCATCTTTTATAATTGCTTATTTTATATGGGTCTAGTAGTTTCACCAAGTTTTAATCTTAAAATTTGTGGTTGCAAACATTAATTTACATTATTTGACTATGTGATTGCTTGAAAGAGGATTTCATGGTTTCATATGTGAAATTGCTAGTAGGAACTTGGGAATCCATCTAGATTTGAGGCTAGAAATAGCTCTTATTGAAGGAATCACCCACTTAAGGGTCTAAATTAGAGATAGTGTGACCTCCCCAAGCTTAGGTTGGTTGTTTGTCGATCAAACCGATGATGCTCTAACCAAGATCATCGGATATATGGTTGTTGATCGAGAGATAACAATCAATACCCATGACCAACGCTACTTATGTCAATAAGCGAGAATAAATGTGAATTGACAATAACTCTCAACCATGATTAAAGCCCCATATGATATACATCCGTAGTCGCCTACTCTGTTTGGTTCACCCGCTTTAATTTATTTGCTTTTAATTGAATTGTGATTGTAGTGACAACATCCCAATTCCCCCAACCTTTTACTATTCATGTTTAAGCACTTACTCTCATTTTGAACTCAATTCAACATAATCTTAATTTAGCTAGCTCCAAGTCCCTTGGGTACAATCCCAACAATCGTTGGGAATTATAAATTTTATTTTGCTGCACGATTGCCGTGACCTCCAACTTGGGGAGCACGATTTGAGTGTTCATCAAAAAATAGTGTCGTTGCCGGGGACTTGAGTTGTTAGCTATTTTTGATTGTTGATTTGAAGTCACCTTGAGAGTACTTTCTTCTTTTACTTTTGTTTGTTGCTTGTGGTTGATTGCAGACACACGTCACTTAAGCATCAAATATATGGACTTCTCACTCAACCCATTTGCACTTGAATTTTGATACCTTGTTGACCTATATGTTGGATTTTTTGGGAGCTGAGAGAGCAATGGGTGCGACCTCCACTAAAGAGATTGAGGATTGGTTAAAGAATGAAACACGAAGGAATAGAGAGTTATCAATCACTTCCACACTCCTTGAGTTTATGGTAAGGAGTGTTTCAAATGAGCAAGTTGAAACCATTAACAAAATTGATGTTTTTGGGGGTGTGAGGTCGGTAGAAGATGGTGAGATCTCGAATGATGGTAGTGATGAGGTGTCTACAGCTGTCCACGAGGCGGGTTCCCATGTCAATCTTCATAGTTTTGGCAGATGTGAACATAGGAACCAAGGTCAGAACTAACAATATAAAGACTCTAGGATAGAGAGTATGCTTGAGCAGGTGTTAGAGAAAGTAGGGGCAACCTATGGAGTCATTGAGTATTTGAGCCATAACCTTGGAAGTCTTTCCCAAACAATGCAATCATACTCTATAGCCATTGAATGTCTTAAAGATAGAATTCTTTGGCTTAGTTTGCAATTCAAATCTAGGCATGCCAAGAATGAAGAGCGGGGTAGTGGTGTTGAGAGCTCCCTCAACCACGTTGATGTTGCAACACCAATGACAAGCAAGCCTCAGAACAAGCAAGTACGGGGAAATGGTTTGACTAAATTTGTTCAATGTGAGAGTGAGGAGACTAAGGTCCTCAAACCTTTCCCTACATGTCCACCTCCATTCCCTCGGTGACTTTTGTAAGAAAGAATGGATGAGAATTCGAATGATTTCGAGTCTATGTTGAAGAAAAGCACCATCAATATGCTTGTGAGTGCCGCTTTTAACAAAATGCCTATGTATGCCTTTGTGAAAGAATTATGCACCACTTACAAGTTAGAGGATGTTGGGGTAGTTCAGCTGTCTCCTTTTAGTAGTGCAATTCTTGCAGGGAATTTCACCAAAGAGGCGGTGATGTCGGGTGTACATGCGGTTTGTGATTTGAAGGGAGTTCATAAATCCACTAGGTTAGTGTGTGATAAAAACTTGAGTGTCAACTTGATGTCATTGGCCACTTTCAAAGGAATAGAGTTGGGGCAACCCACTAGCACAAACATGGAGTTCTTCATGACAAACCATTCAATAAGGCAATCTGTGGGAATCGGTTGTGACATTTTGATCAAGGTAGAGCGACTTGTGTACCCTGTTGACTTCGTGGTGATTGATTGAAAAGGGATCTTTGAGATACCCATTATCTAATGGACTCGAGAGAGTTGAAGTTTGCATTGAATGATGAGGAAGCCACCTTCAACGTGAATAGATCTATGAGGCAACCGAGTGATCTCCAAATGGCTTTCACAATTGAAAAAATCTATGAAAGCGTTAATTTGCACATGAGAAAGGGATTCATCGATGAAGTCTTAGAAGCGGTACTATTGTATCATGATAGTAAGGGGATAGAGGAATTTGACGAGGTTTGTTGTGCATTGGTGGGCATGGGATCCTACTATTACCCCCCAAAGAAACTTGATCTTGACCTAAAGAATAGGCAAACTCCATAATCTAAACCTTCAATCATTGAACCTCCTATCATGGAACTCAAACCATTGCCTTCCCATTTGAAGTATGCCTACTTGGGTGCTAACGAGACCTTACTGATCATTATTTCCAACAAGTTGAGCGACAAGCTAGTGGACGCATTGCTTAAAGTGTTGAATAAGCATATGCAAGCTCTAGGATAGACCATAGCGGATATCATAGGTATACCTTTAGGAATATGCACACATAAAATAAACCTCCAAGAGGAAAGCATCCCTTTCATTGAGCACCAATAAAGTCTTAACCCACCAATGCAGGAGGTGGTGAAGAAAGAAATTATTAAATGGTTGGATGCAAGAGTGGTTTTTCCCATATCCGATAGCACTTGGATTAGCCCGGTGCAATGTGTGCCAAAGAAAGGAGGAATCACCATGGTTCCCAATAATAAAGATTAGTTAATCGCTGTCAGGCCTGTGACTGGTTGGAGAGTATGCATGGACTACCGAAAATTGAATTCATGGATGAAAACAGACCATTTCCCTCTCCCATTCATGGATCAGATGCTAGACCAGTTGTGGGCCGTGGCTTCTATTATTTTCTAGATGGTTATTCTGGGTACAATCAAATTTCAATTGCTCCAGAGGACCAAGAAAACACCACTTTCACATGTCTGTATGGTACCTTTGCATTGAAAAGAATACCCTTTCGACTTTGCAACACTCTGGCCACCTTCCAGAGGTGTATGATATCGATATTCTCAAACATGGTAGAGGATACAATGGAAATCTTCATGGATGATTTTTCGGTGGTTGGGGATGAGTTCAATGATTGTTTGGAGCACCTAGATGAGGTACTTAAAAGTTGTGAGGAAAAAAATTTGTTGTTAAATTGGGAAATATGCCACTTCATGGTGAAGGAGGGGATAGCTATGGGGCAGAAGATCTCCGAAAAAGTGCTGGAAGTTGATCAGGCAAAGATTGAGGTTATATCGAAGCTACCCCCTCTGAGAACTGTGAAAGGCATCCGGAGTTTTCTCGGCCACACTGTATTCTATCGGCGGTTCATCAAAGACTTCTCAAAAGTGGCTTACCCTTTATGTAAGCTATTGGAAAAGGAGGCAAAATTTGACATTGATGATAGGTGCATGACGACTTTCCTCACCTTGAAAGAAAAGCTCACCTCCACCCCGATTATCATTGCACCAGACTAGTCAAAGCCTTTTGAGCTTATGTGTGACACCAGTGGTGTAGCTTTAGAGGCAGTGCTTGGTCAATGAAGAGAGAAGCTTTTTCATCTAATATATTATGCAAGCAAAACTTTGAACACAACACAAACAAATTACACGGTTATGGAGAAGGAATTGTTAGCTGTGGTGTTTGCTTTTGAGAAATTTTTGGCATATCTCTTGGGGACTAAGGTGGTGGTGCACACTAACCATGCAGCTATCAGGTATTTGATGATTAAAAAGGATGCCAAACCCCGATTAATTTAGTGGTTGTTACTTCTTCAAGAGTTTGATTTTGAGGTGAAGGACTGGAGGGGGTGTGAGAATCAAGTGGCCAACCACTTATAACGTTTGGAAGAATAGGGAAGGCCTGTGGGGGAGCTTGCAATCAATGACTCATTCCAGGATGAGATAATTTAGGCTGCTTCTCATGGCCGCTTCTCATGGCCGCTTCTCATGACTTAACACCTTGGTTTGCAGATTTTGCTAATTATTTGGCAAGCAATCTACTTCTAGAGGGATTGAACTCTAATTAGAAAAAAAATATTCTCCATGATGTTCGGAAATATTATTGGGATAATCCCTACTTGTTCTGGATTTACGCTGATGGGATGATACGGAGGTGTATACCAGAAATTGAAATATTACCCATTCTTAGAGCATGCCATTTGTCACCGGTTGGTGGACATCATGAGGGTATGCCCACAACTTCTAAGGTGTTGCAAAGCAGATTTTATTGGCCTACCTTGTTCCAAGATGCCCATGATTTGGTAAAGGAGTGTGACAAGTGTCAACGCGGAGGGGGCATATCTCGACATCATGAACTTTCACTAACACCTATCCTTGAGTTCGAATTGTTTGATGTATGGGGTATCGATTTCATGGGGCCCTTAACAAGCTCCCATAGGAACACCTATATTCTAGTGGTTGTGGACTACATGTCCAAATGGGTCAAAGTGGTGGCTTTACCAAATAATGAAGGGAGAAGTATGATTGCTTTTCTCAAAAAGCACATCTTTGCGAGGTTTGGCACCCCTCGTTCCATCATTAGTCATGGAGGATCGCATTTTTGTAACAAGTTGTTTACTCTCTACTTGAGAATACGGAGTCAAACACAAAGTGGCCACCCCCTACGATCCAAAAATGAGCGGTTAAGTCAAGGTGTCCAACTGCGAGATTAAGTCCATCCTTTAAAAATAGGTGAATGTTCACCAAACAGATTGGTCACGCAAGTTGGACGATGAACTATGGGCATATAGGACAACTTACAAGACTCTGATTGGAATGTCCCCCTACCAATTGGTTTTTGGCAAGACTTGTCATCTCCCGGTCGAATTGGAACACAAAGCTATGTGGGCTTTGAAAAAGCTAAACTTATATTGGGAGAGAGCTGCTCGTGCTAGAGTGGAAGACCTGAATGAAATGGATGGATTCCAGATGCAAGCGTATGAAAGTGCCTCTATCTACAAAGCCCGAATAAAAAGCTGTCAAGATCAACAAATCTTAAGGTGAGAGTTTTATCTGGGGGATTGGGTGCTTCTATTCAACTCTAGACTTCGGCTTTTCCTGGGAAAGCTAAGGTCAAAATGGTCGGGTAATTTTAAAGTTCTTTAAGTCTTTACCAATGGAGCCATAGAATTGGAGAACGAGGATGGCTTGGCTTTCAAAGTCAATGGGAAACGAGTGAAGAAGTACTTGGGAATTCCGGAAGAAGCTACAATGGTAGAAGCCATTTATTCAGATGATCCTTGAGTGGGAGGTACCTTTGTCGAACCGTGACGTTAAACCAAGCGCTTCTTGAGAGGCAACCCAAGCACTTTTTCCTTCTGTATTTTTCTTGCTTTCTGGTTTTACTTTGTATGTTGTTTTTGTTAGCCTAGTAGTTAGGAGTCAAGCTAAAGATGTTTGAGAAATGATCAGGTGGTGCTGTGCTTCATGCAGTCACACTGCAGAAGGTGTGCATCGCACATCAGGTCGCATGAGCTTAACAGAAAGCTGACAAGTCGGACTACACAATGTGCGATTGGTGTGTGATAATATGAGCATTTATGCGCGTCGCACACCAGTTTCACATCTCGTAGCAGACGGCTGACAGTTCCTCCCATAAATCCATACCTCTATGTGATCACTGGGGCATTTTGCATCCCTCAAAGTGCGTGTCACATAGCCTTCGCATAAACAAGAAATAGAATGAAGTCTAAATTGGCCGCTTTGATTATGCGATTGAAGATGCAGCCGCACCACCTGTAGTGCGTTTCGCACAAGTTCATCAGGGAGTGTTCTACTTTCTCTAGCTAATATTATTGGAGACAATGCTCCATTTTGGTTGGGGGTGCTTATATATCGCCTTGTTAATAGTAGTTTAGAAATAAACTCCGAGGGCTTCCTTAATACCACAGTTTTTTCCTAAGGAGCAAATTTTTTGATTATTTTCTTTTGTTTTAGTGTCAAACCGGGTTGGTATTTCCCTATGATAGATTGAAAGGAGACTTTCTTAAGAGAAAATGCCAAGTTTTAGTTTTAGAATTGAGTCCGTAGCTGCTTTTCTCAAAATAGGCCCACCAAATTTTTTTTTCTCTTTGCAATTTGTTTTGAAAATAAAAGAAAGAAGGGAAATGAAATTTTGAGAAAAAGCATTCTCTTGTCATGACTTGCACACTCTCTCTTTGTCTTGATTGACTCACAAACGAATGTGTAATGAACTCGGAATAGCTTGTTGAAAATCATTTATCCTAATTGATTTTGAGACTAATGCAAGAAGTCTTGTAGCATGATGCCTTGTGTGGTGAGGCTTTATCTTGATTCTTGTGCATAAGTGTCATCTAGAACTTGCCCCGAATGTGATTCAAGGAGAAATTATAGGTGTGACCGAGCTTGGAAGATGACCTTAGGCCCTTTTTGATAACCATTTTGCCCAAATGACTTCCCATGACTTCGACCCTAGTGAAACCCCTTGAGCCTTTGACCATTCTTTGGCACCTTGTTAACACCGCAACCTTTTTTGAACCTCTATTTAGGCACCCATCCTCCCTAATTACTTGAAAATAAAATGTAGGCTAAAAGCCTAAGTTTGGCCCGGGGGGATTGAAGGATAACATAGGCAAATGCCTAAGTTTGGGGGTGTATTTGATCAAATGAGGAGAAGAAAAGAAGTGCACTCAAAGTGCAAGATAGCACCTTCGGTTTGAATTGAAAATTTTCCCCAAAAATTCAATCCAATGAGCAAAATGAAAAGCCAAAAATAGGTGCTACCAAACAAAGGTGATACAAGGAGTTTGAATGATCATGAGTAAAAAGGAGAAATCTTGGGTTGTGTGAGGGAGAAATAAGGTGAAGTTGAAATTTGAAAATGTGAGCGGTGTTCGAAATGAGAACAAAAAGCATTAGGGAGGTGTAAAACCAAATTAAATCCTCACCTTATCCCTAGCCAACATCGTAACCCGCAAGTCCTTGGTGATTTCAAGCTTGGCTACCCTACATTAGTGGCGATATACATGAAGGGCAAGCCTATGGTTCGATGCGCGTGCACTTGAACTTCCTTGAGAGAGTGAGAGTCTTTTCGATTCTCCTATAATCCCGATTGTTTGTGAATTGAATGATTGTAAGTGGAATTCTCTCTTGTGGTGAGTGGCATCATGCACTCGAATTGAAACATGAGGTCTCTATTTCAATTGAGGGTAATGAATGAGACAAGTTGTATGGTGAATATCGAGAAAAACCTTGACGGTCCAAGCCAATGACTTGAGAAGCTTAAATGCCTTGTTTTGAATGACAAAATTCCCTTGATTTCAATTGAGAATGAAGTCCTTTTTGGTAAAAGTTTTGAAATGGCCAAATTCCTTGAGTTTGTGGTGGTTAAAATTGAGATGAGCATCATAGTTTAGTCTTTTGTTTGAGTCTTTTGTTTATTCTTTTTCTTACTTTTTTTTAGTATAGATTAGTCTTTTGTGCCTTAATTGAGTCTAAAGAATAATTCATTCCTTGCCTTGTGAGTATCTTGCTTGAGGACAAGCAATAGTTCAAGTTTGGGAGTTTGATAAGTTGGTAATTTATCAACTTATTGAGCCTAAATCCATGAATTATTTCTATGTTTTGAATAGATTTAGAGGTTATTATGGCCTTTATTGATGTCTATGCAGGTACTTTTGATAAATGATGAGAAACAAGGAAATGAACCCAAAAAGAACTCAAAAGGAGTGAAGTGTGAAGTGTTTCGAAAAGCTAGATATTCTGACCTGAGATGCGGCGGCCTTGCGACACGTAAAAATCAAGGTGCGAATCGCACCTCCTCTGCATGAAGTTGCAACAGCCACTGAAGAATCTGTTAAGGGGTGCGGCCGCTGTGTGACGTGTACATCCCAAGGTGCGAACCGCACCCCCTTCAGATGAAGCTCCCAAAGTCAGCTGAAGTCATTGGTCCAACTGAAGAGGGTATGCGACATGCACATCAAAACGTGTGAACCACACGTCATGCCGCACACCACCCGAAGAGGGAATTTTGTCCTAAATTTCAGTGACATTTTGGGAAACTATAAAAGGCCAATTTAGGCACAATTGAAAATATTCTTCTTCAGTCCTGAATATTTTAGAGAGCTTTTTGGCTTCATAACAAGTTTTTGCTCTCCAAAGAGAAGAGGGTTTGGATCCATTCTCTTGGTTAAACATTTGTTTACTCAAATTGAGCTGGGAACTTGAGATTTAGCTCTAATGAAGAGGACTTTGACTTACCCATTTGGAATATCTTTCTCCTTTGCTATGAGTGGCTAATTTCTCTTGTCCAGGGGTGTGTTGATTATGGGTTCTTGACAAATAGGTGTGGGTTTTGTTAATTCATATTTATAATTGCTTATTTGACATCGGTCTAGTAGTTTCACCAAGTTTTAATCCTAAAATTGGTGGTTGCAAATATTAATTTTCATTACTTGACTATGTGATTGCTTGAAAGAGGATTTCATAGTTTTGGATGTGAAATTTCTAGTGGGATCTTGGTACTCCATCTAGATTTGAGGTACAAATAGCTCTTATCGAAAGAATCACCCACTTAAGGGTCTAAGCTAGAGATAGTATGACCTCCCCAAGCTTAGGTTGGTTGTTTGTCGATCAAACTGATGATTCTCTAACCAAGATCATCAGATATATGGTTGTTGATCGAGAGATAACAATCAATACCCATGACCAATGCTACTTATGTCAATAAATGAGAATAAAAGTTAATTGATAATCACTCTCACCCATGATTAAATCCCCATCAGATACACATCCCTAGTCTCCCACTCTATTTGGTTCACCCGCTTTCATTTATTTGCTTTTAATTGAATTGTGATTGTAGTGACAACATCTCAATTCCCCCAAACTTTTACTGTTCATGTTTAAGCACTTACTCTTATTTTGAACTCAATTCGACACAATCTTAATTTAGCTAACTCCAAGTCCCTTGGGTACGACCCCGACACTCATTGGGAATTATAAACTTTGTTTTGCTGCACGATTACCGTGACCTCCAACTTGGGGAGCATGATTTGAGCATTCATCAAGACTCACTTTTAATCAAAGTAATCTCTGTTAGGAATTTTTTTGATTCCGTTGAGTATAGAATGTCATTTTCAATTGGGTAGCATGTCTGGTTTGTGTTCACGGGATTCCAAATGAATTCGGAGGGTCAATCTCGGTGTTTTTGAAGTTGGCAAAGTTGCTGGTTTTTCCCCAGCTGGTGCAGACCCTTTTTACCCTTCATGTTCGCGGTGGCTCCACTACATTTGCGAAGGAGGGGCTTTGAGCCCCAACTCTATTTCCTCTCTGTGTTTGCGAGGGGAGGGTCGCGTTCATGGTGGGCTTCCCGAATTTGCTGAGAAGAATTCCCTAATAGTATAAAATCTTTCCCCTTCATTTTCAAATCAGTTCCAACCAAATTTTCTTCCATTGTTGAGAACTCCAAGCTAAAAAATTATTGTGGAATCATCCATTAAAGCTTAGGTTTATTGGGTTCTTGTCCGTGATTGATTTCCCATCTTTAACTTGTAAGTTTTTGGCCTTAATATTGTTAATTCTCTAGTTTTAATTCTTGGTTTTCCTTGGCTTTGGGGGCTGATTTGAGCTCAAAATTGGGGGCTGGTCATGCTCAAACTTTGAGCATGTGATCCTTGTCCCACGAGGGACATTATTATGGGTCCAATTTTTAAACTTCATAAGCGGGCTCCATGGGTGATTTTAACTCAGTTTTTTGAGTTGAAGCAAAAATTCACATTATGTGTATCATTCTTCGTGTTTTGATGTATAGATCATTATTTTGTAGTGTGACAGCAGCCGGAGCCCTCTTGGAAGGGAAAAGCTCCATTTTAGTTTGTTTGTGAGTGCGGGTTTGGCCTCCAGGTAGGTTATAACTTACCTACTTTTAGACTTTGCTTGTTTAAGGTATATGTATGATAGCTTGCTAATGGTTGGTGGGATATTGTGGCTTGAATACACTCTATTTGGGTATTTATGACCATTGTAGCTTGTTTAAGGTCTTGAGAGTAGAATTATGATTTGGATTCCTTGGTTTAGATAGTCGTTTCTCCTTTAAAACTTGGCTTAGTGTGTGTAGTATCCTTGAGATTAGAGTTGGATGCCTTAGCTTAGTCTCGGTTAGTTTCTTGCCTTAGGTGGGGTTCCTAGGGGATTTATAGTTATTGTAGCATTTCTGATAAGTACCAACTCTAGTATAGTATCCTTTCTTTAGTACGGGGACCTTGAATTTCTTTACTATGGTATGGTTGGGTTGGTAGCGATCATAGGCTTGGTTATTCAATTTATTGTTTGTGCTTTGCTATTTTTGATATGGCGTATTGATACCTTTGTATAAAAGACCATTTTTGGCTTGAAATGGAATTTTTGGATTACTTCAAATGGATTTGACTATCTTAAAGGAAAATGGACTATTTAAGCCCCGATTCGAGTCTGGGCATGCATATTTACTTATTAAATCCTGGTTTGAGTCTGGGCACATATATTTACTTATTTAGCCTCGGTTCAAGTTTGGGCATGCATATTTACTTATGAATCCCCGATTCAAGTCTGAGCATGAATATTTACTTATTAAGCCCTGGTTCAAGTTCGGGCATGCATATTTACTTATTAAGCCTCAGTTTGATTCTAGGAATGCATATTTACTCATTAATCCCGATACAAGTTTGGGCATACATATTTACTCATTAAGCCCTAGTTCGAGTCTGGTATACATTATCACTTCACTCATCTCATATCCCATATCGTGGAATTCTTCCATATTTTATTTACCATTATGATTGGGTTGTAAGTACTACTACTTACTTTTTGCATCCACCGTACTTATGGGGGCCGGTTAGATTTATTTATTGTTGTTTGTACCTTCCGAGCTTATGGGGGTCCAATTAGATTATAGTTAGATTATTACTTTATGCTTTTTGAGTTATTTACTTATAATTCCCTTAATTGTCTAGATTTGACCCGTTACTCTCTTTCTGACCTCTATTTTATTACCTTAAGTGTATACTCGCATCTTATTATAATTGTATCTTATTTGAGCTCAGTCGGCTTATGATGACTACTAAGTATCATGTGTTTTGGTACTCATACTACACTTCTGCATCTTTTTTCCTAATGCAAACCTTAGTTTGAGTTATCTGTGTTAACTCTGTCCTCGTGTAAAGTTGCTGATCGGAGACCCCGGGTGAGCTCTTGGCAATCGGAGTTGATCCATCTCGCTTTATTTTTGGACTAGACTTATTTTGTACTCTCGGAGACTATTCTGTATATATGTTGTACCTATCTAGTACTCTTTATATATATATATGTATGTATGTATGTATGTTTGTGTTATCCTCTTCATTAGCCCTACTATTTAGTATTGCTATCCCATTTTTACCTTCTTCTCTTGCTAGCCGTTACTTATCATTGTAGGCTATGCATTTGGCTTACCTACTGGTGGGTTATAGTAGGTGCCATCATGACCTGAGTTTTGGATCGTGATAGGTACTTACCAAAATTCTTACTTGATTTGATAGAAAGATAATTGGCGATGTCTCTGATGTCATCATCCTTGCACTTGGCAGAGAAAATAATTTAGATTTAACAAAATTGATCCTTTGACCTGCCAAAATGTTGAAGTTAGTGAGGGTCTCTAATATATCTATTCTTGGTGTCAACTCTAGCCATTAGAGTAAAATCATCGGCCAAGAAAAGGTGAGATAGTTTTGGCCCACCTTTGCTAATAGTGGTAAGGTCCCATTTTTTACTGTCCACTTCCCTGTTGATATGCCTGGAAAGCATTTCCATACAAATGATGAAAATGTAATGAGGGATGGGGTCACTTCATCGAATCCCTCTAGAGGGGATAAAATAGTTAGTATTGGAGTCGTTTATTAGAAAGGAAATTTTTCAAATGGTGATGCAAGTCATGATGAGCTTAACAAGGTTAATTGGGAAATTGAAGAGGTTAAGGGCTTTGTGGATGAAAAACTATTCTATTCTATCAAAGGATTTTTTGAGTTTGATTTGAAGGATCATATTTCCCTTTTTTCCTTTCATTTTTCTGAAGTGGGAAATAATTTCTTGGATGACAATGGCATTATCATAAGCTCTTCTATTTTTCAGAAAACTCGATTTATAAGGATCAATGATATAAGATAGCAGTGGCTTGATATGGTTCACAATGATCTTGGTGATGGTTTTATAATGGTGTTGCATAAGATAGTGGGCCTATAATTCTTCAAGGTACAAGCGTCAGGACACTTGGGGATCAAACACAAGAATGTATTATTGATATCTGTTGGGATCATACTTTTCCTGAAGGCTCCTTTGCAAAAACTAGTGATAGAGAGACCCACTACGTATCAATACTTTTGATAGAAAAAAGGGTGGAGGCCATCGGAGCCGGGTGCTTTTAGACGCTTGAAGGAATGAATAGCTTTGAAAATTTTTGCATCTGTTACTGGTAGTTCTAGCATATCTTTATCATTTTCTATTAGGGTATGGTTGTTAGAGGGAAGATTGATACTCCCTAATGTGTTCAGGGTATAGAGCTTGCAACAAAATTGATAATATTAGCCTTGAAGTCATCTTTATTCATGATCTAATTTCCTTCGTCGTCTTTCAAGCTAAGAATCATGTTCATTGTTTTTCTGTTTAAAGTAGATGTGTGAAAGAATTAGTGTTAGAATATCCATCATTCAACCAAGATATCGCGATTATAATTTCCAAAAATCTTCTTCCAACTTGAGAATGTCGTTGTAATTGTGAATGAGGTCAGTTTCAAAGTTTTCTAGGAAGGTGTTGAACTGATAGTTTGGTGAAGCTTAAATACCTTTAAGTCTCACAAGAATGTTCATTTTTCACTTAATAATGTTACCAAAGGATAGTTCTGGATTTATAGCGCTTGCCTCCTAATTTTTCTAAGGCTTTAAGCACTTTGTTAAAGTCCCCTCTAAGTAACCAACTACCATTATAGTTATCATGAATAGCACATAGATTATTCCATGATAATTTTCTAGATTATTCTATGAAAATTTTCTATTTATAAAATAATTGCTATCGTACATTATGCTAAATAAGAAATATTATGTGGAAGGAAATACCTTGATCATAATGTGAATCTCATGTGTGGAGAGAGTGACAAGCTCGACACTAAGTGTATCATCAAACCACATTATGATAATCTTCTCAAACCTTCCAATGGACGAAACTTGAATCATACCTATGAAAGAAAATTCATCTTTCAACTCCTGGTGATCAATCATTTTGGTTTCAAATCGAGCAACTAAAGTTGATTTGTGACATAGCATCATGGCACATAAATTCTTCTTAAAATCTAGATTATGAGACCCTGTAACATTCCATATTATGTAATTCATCAGATAGTGTTGAGGTTGGATAGTGAATCCAAAAGTAAACCCTCCTAATCGATATGTGAAGTAAGGTCTAGGGGAGTCTCCGATAGATGGTTTTTCTTCAAGGATAGGCCTGATACTACTGCAACAATTGTTTTCTTTGTTTGTATAATCGGCCTTATTGTTAGAGAACATTTGTACAACATTAGTGGTCATAAATCCTTGACAATATCCTTATTTAGGTCCGAGAAATCGATTGACCTTATTTGTCTTAGTCTTACCAATCCCACCTTGACTCCCTACAAAAGTGTTGTAGCTTCTCGAGTTCTAGAAAGAGGGCTCCGTCCATTGGAGAGACATTGGTATTTAGGTTTGAATCATTTGTTAATGGATATGCCAGGTAAGATAATTATACCTTGATGCTTCTTGCCATGTTCATGGCGGGAAAGGTTGTCTAGTGGTTTAACTTTTAGATATTCTGGGAGTTGATGGGAGGTGTGGTCTGGACATCTTGTAGAGTTGATTGGGTCATAACTGTGATGGGATTCCAAGGCGCAAAAGTTGGTTGATGAAAAACGTTCTAAGGATAGAAGGGGATTGCTTATGCAACTAGGTATATAGGGGTTCAAGATGTTGGTGATGTTCCTCAGAATCACTAGTTGGTTTGTAAAAATTTTCTAAGCTTTCATCATGGCTGATAGTTGTGTTCTAAGAGAAACTCTCCATACCTACTCGAAACCCTTTTGTTAAGATCTTTGCAATAGAGTTTGTGTCTTGTAGGACAACCATAACTTTCTCGGAGCCTATTTTTAATGAGAACATTAAAACTTTCCTTGCTAGTCCTCTCTCGATCCAAGATTGAGGTATGTAGTGGGGGGTGAAGGAGATGTTACACAATAAGTTGGGCTCTGCTTATTCTTTGGGCTTTCCCCTTTTGTCGTTTTTTTGGATTCTCAAGTTTAGTTATGAGAGAATTGTTTGGGTGTTTCGTTGGTATTATAGTGGAACTGAATTTAATATGGAGAGAAGATTTGGATGGAAAACAATAATTTTATCTCCTTTGTTTGAAAAGGTTGGGCTTGAATCTATTATTATAAGGTCCACATGCATATCAAGAGTAGGGCGAAAGCCAAGTTATTTAAATATTTAAAATCAAGCTATGATAAAGTACTACCCGTAGGGTTTAAGTTATTGTTGTGGTTTATATCTTTATTTATTAGAAATTAGAATTTATCGAGGCTCAGAACTGTAGCTTGGGACCCAACAAGAATATGTTTTTGCAGAATTACTTTTAGCCTATTTTTGGCCCACCAAGATATCAGACGTAAATTTTTCCAAAGTAGATTTGTTAGTTTGCAATGATGTCTCATCTTTGGAGTGAAAAGTGTCCATCAAGGCAGTAACATTAGAATATTTTCCCAAATCAGTAAGGTTGCTAGAGTTGTTTATTTTTGCGGGATTCACATAAATTTTCTAATTTCTTTCTGTCTTAAGGGGTACCTGTAATGACCGGGTCCGTCGTTATTTCAGGAACCACGTCATTTCAAAATTTCAAAAATGAGCTAAAATATTTTTTTTTGGTTTTAAGTGGGTGACGTGACGGAAAAGTTCAGATTCTTGGAAATCATTCGGGCTGACGTTAGTTCTCTATAGCAGTATTATTTCCGCTATAGCAGAACTGCTATGGCGTAAGGCCATCCACTATAGCGGACTGTCGGGATACAGTAGCCTCAGAACAAGATTTAATAAAAAGACTTCTCCTCCTTAGTTTGAAAAACATACGAGGGTTTCTTCAAAAACCCTCCCATGCTGCTCCAAGACTATAAAACCACGAGGAGGAGGGACTATGGCTGGAGGCACGCAAAATAGCAGATTCCAGAATTATTAACCAGCCGGGAATGCCTTCACGGAGCCAGAAATACATCCTTGCAGCTGCTTGGCGCCCAGGTAGGCTAGGTTTTCATTTGAGTAGATAAACCTGCTTACATTCTGTACTTATTGTATAGTGGGAAAGGAGAATCTATGATTAGGCTTTCGGGCACGGAGTCTGGTGGATTCAATATTAGTTATGAGTGAGCTAGGGATTGGTTGGATTGAATTGTGGGTTGATAGTATTTATTTTGGGCTATTTATGTTGTCTTGGTATGCTAAAATGATAGGACTCAGGGTTTAGGATGTCGGGAAGGTTCAGGGAATCGAGAATTGCAAGGATAACTAAATGGGTATGAAAATAGGAAACTCCTATGTGAGGTTTCAGGAATGCGGAGGGCATGATGGGTAGTTGTTGGTTTTGATAAGGGCTAAGGGGTGGTAATTCATATTGTTATTATCTATGTAAGTTCCAAAATCAATGTGGTTGTTAAATTATGCTAAAAAGGGAAACCGTTCATTATATGTAAATAAAGGGTGAGTGTGTTTAGTCTTCGGATGGAGGTCGAGGCTAAGTTATATACCCTGGAAAGAGGGTAGGTGATGGCTTGATTCCTGTATGCTTTGTGTGGTTGTGTACTGTTATCTAAGTAATTGTATGAGATGCATTGCTTAGGGGTTTATTAGGAATGTATGATAGTCCTATTTAACAGTCTGGTAAATTGAAGTGTGTATTTTGCTTGTTGGTTTACAAGTTGATTGTTCATTGTTGTGACTGTGGATTGTTTGAAATTTGGTTGGCTCGGGTACCATGCCTGGTACAAAAATACTAACGGTTAGCTCGGGTACCACGCCTGGTACAAAATATACTAATGGTTGGCTCGGGTACCACGCCTGGTATGGGATAATACTAACGGTTGGCTCGGGTACCACGCCTGGTACGGGTTTACTTTCTTGTATTTCTGCATCTTTGTTTCTGAGTGGACCGGGTTGTGAACTTGAATTGTAGTTGTGTATTTTGGTCCTCGAGAGGCCGGGTTGTTACATTGCTTTATGAGTTGGTCTTGTTGTAGACCGGGTTGTTGTTTGACACTTAGGTGTTGTCTATAGGGGATCCAGGGTGGGTCTGGGATATGTAATGAGGTGTAATGGTCGTTTGTTGTGGATTGTTGATTTATTTGTGAAGTGATCTACATGTTGTTGGTAAACTAGGGGAATGACTGAGCATTTGGTTTTGGGTGACTAGCTGGTGTTATCCTGTAAAGAGCTGTCTAGGGATACGGGAGGGGTCTGGGTACATGTGGGTAGTACCATGGGTGTAGTGGGTCTGGAATGACATGGACTGGATTGTTTCTGGATGCATAGTCATGGGGGTTGACTAGGATAATGGTGAGGCAGTCAGAGTTTGATTTAACGGTTGGGCTAAGGTTGTGTGACTTGGGCTAAGGTTGTGTGACTTGGGAAGTCTAAGGTTGTGTTAGTTGGGGTAAGGTTGTATGACTTGGGAAGTCTAAGGTTATGTGACTTTGAAATATTAAGGTTAGTGTAACTTGGGAAGTCTAAGGTTAGTGTGACTTGGGAAATCTAAGCTTAGCGTGACTCAGAAGACCTGAGGGAGAGGGAGTTGGCAGCAGAAGGAATAGAAAGGATTGAGGTAAGGGGGTGAGTAGACGATCGTTTGAGATCAGATCTGGTAAAGGTAAATGGTGGAGGATAGGACTATATTGTTTATTTCATGTTTTCCCTATTTTCTTATATGACGGTACGTGTGGATTCGGATCGGCCGATGATGCCTACCAGTACGTATGGTTGTACTGACTCTACTCTTGATATACCCTTTTTGGGTATAATTTGGTTGCAGGGTTGGTGATGTTTCATAGGTACACGACGATGGTGATTTGCAGTAGCTTATGTCCTTCGATTTCATGATGGAAGTTGTGTTTCATTTACCTCTCTCTGTATAAATTCGGTAGTAGTTATTGTACATGTTTAGACTATGTCCTAGGGAGGGTAATTTTAATTGTAAAATTGTTGGTTGTAATCTCCATAAAAAGGATGTTTTTTCGTATATCAAAAATGTTATTTCAGAGTTTATTTTCTATTTTCCCACATTTATCCTGTTAGACGGGTGGTAAAAGGTTCGTCTATCTAGGTTCATATAGTAGACGCTCGCACGGCCTCGTAGGTTGGGTCGTGACAGTACCATCAATTTCCATGGCGTGGCTTGTTGCTGGCTTTTTCACTAGCTAAATTTTTTTTTGTGCAAGGATCTCAACAATTTGTTGAATCTATGTGAGTTTCTAGAGACATGAAAGGATTAGTAAAAATAATAGCATTAGAGTTAGATGTTTTTTCTTTGCATTTAAATTGTTGGACTTCTAAGAATTTACCTTTAGCAGCTTAAAAAAGTAATTTTACTTGCATACCCTCATTGATTTTTGTTTGGATAGACATTTGAATTGTTGTTGGAGCAGGAGTTTGATTAGTCGGGGGATCCTATTTGTTTTTCCGATTATTCTTTTTGAGAAACTCTCAATTTCCATTTAGAGTTGCACAAATTTGTGCTTTTTCTAGGGGAGTTGTTTGGTTACTTGAGGAGCTAGTTTGTGGGATGAAAGAGCATTTACCTATGGTATGTCCTAGTCATCCGTCTACCTTGCATATAATGTTCTCTCCTTCATAACATGACTAAATAATTTTTTTTTACTAGTTATTCTGAGGGAACTTGAATGAAAATGTGAGCATACCTTCCCATCAAGGTGAAGGATGTGCACGTATCAACTTTTAGTAATGTTCCCAATTTCTTATCGACCTGACTTAGAATATGAGTGTTGTAAAAGTCGATTGGTAATTCATGTAGTCTAACCTATACAATAGTGTATGTTTGGGTTGCTTGCGATGCAATAAAATTTGGTTGTTATTTTTTGACTAATAGAAAGTGTCCAGCCATGAACCAGGGTCCATCATATAGTGCTTAGTCATGTTTTTATCTTGTTTGAATTTTGTGATTAAGTAATCGCAATCTAGGTCGAGTAGGAGGATGATCTTAGTGGGCTTTCATAATTCTTAAAGTTTTATTTTCAAATATTGATATGGGGTTTGTTTCCCAAATAGCTTAATAATGATTGACAAGAACAATTGCGTGCAAAATGGTATGTCCCACACTAAAAGAAACATTTGGTCTTTATAAGAAACGATGTAGCTACTAATCGAAGGCGCTTGATGAATTATTCTACTATATCACTTTGAGTATGAACATGAGCTTAGGATGCTCAACTATTATTCAAATTTTCATACAATAATTATTAAATGTTTGAGATATAACTCACTGGAAATCTGAAAATTTTGCTCTTAATTTTATTATAATAATATCAGGTTTACTAATGAATCTCTTGATTTATTTGACAAATAAGTAGGACCCACTATCTAAAATAGGATTGACTATCAATTTTGAAGAAACTGGATTTACATCTCTTTTCTATTCAGATGTGGCATTGATTCCCCTATTTGTATTTGATCAAGTTTTATCATCCTTCTATAATTGGGCCAACAATACTACAAATGTCATATTACGAGTTGATGACAAGCATTCATGTAATCACCTTGTAGATGCATATATTAAAATCATATAATAGTTGAATGATCTACATGGAGGATAAATAGGCGTGCATATCTCATCATGTGTATGTTTTAAAATGCAAGCGATTCAAAGTCAACTTTTGATATTGATAATGCAACAAATAATAAGATAATATGCTTTATAAAAAATATAGACTAGTTAAAATTTATGAAATAATATTTATTATGATTTATCCTCAGAAATAAGTCTTCAGTCATGATCCTCAAAGAAGTCGCCAATTTGTAAATGAATTATACCTGGAAGGCCTTTATAATCATTATCCTTATTAGCAAAATTTGTCTCAACTTTATCATAATTATTCATATGACCTATCTCAATATTATTTTAAAAGGTTAATTGAGTTTTCACATTGCTATCCTTTTTTTTAATGGATAATTGATAAAGTTTGACAAAATGTTCAGGTGTATGATATTTTTGTGCCCAATGTCCTTTCATGTCACATCGATGACAAACTTTTACCTTTTTAAAGTATTATTTTAAGAACCCTTGTTATTCTCCTGTTTATTATGATCACCACCATAATAATAATTATTTTGTCCTTTACAATGCTCACATAAATTCGTACAACCTCGATTATTATTCAGGCAATTTTCAGACTTTTGATCTTTCACTATAACATTCGCTTTAGAGAATGAAGAAAATCCAGTGAGATGAATTTCATAATTTTTCATTAAAAGAGTATTATGTTTCTCAGCCACCAAATGTGTCATGATCCAAATGATCATGTGTGACACTCACGCTAACCCTCCGGTGGGTGAACCATGCATTACCCCCTACCCCAAGCTTCAACCAATTCATTTAGCATTAATAAGGAAATTTTTCAGGCATAATAATAATAGTCTCAACTTAATAAAATAACAATGCAAAAATCAAGCTATTATAACACCGAGATTCAAAAGTCATCGTATATAGAACACTAGCTAAACAATGTCTAAGAATAACCAAAATCAACTAATAAATAAAATAATATCTATAAAATAGGCATCTATCACTATGAACATCCGTGGCAGCTTGAATAGGAGTAGCTCACCCTAGAATCAGTCACTGAAATTGCACTAGATGTGGGGTCGCATAAAAAATTCTAGGTCATAATTTGTACTCAAAAGAAAGTGTTGGAGTAGCATCAATACAAATACTATATACTGGTAGGTATCATAGGTCGACTCAAAATAGTAGCAAGTATATATCACAAATCAATAAATAGGGAGACAGGTACAATAACACATCATTCAGAATCCATGAAATCAAATAGTCACTACAGTCAGATAGATAGCCCACATCCAGACATATCAATGTCAAACAATTCAGGACATATAAGTCACCAAAAATCAAACATATTAGTCATTATAGAACTCAAAAATATAAAGCAGTCACAACCAAATATGGAATTATCTCCACACTGACTTTATAGTTGTATAGCCTCTGTATCTCATAAGTCTCACTTTGTATCATATCTGAATTCACATTAATCATTCATTTGTACATACATGCTATAGGGTCTTATTTCTGCCCAACTAGTCATGACCTGCAGAGGATAACCTAGGGTTCATGTACCATACCAGTATGGTACCCGCTTCATAATATATCCGCTCATCCTTAATCTCACATTAGTCTCGAGCCTCTCAACAATAGAATAATAAGTATATTCTTAACTCTCTCGACATATCACATTATATCTCATATTCAGCTATATCTCTGGATATTATTGATAAGTACACAATAATTTTAATAAGTGCACATCATTCTTACAAGTTATTTAAAGATAGACTTCAACAATTATAAGCTTATTCATACAACATTGTCAAGCCAAATAAGTAATCAACCACAAATTATGTCCGGAGCTCAACTAACATGCTCATCACTTCATAATACATACAAGAGACTAAACTAAGTCTAACTCCACGTAAACTGTAATCTACCTCAACTGAACAACCCAAATCAAGCAAGAAGTCGCTAACTCATTAGGGGAACTTTAACAACTTTTTGATTTTAAACCACCCCACCTTTGAGATTTCATTAGCTTAACTCATTAGGGGAACTTTAACAAGGTACTGATACACCCAAATTACACCTCCTTTTAGAAGCGTAAGAAGTCGCTGATCAAATATAAAATCCAACGAAGGTTCGGGTTGATTCCACAGGGAATATGGTAGGACTATGGTCGATTAATGTTTACTCGCTATCTTAGTGTTTATTTCCCTCGAAAGGGTTTTTTTAAAGTAACAAGTAGTAATTGTAACTAGAATGTAAATAAGTAACACGTGACAATTTTTAGAGTTGTAATCAATAGGAGAGATGACTAGGGTAGTGTTCCCCATGAGATCATAACTTAGTAAGGCATTGTACTTAGTAAAGTAGTTTGGTGCTTAACATGCAGAATCGATAAGTTAGGTTCACCTAAATCCTTGGTCCAGCAGAGAGATGAATTTCACAACACGCCTTGGTCCGGCCGTGGGTGTATGATTTACTAACCCTTACCCTGGATCCCATATTAGCTATTCCCAAACAAAGTCAAGCTATTAGATGAGGGTTGGTAGCAGAGGAGGATCCAGCTCCGGGTGCCACACTACTTTTTTACAATAAGGTATACAACATAATAGGGTGCCAGCGTTAATATTTGTACATTTCCTGATACATATATATACAAATATACATATATACACAGAATTTCAACTGAGATGTGCGAGTGTCGTGGCACCCCCTTCACTCTACATAGATCTGCCCTTGGTTGGTAGCCTCAAATCTCTGTTGTTAAACAACCCTTTTCTCATCCGTTACCTTCTTGGTCCGACAAGTAAGGATAAGTCGAGTTCTAACATTGCGCACCGTTAAAAAGCAATCAAAGCAAAGGGAAGAAAAATACATGCATAAACACCGCCCTAGCGTACCCAAGTACTTTGCCTATTTCATTAATCCTTCATGGTTTCCACAACCCTAGTTGTGGATTTAGCTACTCGTGTTCATAATTAAACAATCAAGAGTTATTAATGTGTTCATGATCATATACTTACGATAAGAGATAAAGAAATACGGAATCTTGAATAGTTGAAGATGGAAATCAAGAACAATGAACTATGAATGTATTAAACTCTCAAAACCACAAACAAATAATATGTTGAATGTGTTTTTAACAAAGTAATGAGCATAAAAAAACGTAAAATAAACCAAGGGAAAGTATTTATAGACAATGGATATCCTGTCCTAACAAAACTAGGAAACTGAACTCGAGAGGGAACACGGGTTGGAATGACGACCTGTCATTTGCGATAACGGTTCATAGTCTTCTAAGGTCAACCGTGCTTTTGGATGGTCAACCACTTCTGTCTTGGGAAACAACTGGTGGAACCATGAGTCTTACTTCTGAATGACGGTTTGTCTCCTGACTCGTGGTTTCTTGGTCCATTTTTGTGTCTTCTCTGATCAGGGACTATGAGTCAAATAGGACGGACTGTACTTTAGAAGTACGGTTCAGACAATGATCCATCCTTCCTGTTTCTCCTTTTTCACATCTGTAGTTCCTTTAGTCTACGAGTCTACAGGATGAGCCGTGTTTTAGAACGACGTCTCTTAGACTGTGTCGTACTTCTCATCCCTTTTTGCATAGTTTCTGGACTGTGGTGTACGAGCCAACATGACGGGTCCATGGTCCAGAACCACAAACCGTCAACTAGTCCGTCATCTCTGTAGACTTCCCTTTTCAGCTTAATTTTTGACACTTTGCTCTAGGATCCATTTTCCCTGCACACTTAACAAAAATCATCACATCTACCAACACAATGCTAAAGAACTTGCGATAATCCTAAGTATTAAGCGTCGAAAGTGATGTACTTGCACGTCACATCAACACCCTCAACTTAAGAATGTTGCATGTCCTCAAGCGACAACAAAAAACCATCCTAAAATGATGCTTTAGCAAAAGAAAACCAGTAACTACGGTAGTCATATGATTTTGGCAATTCAGCTCACAACAAGTATCCCCATCCTTTTTCAATACAAAACAAGTGAAAAGTTCCATTTATCAAGACAACACAAGAGGATCCATGGATGAAATTACGCTATCAACAGACGATTTAGCATACACACATGAGACTTACCCTAACAGTTAGCAGTCAAAGTTGCTCTAGTGCCCTCACCACAAAGAAGTCCCGATTACACACTAATACAGTTAAAGTCTCTGGGACTGAGCTAGAGCACTCACACTCACAAAGATATTCAGGTAATGCATACACAATACCATAGGCTTGCCCTTATTTTCTATGCCTTGGCTTTCGAACAGTTGGGTTAGGATGACTGTAGGACTTTATTTGTCTTGTAACGTAGGCTCGGGGACGGGTATGGTAGGTATGGGAATCAGTGACTAAGACCTCCTTGACACTACGCTATGTCTTCCACTTTTCAGGCCAACACTATTCTCTCTTCCCCTTTTTCTGCATTGTTATTTCTTTATTTTCATCAATTGATGGGTGCGGCTTTTATTTCAGACTAATCTTTTCATCACATCTCTTTCTCTTTTCTTTTTCTTTTTCTTTCTTTTTTTTTCTTTAGCATATCCGCCGTACCCGTTATTTCTCCTTTTTATTACTAACTCTTCTTTTCATACCCATATTTTGCACTTCCCTCTATAGTAGCCACCCTCAACTTAGGCAATTTGCCTGAGTTGATGTACACAATGTCCAAGGAGGGACCAAGGTCAAACTAAAGGTTCAGGCTTTAGATCAGGCATCAAAGGTTATTCAAATCATTTGGTCGGTCATTTAGGATGAAGTAGACTATTTCAAAAATTGCCTATGATCCTTTCCTAACCAATTATCCTACAACCTAGTCAAGACTAACCGGGAAAGTTCTAGATTGGCAAAGAAAGCAAGAACTATGCCAAATCAGCTCACACACACATGGCACAGAGTCAAACAATCACATGCTAACTATCAGGTTCATACTCTAGCTTAAGCCATTCATCATATTGATTAACCTAATGTCATACCCAGATCCATAGCGGTCAGTCTATCAAAAACAGATACTATTATGTCACACAAAAAGTTGGAGGGGTCTCCATTTTTTCAATCAAGATCCAGTTCAAAATCATACCATAAACTGTGCTAAGTTCCCTTTTTTTTATTTTACTACACACAACCTATACTAAATGTTCCGGTTCAACAGAAATTAAAAATCCTTGGGGAAAGAACACATGCAAGAAAACCCCAAGGACTTGGGTACCTTGTGAGTACCCTCATCGGTTGCCTCTCATGCAACGTCTGAGTTAGCATCGCGGCACGACGCGAGTGTTTTGGCTACTCATACTTCACCAAAACACTCTACAAAAAATACCAGATGACCACAACTGCCACCACCCCATCTAAAAAGTTATGCATCATCCCCAATGCACTAAAAAATAATAAGCAAGGGATACTAGGCATACCTCTGATGCCTAAGCGCGGTCATCAGGTATAGCAGAAGTCGGGCTTGCTGGATTGGTGCCCGCAGTCATATCTCTAACACGGAATACCTTCGTAGTCCTCTCAACAACAGCATCCACTGTCTGTGCAGTTTCATCAGTCGAAACTCCCACAATGGGGTCTAAAGAAGTTTCTTTCACGGCGCTCTCGACACCACTTCCTGAGCCACCCATACCAATGGAGTCGATACGAATTTGATGGATGGCTAGGGATTGTTTTGCTACCTCAGTTTCTTCTGCGATTTAGTTCTCAATGGGGTATTTTCATCCCGAACCCTCTTATCTCTTTTCTTTATCTTTCTTGTGGGTTCAGGGTTAATTTTAGTTATTCTGGTTGGGTCACGAGGAGGGTAATGTGCCATCAAATTAATGAAATCATCCTCCACGGTCCCGAGTTGTGGTAACTGAATGTTCAGTACCTGTCTCTTTTGGATTGCATCTACATTAGCGTTGACCTTTGCAAGCTCTATCAGAATTGCAGTGACGTCTGAAACAGTCAAATTCTGAAGCTGGTCATTCACCCTGATTTCTATGTTGTCTAACCGGTCATTTAGATTGTCAATTGATTTCTGGATTGGAGCAATAACATCAGCTATTTCCCTGCGGATTAATGGCTTCATGGTGTTTGAGAACCTCTTAATTTGTTAATCGGCATGAAAGGCTACTTTAGTAACCTTACTGAAAACCTCACTTGTGAAGAAATAAGACTGTCCTTCCTTGTTGGATGGAGTGGATTGAGCTGAGGAGGACGGGCCTGGTGTAGCAGTAGAAGGGTTAGAAGCCGGTGTAGCATTC
The DNA here is from genome assembly GCA_003996215.1 of Jaltomata sinuosa. Classification (NCBI taxonomy): domain Eukaryota; kingdom Viridiplantae; phylum Streptophyta; class Magnoliopsida; order Solanales; family Solanaceae; genus Jaltomata; species Jaltomata sinuosa. The sequence continues at coordinate 106,156 of QJPP01004104.1, forward strand.
TCATCAAACACAACCAAGGCATCATGTGGCAAATCTCCACTAGGCTCAGGGAAAATAGTACTCTCAGATGCTGCTGAATAAGCCCTTGCCCTTGCCACCAGGTTTGTCATATCTCGAATAAGGGCTATGTCTTGGAAACTAGTTTCCTGCATGATCCTGTGTACTCATGTTATCTCAGGCACCTCAACTACCTGACATAGCTGAGTTGCCAGGAAAGGGAATGGGATGGTTGTGGATGGCCGCAGTGCCCTTTCTTTTATTTCCTCCACAATGATGCGGGCAATGATAAGGTCATATCTAGACATGATGGTTGAAACCAAGAGGGCCCGGTGTGGAGTGAGAGTATTATCTGCCGTAGTTGGTACCAACTGATGTCTGACCACAGATAACCAGAACTTTCTAGACATGCTCAACGATGCTTTGGTGATCTTTACAATGTTTGCTGTCAACCATGGTGGGTTTTCGTCGGTGATAACTGAGGCAATCCACTTGTAAGGTGCTTTATTTCATCTGAACTTCTCCAAACGTAAACCCAAATCTGGTTGGGATGCTGGTGCTACAAAATTTGGTCCATAAAGGAAATACTGAATGGTGCACTCTGAAATGTCTACCTGGAACCCCCTTACCTGCACTCTCTCCAATGTCGGTTGCAACTTCAGACTCTTTCCCTTTTCACACATAATTGTTAGTGTAGCCGTGTATGCCGTATAAAACTCACGAACCAACACCGGGTTTTATGGACCACCCGACTGACTCATCCACTGGAATCCATAGTGATCATACAACCCCTTGATGTCGGCCATGTCATCTAACCCTGCAGATCTAATATCAACCTCTTCAAGGATGCTTCGCCTTGGGTTCCCTTTTTCAGTCAAAGCCAAGCCTTTATGGTAGATCCGAGATTTACCCACAGTAGCCCATCGGACCCTGTCCTGAACTCCAGTGTTTTTGCATCTAAAAGTAGGGGGAGCTACGTGGATGGCCTCATCAACTTATGGCTCTGTTATAGCAGGAACTTCTTCGGTGACTTTGCTAGCATTTTCATTATCACTCTGGCTAGCACTTTCAGAATCTGACTCTAAACTTTTATTGTTCTTTGTTCCCGAAGCTGTAGCATCCCCAGATTCAGACCTTTCAGACCCGCTTTCTTGTGGTGAGGAGCCAGAAGCAGACTCATCTTCTCCTTTTTCAGACTGGGGAGAGGTTGTCTATGCTTGAACCTTCGCTTGCTGCCTAGTGGTCCAATGTACTGCTTCTGGGTCAGAGTCTATAGTATAAACCTCCTCGGATCCACTGTCTTCTGATTCAGAGGCTTCATCTTGTAGTTGTTTTTTCTTTTGAATAACTGCCTCTGAGTCTTTGGATGCGACCTTCTTCTCGGTATTCTTTGGTGGCATGGTACCTAAGGGGTGGACCTTGTTAGTACGGGGAATTAAATATAAGACAAAAGTATAATATTGCAGGTACATATTACGGATTGGTCTACAACCCATAAACAAAGAATATGGATCTTCAACCAATTCGTGATTCCAGGAGATCTTTATAGTAACAGGGACCACGACTGACTTGACGGTCCGTGGTTCTGGACCACGAACCCGTCCTGTTGAGTCATAATCTAGATTCAGAGCATGATCAATTTTTTTAACATTTGTTTCAGTGACCACGAGTCATTAGACGGACCATAGTTCAAAACTATGGCTAGTCCAATGAGTCGTAGTATATTTATCAGAGACCACAGGTGGGAAGTATATTTTATGAGTGAGTTTACGGTCCATTAATTAAATTACGGTCCGTAGATTCACTCGTAATTTTTGGTAACCATTTTTATGATAAAAAACTCCCTCCTTCTTCAACTTTACACAGTTGTATTCATGTTTCTCAACCAAAATTACCGAATTTTTCAAAGCTTACACCTATCACACATTATAGATCTACCAAACAGTCATCTAGGTCTGTAAAAACTTCAATTTGTTTTACTCTTAACAAGAGCCCCAACCTTGGTTTGATCTTTAAGAAAGAGAACAAAAAGGAAGAGCCAACTTACCCTTGATGATCGACTTTCTCTTCAAAACAAACAGACTGATTTGATAGATTTTGAGAGTGCAAAAGTGTTGAAAAATTGATTTGATGGACTTAATTGGGAGTTTGATTTGGATTGGGAGTGAAAGAGGGAGAATTCTGATTCTTTCCTTTTTAAAAAATGGCGGTTACCTATTGTGGAAGGGAAGAAGAAGATAGTGGCCAAGCCAGGTTTTGATTTTAAAATTTGGGGCTACCCGCGACCCGACTGTTTACTTTACCTGGGACCTATGAGTAAAAACTATGGTTTGTCTTTCATGAAGATGGTCCATCGTGAAACTTGTGGTTCTTGGTTGCGCACTTACCTTCTCTCAGGGATGACGGTAGAGAATATGGTCCATCATTTTGAAAGACGGACCATCCTGTTGAGTCGTCGTTAGTCCCTTCAGAGGCTTAGCAATTTTTTCTCCAGTGATCACGTATTAATATACGGTATATGTTTCAATAGTATGGACCATCCTATCGAGTCGTCATATGTTCATTAGAAGCATATCAATGTTACTCCAGGGACCACGAGTTGGGTGATGGTTCATCATTTTAAAGAACGAACCGTAAACTTATTCGTGGTTTCTGGAGATTCTTGCAGTGGTATTATTTCCTCCTTACCTGCACATACAACACACATTAGTCTTGGGTTGACTCCCAAGCAACGCCTGATTTAACATCACGACACGACGCAAGTTTCTTGATTACTCAGACTTCATCAAGCTCCTTTAGTGGGACAAATTCATCAAGGCTCCAGGCTTCAATTGTTTTGAGCTCCTCTGCTGTGCCGAAATAGGCTTTGATCCACTGTCCATTAGCCTTGAACCTCTTTACTTCATGGTTTTCAAGTTCAACGGCCCCATGAGGAAACACTTGTACCACCTTGAATGGTCCAATCCATTTGGACTTCAACTTGCCAGGAAACAAGCAAAGTCTAGAATTTAAAAGCAGGACCAAGTCACCCGGATGGAAGTTTCTCTTTTCTATCTTCCATTCATAGTACAATTTCATCCTCTCCTTATATAATGGTGAACTCCCATATGCATTCAGGCAGAACTCATCCAACTCAATTAACTGCCCAAGCCGCTGCAACAATGGCTCAAACCAATCCAAGTTTAGCTTCTTCAATGCCCACATGGCCTTATGCTCTAACTCAACCGGAAGATGGCATGCCTTACCAAACACGAGCTGATATGGTGACATACCTATTGGGGTCTTGAATGCAGTCCGGTACACCCACAACGCATCATCTAACTTCTGCGACCAATCCTTTCTATTGGCATTAACCGTCTTGGACGAGATCAATTTTATTTCTCTGTTAGAACCTCCACTTGCCCACTCATCTGAGGATGATAAGGGATTGCAACTCTATGTTTTACTCCGTATTGCTCAAGCAAAGCACGAAACAACCTGTTGCAAAAGTGAGAGCCTCCATCGCTAATTATTGCCCTTGGCCTACCAAACCTGGAGAAGATGTTCTTTTTCAAGAACGCTGTGATACACTTGCCTTTATTACTGGGAAGCGCAACCGCCTCCACCCATTTTGATACATAGTCAACAACCACCAATATGTACCGGTTACCATTAGATGACACAAACGGTCCCATAAAGTGTATACCCCAAACATCAAACAACTCAATCACAAGGATGGGATTAAGAGGAAGCTCATGCCTCCGAGATATACCTCCTTCCCTTTGAGATCTGCTGCAAGCCTTAGAAAACTCATGGGCGTCTTTGTGAATAGTCGGCCTATAGTAGCCACATTGTAAAATCTTTTGCGCAGTCTGGATACTACTATGATGACCTCTAACAGGGGATGAATGGCAAGCTTGTGAAATCTCCATCATTTCAGCTTAGGCACACATCTCCGAATCATAGTATCAGAACACATATGGAACAAGAATGGCTCTTCCCAGAAGTATTTCTTGACATTGGCCATGAACTTTCTTCTTTGGTCGATAGACATATCATCAGGTACCAAATTACTTGCCAAATAGTTGGCAATGTCAGCAAACCATGGAATAAAATCTTGAGAAGCGGCCAACACTTGTTCATCAAAAAACCAACCATCTATCTCCTGCTCATCATTCAGCTTCAACATTGCTTTTTCTTCTAGTCTAGACAAGTGGTCTTCTACTTAATTCTCTGTACCCTTCCGGTCCTTGACTTCAAAATCAAACTTTTGTAGCAGCAGCAACACCCATCTAATCAACCTTGGCTTAGCATCCTTTTTTGTCATGAGATAACGAAGAGTTGCATGGTAAGTATGCACCACCACCTTGGTTCCAAGCAAGTAAGATCTGAATTTCTCGAAAGCAAAGACCACAACAAGTAGCTCCTGTTCAGTGGCAGTATAGTTCTTTTGAGCCGGGTTAAGTGCTTTGCTCGCGTAGTATATAGGATGAAGAATCTTTTCGTGCCTTTGATCTAGGACTGCTCCTAGAGCCACTCCACTAGCATCACACATAACTCAAAAGGTGGAGACCAATCAGGAGAAATAATGATAGGAGTTGAGACCAACTTTTATTTAAGGCACTCGAATGCCTTCAAACATGCATCATCAAACACAAACTTTACCTCCTTCTCCAATAACTTGCACAATGGATTAGCAATTTTGGAGAAGTCCTTGATAAACCTTCTATAGAATCTGGCATACCCCAAAAAGCTTCGAATCCCCTTTATAGAAACTAGTGTAGGTAATTTTTCAATCACCTCAATCTTCGCTTTGTCGACCTCTATACCCTTCTTGTAGATCCGATGGCCAAGCACTATACCCTCTTTCACCATGAAGTGACACTTTTCCCAGTTCAGCACCAGATTACAATCTTCACATCATTTCAACACATAACTCAAATGATCTAAACAATCTTCAAAAGAGTCACCCACTACAAAAAAGACATCCATAAATACCTCAATAGTGTCCTCCCCCATGTCTGAGAAGATAGACATCAAGCAACGCTGAAATGTTACTGGTGCATTGCATAAACCAAAAGGCATCCTTTTGAAAGAAAATGTCCTATATGGATAGGTGAAAGTGGTCTTCTCTTGGTCTTCAGGAGCAATCAAAATATGATTGTACCTTGAATAACCATCAAGAAAACAATACCATCCTCTACCTGTAAGATGATCTAACATATAATCCATGAATGGCATTAGAAAATGGTCCTTCTCAGTCCAAGCATTCAACTTCCTATAATCCACACATATGCGCCAGCCTGTGACTGGCCTCATCAGAATCAACTCATTCTTTGCATTTGGGACTATAGTAATCCCACCCTTCTTTGGCACACATTGAACCGGGCTCACCCACTTGATGTACGCAATAGGGTCAACCACACTTGCATCCAACCACTTAATAATCTCCTTCTTAATGATCTCTTGCATTGGCTGATTCAACTTATGTTGACGCTCGATACTTGGAATAGAATCTGGCACGAGCTGAATTTATGTGTACAGATTCCAAGCATAATCCCAATGATATCTGCAGTAATAATAACCGACAAAGTCTCATTTTCTCCAAGGAACACGTACTGAAGATGGGCTGAAAGTGCTTTGAGCTCCAAGACTGGCGGCTCCTCAATAGATGGTCTGGCAGGCGGTGTCTGTCTATTTTTCAAGTCCAAGTCAAGCTTCTTTGGAGCATAGCTGTAAGACCCCATACCTGCTAGTTCTTCAACCATCTCATCATACTCATCAATATCATCTACTTTAAAATTTATATTCACAGCCGCAAGTGACTCAACACCGAGTCTCTCCTCAATCGGTATAACTAACTGATCTTTATAAACCACATCAATAACTGAAACCACTCGCATGTCATCATGATGCTTCATAGACTGGCAGGCATTAAAAGTAACTACCTCATCATTCAATCTGAACTTTATCTGCCCAGTCTCTAAATCAACAAGTGCGCGTCCAGTAGCGAGAAATGGTCACCCCAAGATGATAGGGACTTCTAAATCCACCTCGCAGTCAAGAATCACAAAATCTACAGGGAAGATGAAAGTATCAACTTTCACAAGAACATCATAGAGAATCCCTACAGGCCTTTTCACAGTGTGATCTGCCATAAGAAGCCGCATTATAGTAAGTTTGGGGGATCCTAAAACCTGTTATTTAAATATTGCTAATGGCATTAGATTAATACGCACCCAGATCACAACACCTTAGCAAAGTAGAATGCTCCAATCATGCAATGAATAGTAAAAGCTCCCGGATCTTCTTTCTTCTGCACCAAAGAATGAGAAGCTATTGCACTACAATGGTGTAAATTATCAGCTGGCTCAAAGCTTATCATCCTCTCCCTAGTCACCAGATCCTTCATCGATTTAGCATATCGAGGCATCTGCTTCAATGCTTCAACTAAAGGAATGTTGACTGAAAGTTGTTTCAGTATGGAGATGAACTTGTGTAATTTGCCATCCTCAACCTCTTTCTTCAATATATGTGGGTAAGGTGGCAGAGGCAATGGCATGGGCTTATGACCGGTGCAACCTCTTTGCTCTTTGCTTTCAACTTCGAAGACTATCTCTCACTTGGCCCTTCACCACTATCTTTTTCTTTAGACTCAACCAATACCTCATCATCATCCTTTTCACCTTCGACTAGCTCATTAACATCTATAGGCGTGGGAGGATCAATGGTTTGCTTTCCACTTCGGGTAGTCACAACCATAATCTGTCGATCATTCTTTGGGTTTTGAATGGTGTCACTTGGGAGAGTACCCTTTTGACGCTGATTCATGCTAGTGGAAATCTGGTGCATTTGTGTCTCAAGCTTTTTTATGGAAACATAATGTGAATCCACTCTTTAACTGATATTTGAAAGGTCAGCTTTTATCTCTTTCATGCTTTCATCCGTAGAATCCACCTTTTGAAATACTTTGTTGAGCAGCTCCCTCATGGTAGGTTGTTCAAGTCTATCTTCGCAATTTCCAGGAGGGACATAAAGACCACTTCTATCATTCTTGTACCCATGCTTTTTGTTCCAGTTACCATCCTTGTCTCTAGCTCTTCTCCTATCTCTATAACGAAACCGATTGTAGTAGTCATCTCTATCTCTGTTCCGACCTTGATTTCCTTAGCCAGAGGCCCGAAAACCCACCCCTTGATCATTTAGATAACTAACTTCCTCTTCGGATGACTAATCGTCTGGCCTTGGTGCTTTCCCTTATGAGCCAATGGCTTTCACCTTCTCTACTCCCTCACTTAGGAATTTGTTTGCAAGCAACACAACATTCGTGTTCATCTCGGCAATATCCTATTTGAGATCTTGAAGTTCATTGAAATGCACGGACCTACCAACTGCATATGTACCTGTTGGGGTCTCTAACTCTCTAGTATGCCATGCTCTGTTAGTTTTGACGACTTTGTCCAGCATCTCGAAAGCTTCAAAATACAAATTCTCCATGAATGCTCCTCTAGTTACAGTGTCAGCTACTGCTTTTGTGTTGGCATTGAATGCTTTGTAGAAGATCTTCATCAGATGCCTTGAAGGAATTCTGTGTCTCGGAACTTGCTTCAACTTCTTCTTGAACCTCAACCAAGCCTCGTATAATGCCTCTGCAAGTAGCTACTTGAAATTGTAGACCTCTTGCTTCATCTGCAACATCCGTGATGGTGGAAAAAACCGCTCCAAAAACTGAGTCTTCAGCTTATGCCATGTGTATATGGAATTATCAGGCAGTTCTGAGAGCCACGTAGTTGCCACTTTGGTTATTGAGAAAGGAAACAACCTCAGTCTAATAACATCTTGTCCCACTCCTGGTAGACTATACGCCTTGCAAATCTGAGTAAAATTCTTCACATGAAGATTTGCATCTTCCATAGGTTTTCCAACATACAGTCCCATATGGTTCATCAATTGGATCATGGTGTTGGTGATGTCAATTTTTTCTCCCTCAGTCAGTGGTGTCAACACTATGGGTCCAGTAATGCCCAATTCCTCCTCCTTATCATAATCATAGTAGCGAGGGTCTTGCCTAGGCTGTTGTATCTGTCGGGCCCTATTCTGTGGGAAATTCCGTCTAGCTGTTGTCTCATCTTGGACATCATGTTATCGTGCTTGCCTTGCTTGCTTAGCTGTCGCTATTCAAGATACAAGGTCAGCTGTAATTTGAGCATCTTCAGCTACAAGGGTACCTTCCCCTTCCTTTTTCCTCTGGTCAGCTTCTACCAACAATCGAGCTGTGATCTGCTCTTGTGTCTCGTGCTCTCCCTCTTTAGCCATGTTTCTTAAGGTTTTGGAGAGCTCAGGATCATATGGGATCAAGGGATTGCCTTGACTCCTTGTAGTGGACATACACAAGTGTGCAACTTATAGAATAAAACAAAAACAAAAAAACAAGTAAATTCAGGAAATAAGGACTAATAGTGAAATAAACACAATCTCTCTTAATCCTAAACTGTATTTCTCGGCAACGGCGCAAAACCTTGATAAGCCCAAATTACACCTCCTTTTAGAAGCGTAAGCGGACGCTGATCAAATATAAAACCCAATGAAGTTTGGGGTCGATCCCACAGGGAATATGGTAGGACTATGGTTGATTAATGTTTACTCATTCTCTTAGTCATTTATTTCCCTCGAAAGGGGGGTTTAAAGTAACAAGTAGTAATTGTAACTAGAATGTAAATAAGTAACACGTGACAATTTTACGATTTGTAATTGATGGGAGAGATAACTAGGGTAGTGTTCCCCATGAGAACATAACTTAGTAAGGTATTGTACTTAGTAAACTAGTTTGGTGCTTAGGATGCAAAATTGGTATGTTAGGTTCACCTAAATCCTTGGTCCGACAGATAGATGAATTTCACCACATGCCTTGGTCCGGCCGTGGGTGTATGATTTTCTAACCCTTACCCTGGATCCTAGATTAGCTATTCCCGGACAAGGTCAAGCTATTAGATGAGGGTTGGTAGCCTCAAATCTCCTTTGTTAAACAACCCTTTTCGAATCCATTACCTCTTTGGTCCGGCAAGTAAGGATAAGGAGAGTTCTAATGTTGCGCACCATTAAAAAGCAATCAAAGCGAAGGGAAGCACAATACATGCATAAACACCACCATAACGTACCCAAGTACTTTGCCTACTTCGTTAATCCTTCATGGTTTCCACAACCCTAGTTATGTATTTAGCTACTCATGTTCATAAGTAAACAATTAAGAGTTATTAATGTGTTCAAGATCATATACTAACGATAAAAGATAAAGAAATTCGGAATCTTGAATAGATGAAGATGGAAATCAAGAACAATGAACTATGAATGTATTAAACTCTCAAAACCACAAAAAAATAATATTTCGAATGTGTTTTTAACAAACTAACGAGCATAAAAAAAACGTAAAATAAACCTAGGGAAAGTATTTATAGACAATGGAAATCCTGTCCTAACAAAACTAGGAAACTGAACTAGGCAGGGAACACGGGTTGGAATGAGGACCCGTCATTTGGGATAATGGTTCATAGTCTGCTTAGGTCAACAATGCATTTGGATGGTCAACCACTTCTGTCTTGGGAAACAATTGGTGGAACCACGAGTCATACTTCTGAATGATGGCTCGTCTCCTGACTCATGGTTTCTTGGTCCATTTTTGTGCCTTCTCTGATCAGTGACTATGAGTCCAACATGATGGACCATACTTTGGAAGTACAATTCGTACAATCATCCGTCCTTCCTGTTCCTCCTTTTTCACATCTGCAGTTCCTTCAGTCTACGAGTCTACAGGATGAGCCATGTTTTGGAATGACAGCTCGTAGACTGTGTCGTACTTCTCATCCCTTTTTGCACAGTTTCTAGACTTTAGTGTACGAGTCAACAGGATGAGTCCGTGGTCCAGAACCATGGACCGTCAACTGGTCCGTCATCTCTGTTGCCTTCCCTTTTCAGCTCAATTTTTGAAACTTTGCTCTAGGATCCATTTTCCCTGCACATTTAACAAAAAAACATCAAATCTACCAACACAATGCTAAAGAACTTGCGATAATCTTAAGTATTAAGCGTCGAAAGTGACGTACTTCTACGTCACATCAGGTACTATGGCCCTAACAAAAATATAACGACTGGGAGGGTCATTACATTATATATCAATTAAACAACCATTCATCCTCTAATAGACAATAAGGAAAGCATGGAAGGAATTAACTGACTCAACGAAGAGCTGGAAAAACTTTCTATGCATGTCTGATTCAGTCTCCCAATTGGCCTTCTAAATAGGATAATTCTTCCACTAGGCATTCACAGAGGCAATCTCTTTTGATCTTAGCTTGCACACCTCTCTATTTATAATAGACATAGGTTCCTTTTCATACGATAGATTCTCATCGAATAAGACAAAATCCTAACGAATAATGTAATTCCCATAACCATAATATTCTTTAGCATGGCCATACAAAACTCTGGGTGAACTCCCAAAAAACCTGGTGGCAAAGCTAATTTATAAGGTACCTCTCCCACACACTTAAGAATCTCAAATAGACCAATGAACCTAGGACTGAGCTTACCTCTCTTTTCAGATCTCATCACACCCTTCATGGGTGAATCCTTGAGCAATACTTATTCTTCTACCATATATTCCATGCCCCTGACCTTCTGGGCTACATACTCCTTTTGCCTACTCTAGGCTACTAACAGCTTCTCCTGAATTAATTTCACCTTTTCTAACAATTCCCTTAAAAGGTTGGTAACCCCAAGGTCCCACCTTAAAAGAATCAAACCAATAAATGGGAGATCTACATCTCCTCTCATACAATTCCTCAAACAAAGCCATATCAATACTCAAGTGATAACTATTATTATATATAGACTCTATCAATACTAAAAACTGGTCCCAATGACCACCAAAGTCTATCACACATGCGTGAAACATGTCTTCTAACATCTGAATTATCCGCTCAGACTGATCATCAATCTGAGGGTGAAATGTTGTACTAAGGTCCAACTTAGTACCCAATTTAGCCTGCAATGTCCTCCAAGAGTTAAAACTAAACTGCGTACCTCTATCTGATATGATGAAAACTAGAACTCCAGGCACTCAAACAATGTCACAGATATAAAGCTTGGCTAACTTCTCTACACTGTAAGTTATCAGAATTGGGATGACATGTGCAGACTTAGTTAACCTATCAACAATCACCCATATCGAGTCAAACTTTCTCAAGGTCTTTGGAAGATCAATCACAAAGTCCATTGCTATCATTTTCCACTTTCATTCAGGAATATGCATTCTCTAAAGTGTCCCTCCAGGTATCTGGTGCTCATATATAACCTGCTGACAATTCAAACACTGGGCAATAAAATCAATAATGTCACACTTCATCCTATCTGATAAGATCTCGATTAGGTAGACTAATCAAAATCCAAATGCAAAAATTAAATAAACAAATGATATGTGAATTAAAGCTAATTAACCAAGTTTATGGGCAACAAGGGACTTTATACACTCACCTCCTAATTGGACTTAATCAACCAACAATAACTCCTCAATCAAACAAAGAAACAAACAAATGATCCACAAATGGATGACTCTATGATTAATCAAGAAAAGAAGTTAACAAGCAATCAAAGGAATCCACCCTAATAACTCAACTAAACTATTAGAAATCCACCCAATAGTACTATTAGGAATCTACTCAATAGATTTCTATACTAACTGATTGGGAAATCCACCCAATGACTACAAGCTAACAATAGCAAGTAGAAGCTTTCAAGGCAATTCAATATTCATCAAAATCTGAGGAATGTAAATGACTAAGTAATGTTTTTATAGTATTTTTCTTGTACAATAAAAAGACCAAAAGTTACCTAAGAAGACCCCAAACTCAGCATATAATGGACCATGTGTGGAGGCTGATGCAAAATGCACCAGCTATTGTGCTGGATAAACACCATGTGTGAATTAGGTGTGAAAAATGCACCAGATGAAGTGCCCAACGCATCCTGGTCACACCTCTTAGGCAGAATGGCGGGTAACCTCTTCTTCCTATACAATCATCCATAATTTGTAGATCCTTAATCTACGCTCTTCAATGGTCTCCAAAGCCTCTTTCTTCATGAATAGGGCTTGTAAGGCTTGAAGTTCTTTAGCTTGGCTTCTAGTTAATAGCCTCATATGGGGTGTGCCGGGCAATATCATATCATTCTCCCCTTCTTGAAAAGGACTCATCCTCGAATCTATAACTTCACCTACAACAAAGGAAGATAGATCACTCACATTGAAAACATTATGAACATTATATTCACATTATAGATCGATCTTATAGACGTTGTCGTTGATCCTTTCAAGTACTTAGTATAGTCCATGACCCTTTGGAATCAACTTCCCTTGGCGGAGTTGTGGGAATATTTCCTTTTGAAAGTGAACCCAAACCCAATTATCGGGTTAAAAGATCACTTTCTTCCTTCCATGATTTTGCCGTAGAGCTACCTTGGAGTTACTCTTTTCTAGGACCTCCCTTACCTTTGTATGAATCTACACCATCTTCTTTGACCTTCTCTTTGCATCTAAGCTCACAACAATATCACTAGACAAAGGGGTTAAGGATAATGGAATCAATGGGTGGAACCCATAACACACTACAAATGGAGTCATGCCAATAGAGGTGTAAAGAGACCAACTGTAAGCAAATTTAATCAAAGGTAAGCAGTACTCCTAAAAAGTTGGGGATCCTCTAATCATTCAATGAAGTATGCTCTTAAAAGTCGTATTGACTACTTCAGTTTGACCATCCATTTGAGGATGAAAAGAAGTAGAGAACATGAATTTGGTATCAACTATACCCATAGAATCTTCCAAAAATGGCTAAGAAACTTTGAGTCCCTATCACTAACAATAGTGTGAGGTACTCCATGCAATTTAAGCACATGAATCACAAACAAAGATGTAACATGAGATGCATTATCACATTTATGGCATGGAATAAAATGAGATATTTTAGAGAATCTATCCACTACCACAAAGATACTATCATGCCCCCTTTTTGTTGTTGGAAGTCCCAACACGAAATCCATAGAAATGTTCATCCAAGGACCAAGAGGGGTGGGATGAGGTGTGTACATACCTTGGGGCCGAGTTTTGGACTTGGCTTGCTTGCATTCGAGGCATTGTCCACATAGCTTCTCCACATAATGCTTCATCCTTGGCCAATAAAATTTCTCCATGAGAATGTCAAGTGTATTGGTAAGACCAAAGTGCCCCATCATTCCACCACTATGAGCTTCTTTGAGTAGAATCTCCCTTCATGAACTCATAGGTACACACACTTTTCCATCCTTGAACAAATAATCATCAATCATTTGGAAACGTTCCACACGCTTCCCTTGGCCAAGTTCATCACAAACTTCATTGAAGTCGGAGTCCTTAGAGTAGAAATCCTTTAGGATTTCAAATCCCATCATTGTAAAAGTCAAGGTGTTAACCAATACAAGCCTTCTAGAAAAATCATCGACAACCACATTATCTTTCCCTTGATCGTAGTTGATCACATAAGGGAATGTTTCAATGAATTCCACCCACTTAGCATGTCATTTGTTCAATTTTTATTGGCTCTTTAAATGCTTCAAGGACTCATGATCCATACTTATCACAAACTCTTTGTGCCATAAATAGGGTTGCCAATGAGCCAACACCCGCACAAGTGCGTACGACTCCATATCATATATTGAGTAGTTCAATGAGTGCCCCTTTAGCTTTCCACTAAAGTAGGCCAAAAGGATTTCCTTCTTGCATCAACAATTCACCAATACCAACACTCGAAGCATCATACTCAATTTCAAAAGCTTTATCAAAGTCGGGCAATTGTAGAAAAAGAGAAGTGCTCAACATAGACTTCAATTCTTGAAAGGCTTTCTCTTGAACATTTCTCTAAATAAAGGGTGTGTCCTTTTTGATCAATTTAGTTAAAGAGGAAGCAATAGTGCTAAAAACTTTCACAAAGCGCTCATAGAAACTTGCCAACCCATGGAAACTCCTTACTTCAGTTGCATTAGTAGGAGTTTGCCAATATCTAATGGACTCAACCTTTTCTTTATCTACTTCTACACCATTGGCACTCACCACGAACTCCAAGAATACCACCTTCTCCAGACAAAAGAAACACTATTTGATATTTGCAAAGATCCTTTCACGTAGTAGAACATCAAATACTTGACTTAATTAGTCAACATGCTCCTCAATTGTTCTACTATATATAAGTATGTCATCGAAATAAATTACTACAAAGTTGTTGATAAAGAGAATCAATACATGTTTCATCAACCTCATAAAAGTGCTAAGGGCATTAGTCAAGCCAAAAGGCATAACTATCCATTCATACAAACCAAACTTGGTTTTGAAGGCCGTCATCCATTCATCACTTGGGTTCATACAAATTTGGTGATAGCCACTTCAAAGATCAATATTTGAAAATACACTTGAGCCACAAATCTCATCAAGCATGTCATGAAGTCTAGGAATAGGATGTCGATACATTACTATTATTTTGTTGACGACTCTACAATCAATGCACATCCTCGAAGTGCCATCTTTTTTAGGAACAAGGATAACAGGTACGACACAAGGACTAAGACTTTATTTGACAAGTCCCTTTTCAAGGAGTTTATCAATTTTCCTTTGTAACTCCTTAGTCTCCTCCGAATTGCTTCTACATGCCGGACGATTTGGAATTTGAGATCCGGGCACAAAATAAATTTGATGCTCAATACCCCTCAAGGGTGGTAATCTATCAGGCATCTCTTTAGGAAATAAACCCGCATAATCTTGCAAAAGAGATGAAACAATACTAGGCAAAGTTCTAGTATCTTGGTTAGCATGCAATAATAGACTTGTGTTAACAAGGCACACTAGAAAGTGTTCCTCATCAACACCTTTCAAACATTTGCTTGGCTTAGCTATCATGCACATCTTGTTCTTCTTTTTAGCCAAGCCTTCTCCCTTTTCTTGCACACTTGTGGAGCCTTCACTATCATTCTCCACCACTTTAATTTTCTCCCAGAGTTACTTTATGACCCGGTAATGTTCACTCACTGGGTAGGGAGTTAAAGGAGAAAGAGAGAACTTTCTACCACCAATACAAATGAATACTTGTTGGTTCTCTCTTGATGTACAATATCCCTATCAAATTGCCAAGGCCTTCCAAGCAAGATATGACATACTAACATAGGTACTATCACAAAGAACTTCATCTTGATATTTATCAATTCTAAATTTAATACTTACTTGCTTGATGATCTTCATCTCACCGCTTTCATTGTGCCATTGGAGCTTCTAAGGACTAGGATTCTTCTTGGTAGGAAGTTGCATGCGTTCCACTAAGTGTCGGTCACAATATTAGTCACCTCCAACTATCAATGATCAAGGTGCAAATCTTGTCTATTATCTTGCATCAAGCATGAAACAAGTTCTCCCATTGATCAAGATCCTCTTTAGTAATAGCTCCCATGATCCGCCTTACAACACAAGACAAGTTAATGCTCATGGGTAATGGCTTATCATCATCACATTCTAGAGGCACCCTTGTATTCATAAGCATAGAAAAGTTTGGCCTCTCTTCTATCCTCTCATCATCATCATTCAAAGGTGTTTCATCATTATCACCTTTGGGTTCTTCACCTCCACCCTCTTCACCACACTCTTCATCTTCTTTGGTATGGTACCCATCTTTGTAAGCCACAATTGTTCTTCAATTGGAACATTCACTAGCAATGTTTCCCCTTCCTTGACATCTAAAGCATTGAACAGTAGAAGGACAAGAAAAGATAGGTTTAGATTGGTTACCTTTCTTAGCCTTGTGATTCCACTTTGGCTTATCAACCTTTTCTTTAGTAGATTGACCACTACCCTTTGTGTACTCTCGAGTGGTAGAAGACTTCCACTTGTCATTGCTTTTGTTCCATGAGGATTTTGTAGTACTCTTGGCTTTGGATGACTTCTCATCTTTCGAGTCAATCTCTACCTTGATAGCATCATGATAGGATTCTTCCAAACTAGCATAGTGTTTGAGTCGCATCGCCTTTGAGATGTCTTGCTTCAAGTTGGTGACAAATCATATCACCATGTTTAATACTGGTTCATCAAGCTTAGACTCCATTCTCAAAATTTTGAACTCATCATATTACTCCTCAACACTTTTGGTACCTTGTCAAAGGAGGTACACCTTTTTAAGAACCCCTTGATGATAGGTAGGTGTAACATACCTCACTTCCATAGTGCTAGTATCTCCACTAATTGCATTATAAGTAAGTCAAAGGCCACCTCAACACTAAAGGAACCGTGTTCTTCATAAGCACTATCAAGTGCTTTTGACATTGTACCTACAAAATTCAACACACGAGGTTAGTAGTAAAGGTTCCTCACCCTCTCGTATATTAACACTCAACTTACCTTCTAAGCATCTGGCAAGGATTGATAGTGAACTCCCTTTGCTCAACCAAGTCACAAGTCACCTATCTTTTATGGAGGAATGGATTCTTGTTACCTGAAAGAAGGATGACTCAAAATCAAATGGATGGAGCAAAGAAGGTTTTCAATGATTGCTTAATCGAGAAAAGATTCACAAGTAATTGGTACGAAATGAAATGGATGCAAGTGACCTATTCAAAACTAAGTAGAACAAATACTTATTGTTAATTAGTCTTAAGATATCTATATGATAGGAGAATCAAAGAAAGGAAACAAAGAAGATAGAACCTGAGATTTGTTGGAGCGAATTGGTTTTGCAACTGTTCATTGGTGTAGAGGCTTGTGCAAAATGCACAAGGGTAAGTGCCCAACGCACGTCACTTCGCACACCCCAAAATAGAAACCAATCTTGTCCTGGTGCGAAGCTGGTGCGAAACACACCAAGCAAAGTGCCCAATGCACTCTGCTTTGCATTGCCCTAGGCAGAACACCTTAAGCTTCCGATGTGTACTCTTTTTTCAGCTTTTTGGTACTTTTCCTTCTTAGTACTTGCCTCTTTTGGTAAATTTCCTTTGGTTACAACACAAGTACTCTTTTCCTTTACTTCTCCTTTGGATCAAACACCTTTAATTTACCTTCTTCGATGAACACCTTGAAGGACACCAATTTCAAATTTTCAACTCTCTCAATTCAACTCGGAATGACTCCAAATTTGAAATGTATCCTTCTATCGTTATAGAGAACAATGCCCGGTAATAATTAGAATCAAATCACTCCAAATTGAAGAGGCCCATTTTGTGTTCTTCAAGTTCTTCAAACTTCAAAAATGGTAAAACCTTCAAACCTCAACCAAATTTCTTTAAACTTGAGATTCAAGTTCCTTATGAATAGGAGATTAAAGCCTAATACATTTGAAGCCTTCAATCAACCCAGATCTTGAACTTGTTCTTCAAGCTTATTCACCCAACAATGGTGAATTCTTCAATTCAACTCCAAACAAGCTCATATCTCAGATCTAGACTCAATTGATACTAGAGAACACGATTCTAGTATCATATTTTCAAACAAAATACTAGATCAAATAATTTTTTTGAAATTTTCAGATATATGAACCTAGGATTAAGAATTGTGAGAAAAACTCTTTAGCCTAAGATCTGATACCAAATGATAAGATCTCGATTAGGAAGACTAATCGAAATCTAAATGCAAAAATTAAATAAATTAAAGATATGTGAATTAAAGCTAATTAACCAAGTTTATGGGCAACAAGGGAATTTATACCCTCACCCCAATTGAACTTAATCAACCAACAATAACTCCTCAATCAAACAAAAAAATAAACAAATGAATCCACAAATGGACGACTCTATGATTAATCAAGCAAAAAATTTAACAAGCAATCAAAGGAATTCACCCTAATCACTCAACTAAACTATTAAGAATCCACCCAATAGTACTATTAGAAATCCACCCAATAGATTTCTACACTAGATTAACTAATTGGGAAATCCACCCAATAACAACAAGCTACCAATAGCAACTAGAGGCTTTTAAAGCAATTCAATATTCATCAAAATCTGAGGAATGGAAATGACTACGGCATGTATTTATAGTGTTTGACTTGTACAATAAAAGGCCCAAAAGTGACGTAAAAAGACCCTAAACTTGGACCATGATGGACCATGTGCGGAGGCTGATGCAAAATTCACCAGCCATTGTGCTGGATGCACACCATCTGCGATGTAGGTGTGAAAAATGCACCAGAGTAAGTACCCAACGTACCCTGGTCGGACCTCTTAGGCAGAATAGCTGGCAGCCTCTTCTTCCCATGTAATCATCCATAAGTTATAGATCCTTGATCTACGCTTTTTAATGGTCTCCAAAGCCTTTTTCTTCATGAATAGGGCTTGTAAGGCTAGGAGTTCTTTAGCTTGGCTCCTAGTGAATGGCCTCGTAGAGGGTGTTTTGGGCAATATCATATCACTATCCCACCAATAATGTAATCTTAGATCATGAAGTGGACCTAGCCCAACTCTTAAAAGCCTCTACTTTTTGAGGATCAACCATAATTCTCTCCTTCTAAACCACATGTACCAAAAGGGGCGCAAATGTCATCCAAAACTCACTCTTAAAAAAATTAGCGTATAACTGCTTCTCTTTTAACCATCCCAACATATTTCTTAAATGGTTCTCATGTTCTTCCTTAATCTTCGAATATACCAAAATGTCATCAATAAACACAATTATAAAAAAATCTAATTAGGGCTTAAAGATTCCATTCATAAAACTTGTAAAGGTTGTTGGGGAATTAGTAAGCCCAAAAGACATCACCAAAAATTCATAATGCCCATATCTGGTTCGAAAAGCAGTCTTAAGTACATCCTTAGCTCGAATATTTAATTGATTGTAATGACCCTTCCGGTTATTTTCACGTTCGTGCTTTCTTGGTATTGTTAGAGTTTTACTGTAGTGTCCCCAAGTCATTTATGACTTGTTGGGACTGGTTGTTTGGTGCCTTGGTCATTCATTTGGTCATTTTGGCCATTTTCCTATTTTAGAGCTTTAACTTAGAATATCACTGACTTTAGTCAACATTCTTAGCTAACATGCTCAGAATCTTTAGTCTAGTCCTGAGAACTTTTGGTGTGGGTTTTATATTGCTTTCTCTATTTTCAGGCCATTTGGAGTTGAAAGTGGAACTTGGGTCAGCATTCGATAATCGGAGCATCAGATTCTAAATCTGTCGATTCCATCAGCTCCAAAATGTTGAGTTTGGGTTAGGTAGATGGTTGGTTTAGATCCCGGGTGAGCTAGGAAAATTTTAAGTGTTTGATTGCTTATTGGTTAATGTTGAATTGGGTCAACATTTCTCCAAAACAACCTCGTATGGAAGTTTCGTCAATTTCGTTGAGTCTGAAACTTCATTTCCACTCTGTTAGAACTATTGGTTTTTGAATATCGAGTTTTGATCATGCTTGGAATGCCCCATAGAGTTCTAGAATTATTGCAGGTTTTTGGCTATTGCAGGTGCAGGACTCAGACCTTAATCGCGATCGCGAGCCTCTGCCCTCGCAACCACAATGAAGCACCTGGTCCTTTGTTCTTCGCGATCGTGATGTCCCTTGTCGCGACCATGATGAGTCCTTCCCTCCTTTGTTCTTTGCGACCATGTGGCTAATCCTCACAATTGTGATAGTCTAGTCATCGTGGTTCTCATGACCACGAGGGGTCCTTTTGCGATCGCGATGAAGGACCCCTCGGCAGTTTATAAACTCCCAACTTCGTCTTCTTCACTCCAAATACGAATTACCCATTGATTTAAGCTCGAAACTCATCAAAACTCAGTATTGACTCAATTCTTGGTGTTGGGGTGCAAATTTCTTGACCTTGATCATTCTCCCATCTTTATTGGTAAGTTTTATTCGCTTAAAATCCATTAAATTTGCCTCCTTGACTCTTTAATTGTTCTTATAGTTGGCTGGCTGGTTTGAGCGATTTCCCTCACTAAATCCTCTTTATAATCTGATCATGCACACCTAGGGGTATGGTGATCATTGTGTGCTCATCCGGTTTTGGTTTTGGGTTGTGGGGCCCATGATCTCGTCGGTGATCCAAATTTCGAACCAGCTATTATTATAACAATATGGGTGTCCTTAGTCTCATGTTAATGTGTTATTCATGATTTCGATAGTTTGATTATCACTCAGAGCTTCTCGAAGTAGTTCGGCCTCGGAAATCATCGTGCTAGTAGCTTGTCATCGGACGACAGGTAGGTTATAGTTTAAACTCCCTAGACTTTGCATATATCAGATAAAATTATACTAATTGGAATCCTTGGGTTGGGATTTCTATCTTGGCACCACAGACCTTGACCGTTTTTTCCATGTTTACCTCATTTCTTTCCTCCATTGTGTGTAGTATTCTTCATAGTCTAATACTATCACCCTTGTCGGCATGTGTGGCCTTGTTTGACTCTGGACCATAGATGGTGGGCTATTCGGGGGGTTCCATGAGTCACGGACATTATTATCATGATATTAGGTTAGTTATCTGTGCTGAAGAGCGATTGGAGCATGTGCAGGGTCGATAGGTTAATTAAGAGCTGCTGGGCAACTATTTGTGTTTGATCATTTCATTTCCATGAATATAAAAGGGATTTTAGCATATTTTACTACAGTTTGGGCTTCGGGCCTACTAGTATTGATTTTCTAAACTTTGCATGGCCCCGAGGGCCCGTTTTCGACAAAAATGACTTGGAAATGATTTGAACTTGATTTGTGGATTTTCTTGGGGTAGAAGATTTAAGTATGGTTTCTATCATCAGGTTTTACTACTATTGCTAGACTTGGCAGGGCTGTAGTGATAGATGGATTTTCTTACTAATTTGAGATGGTATTAGACTTGGTCAGATTGAGCATCAGATATATTTTACTACTGTTTTAGACCTGGTTATGCACGGGCACTCTTGGTGTGGTTTTTGAGATGTTTTCCACTGTTTTAGACCTGGATAGAGTATGGGCATGCATGTTTGAGACTTGAGTCTCCAGCTTGGATCTGGACTTACTCTGGACGATATTTCCAAGATTGAGATATAGTATGGGTTCAAAACATCCATGGACCTTGTCGTTCCATACTATGGGCCTTGGGCTGTGTGTGCCAAAGGAGGGGTATATAGTGGAGTAGAGGTATATAGGCAGTGTCCTTCCATAGAACCTACCTGTTGGGCTCGTTCGGCGCTGGAGGAGGTACATACATAGTTACTGTTCCACCCAGAGGTCATCATGCATCATATCATTAATTGTTTGAGGCTCCACCCTTGTTTGCTATTTGTTGAGTGTATGCTCCAATTGTATGGGAGGCTGGAGGGTTTGTTTTCACTTGTTTGCCTTCCTCGATTGTATGGGCAGCTGGGGGATTGTAGGTAGACTCTTGTTACTTTATCGCGATATTATTCCCTATCATAGATATAGGTGAGGTTGTATTATGTGATGTTGTTAGTTTCTTGACTTGAGATTGGTATGATTAATATGGTTGTTAATTCCTGTTTTTGAGCATATCTACCCTTATTCTTCTTCTCCCTTCCCTGCCTATCTGAGGTTACTAGTATATCGCCTACTTCTAAACTTACTATATATATTGTTATTGCAAGGACCCCAGGTGCATCATATCTTATTTCACCTGTACATGTTGTGTATATATATTCTACTTGCTAGCCTTGTATGTTGTTTTCTGTTGTCTTTCCTCTGGGCTAGTTTCTGTGTACTTCTTTATTGATTCTGATGACTATTTGCTTCTATTATGTCTGTTACTGCTCTTTTATCTTATATGTGCCCAGTCGGCCTATGATACCTACTGGGTACCTTTTGCTTTGCATTTGGTGCTCATACTACACTCTGCATCTTCTGCTGCAGATCCTAGTGTAGGCCATCACCGTTAGCTCATTGGATACTCGTGCGAGGAGATATTTTGGGGATATTTCAGACTAAGGGTGAGCTCTTGATGACCAAAGCTTAGATTTTAGTTATGCTTTGTATCATGTACTCTATTACTACTCGGAGACATCTGTATATATTATTTTTGGATCCTTTGTACTGCTTATATGTAGTTCTGGCTCTATACTATGATACCAGGTTTGGGTTTGGTTAGCTTCCGCATATATGTTATATATATTCCTGATGTTCACTTTCTTTACTTATTGCCCTTGCTTCTGCTATTTAAACTGTTCTTCCGCTCATGTGTTAGATAGTAGCCCATTACTGACTGTTCTGGGCTATGGGAATTGGTTCGCCTACTGAGGGATTGTAGGTGCCATCATGATCGAGAAATCGGGTCATGATAGCTTGGTATCATACCTCTAGGTTCGCCGGTATCATCGATATAGGAGCCAATATCTAGTAGAGTTTGGGGCTAAGACGTTCATACTCAATCTTTGGGAAGCTATAGTGACATCTTAGGAAATATGAATCTTATTTGCTTCTGTATCATGTGTAATCCTTGGGAGTTTCTTGAAATCTCACTTGTTCTCATTCATTCTTCCGCAGATGGCTCGTACGAGATTGTCGGCATTAGGCAGAGACGAGCCTCTAACTCCAACTAGGGGCTGTAGAGGTCATAGAGGTAGGGGTCGAGGACGTCCCCGAGCAGCAGCACCTTCTAAAGCTGATAGAGTTGAGAGAGAGCCTGAGTATGATTATGAGCCAGAGTTTGCTCCCGAGAAACATGTAGACCAGGGGTAGCCTAGGTACCACCAGCTCCAGTGCCAGCTTCAGCCCTAACTCAGTCTTCAGATATTTGGGGTATACTATTATAGTTGTTGGGTATGATTGTAGAGTGGCCTTTTGAGGCAGTACAAATATCCGCTTAGGGGGAAGGCCTGGGTGCACCGAGTTCAGGAGCAGCCTATTACTGCAGCTCCCTATTCCGAGGTTATTCCAGTCCAATCAATTTTATAGCCTTTTGCTACTCGCCCAGTGATAACGCCCAAACTACACCTCAAATTAACGAAGCGTAAGCGGTCGTAGTCAAGTAAAGAACCCAACAAGGTTGGGGTCGAATCCCACAGAGAATATGGTGAAGATTACGTCTTTAGTGAAATATGTGACTAATGGTCAATAGTTTCCGGTAAATAAATGGGGGGGTTTTGTAATCAACGTGAACAAAAGCAACAATATTGTAGAGAAGTAATCAGTAGGAGAGAATGAACTAGGGACGTGTTCACCATGGCGTTGTAACAATGTCGATTCTAGGCTTAACCGGGTTCTTTCTATATGCGTGTCACGATTTTATTGCGTCAATTGTATCGTGTAAACGTTTCTCGACCAAATAAACAAATTTCCTTTTCTATTCTCTCGACCTCGAAAAGATGTGCTTTTTAGCTTTCAATCCTAAACATCAAGTAGATTAATCCAGTTACGGCATTAATCAGTAAGACGAGAGTTGGTAGTCTCGAATCCTTGTCGTTAATCAAGTTTCCCGGTTTTAATCTCTTTACTCAAGCAAATTAAACCTAGGCATATTCTAATATTTGCAACCACTAGAAAATGTGACATAAAGTATGATTAACAACGTGACTACATGTAAATTGAACCCGTCGCTACCCGGAATCTATATCGCTAATTTAGCCATGGCTCCCACAACCCTAGTTGCGGAAGTTTTAGTTACTCATGCTCGAAGAAGAAAAGACGAAATTCATAATAAAGGAAAGAAGATTCTTACAATATGATGAAAATACCCTTCTACAATCCAAGAACAAGAAACCAAAGAACTCAAGAACGAATCAAGAACACGAATTCAAGAACACGAATTCAAGAAGAGCAAACGTGTTTCTTGATCTTAAAAACGTGTTTTAAACTAATGGGTGAACTATATGTAAAATAAACCTATCATAGGGTATTTATAGGAGTCAAAGAAACCAAATCCAAAACGGGTTAGGAGTCCTAAACGCGGACACCCGCTGACGCGCGTCTGCCTTAACTTGACGGCCAGGCTGACGGACCGTCAAGCCAGTGACGGACCGTCGCCTGGACCGTCACTGCTAACCAGTGATGCCGCCTGAAGTTGCTGCCTTGGTGTGACGGTCACTGTGATGGACCGTCACATGTGTGACGGGCCGTCACTCAGGCCGTCACTCTTAGGCAGAATGTTATTTTTCGCGTATTTCCTTCCGTTTCCGTGTTTGTTTCCATTTCCTACAAATACAACATAAAAACATCAAAAACAACAACGGTTGCTTGAAAACGTACGATTGTTCTTAGTAAAAAGGAGTCGAAAGTGCCGTAAATTAGCGGCACATCACCCAGCTATGGAAGAGATGGAGCAGAAGGCATTGGGTAGATTCTTGAGATTGGCACCTCCGAGGTTTACTGGTACTTATGGGTAGGAACCACATGACTTTATTACTACATGTGAGGAGATGTTGCATCATTTGGGTTTGTTGAAAAATCACGAGGTCAGATATACTACATATCAACTGGAAGGCCCAACGATGTTATGATGGAGAGCCCAGACCATCATCTTCACCTTTTTTGACTTGGTCTGAGTTCTATGAGCTCTTCATGTACAATTTCTTACCTCAGAGCGATAGAGATCATCGGAGAGAGGAGTTTACTAGACTTACTCAGGATGCTATGACCGTCTCAGAGTATGAGACCCGTTTCTATCAGATTGCTCCATTTGGGGCCATGATTATGCCTACTGAGTCTAACATAGTCCGTAGGTTTATTTAGGGGCTACGGAGGGAGTTTAGACAGCCAACAGAGATATTGGTTGCTAGTGGTTGGTTATTCTAGGTTATTGCAGACTATGCCCGTACTGTAGAGGATTTGCATCATCGTGACACCAGGGCTATAGATAAGAGACCTCGATATCAGTGTAACACCCCATACACGTATCCAGCTATCTATGTTAAAAATCTCAAAAAATTTCAAGTTTCCAGAGACGACGGCTCAGACGACAATCCATCATTTGGAAGCACGGTCATGTCCTGTGCTCCTGTCGTCCCATCTCCAGAAGACACCTCAGAGTGTCCTAGAAATGACGAGTCCAACAATGGTCCGTCCTTTTGGATGATGGACCGTCTTCTCAACTCTCCTGGTACTCATCGTCCTAAGTTCAGAAACCTATCTTCCAAGTACCAGGAATGACAAGTCGAAGGACGGACCATCCTTCTGGACGATGGGTCGTCGTTCCAACCGTAATGTAATGACCCTTTCGGTTATTTCCACGTATACGTTTTCCTTGAACCATTAGAGCTTGTTTGTAGCGGCCCCAAGTCACTTAAGGCTCGTCAGGACCAGTATTTCGGTGTCGGGTCCATTTGTTTGGCCGCATGATAAGTTTTGAAGCCAAGCAAGTCAGCAAAAGTAATCGTAAGATCTTTAACAAATTTCCTGAACTTTGGGTAAAATGTCTCTGGGCTTTTCTCTCAACATATAAAGAGTTAGAAGTCCCCTGAAATACCAAATCGAAGGTCTACGAGTCTAGTTTCCAATGCACAAAACCTCACATCCAACTGATCGTGGAGTAAAAAGTTATGACTGTTTTACCGCGGGCTGTCTTGCAGAAAATGGATTGCGAACCGGGTCGTGAACCGGGTCGGGTTAAACTCGATTTAAGCGTCAACTTCACGTTTTAAAATGCAATTTCAGTTCCAAAACAGTGAGAAAACATAAGGGAGGGTTCCAAGTGAGTTCTTTATTATCTAAATCGTGCGATGGTGAGTTGCAAACTTAAATTTAAGAATTTTATTAACATCGCGTGTATTTGAAAATATTTTATTTAAAAGTTGAATTTGGTAAAAATTATATTATTATTACCTTTTCAAAATATTTTAAAGGTTTATGAAAAATATTTTTGTTACGATATAATTGTATATGTATTTATTTTATAAGGTTTTTATACATTGTAATATTTTAACGGAGATAGTAAATTTAGTTATGTTGAAAATTATTATTATAATATAGTAGGTTTTATTTGAAATAATTTTCTAATGATTATGGTATATTCAAAAATTATATTTATTTTACTACGAACTTATGCAATACCCGAATAGATATATATTGGGAAATGAAATAATTGGGTTGACACCACATTAACACGTGGTGTCAATTGCATAAGTCATTTGATGACTAAATGTTGTGGATGGAATTGTTTAAAGAGTGAATTAAGAAACCATCCAACTGCTGAAGATTGGTATTGTACGTATTACATATTGGAGGTTTACCAAACCTTTTCATTTTAATTTTTTCTTCATTTGTTTCACCAAGGAATACATATGTAAGTTGCTAGAAATTTGTTGCATATTCACGTGAGTTGCTGCGAGTATGTTGCATCTGATGTGAAACTGAATTTGAGTAAAGGAAATCAATTATCTACGTCGAGTTATTCAAGCCCGAGTTCGAGTTTGATTCGTGTTGGGGATTTTTTGGAGAGGTTCAAGCTTGTCATCAGACGACAGGTAGGTTACGGTTTATTTTCCCTAGACTCCACATATATAGGATAAAATTGTATTAATGGGCATCCTTGGGTTGGTTTATTAGGTTGGTACAACAGACCTAGACCATTTTATTCATGTCCGCCTACTTTTGTTCCTCCGTTGCTTGTAGTATTTGTCGATATATTTTATTTACCCTTGTGGTCCTGTGAGGCCTTGTTGACTCTGGAACATAGAAGGTGGGATTTTGGAAATGTTCGCGAGTCCCGGGCATAGAATTATCCTTCTAGGCTGGTTATGCTTGTGAGTAGCTGTGGGCCTGTGCAGGGTCGAAGGTTGATTGTGAGTTGTTGGGCAGCTATTGTGTGTGATCATACCATTCCATGCATATAAAGAGGTTTTATCCATGTTTTACTATGATTTTGGCTTCGGGCCTACTGACACTATTTTCTAAACCTTGCATGGCCCGGGGGGCCCATTTTTTATGGAAATAATTTGGAAATGGTTTGATTTAACTTGTGAATTTCCTGGGTAAAAGAAAGTAAAATTATGTTTTAAATTATCAGTTTTACGATTAACGCTAGACTCGGCAGGGCCGGGGTGCTAGTTGAGTTTTTTTGCTACTTGAGATGATTTTTAGCCTCGGTCGGACCGAGCACGTGAGATGACTTTTAACTGTTTAGACTCGGTTATTCCCGGGCACCCTTGGAGGGGTTTTTGAGATACTTTCCTACTACTTTAGTCCTGTACAGGGTCTGGGCATGCATATTCGAGACTGGGTCTCTATCTTGATCCCGGACTTGCTTCCGGACGACATGTGTTGATACTGAGTTTTAGTATGGGGTCTGGGACCTCCATGGACCTTGTCATCCGGTCCTGGGGCTTCGGGCTGCGTGTGCCGGAGGAGGGGTATACGGCGGAGTAGAGGTATACGGGCAGTGTCCTTCCATGGAACCTACATGCTGGGCCGGATCGGCACCGGAGGAGGTACATACAGAGATACCATTTCACTTGAGATCTTCATGCATCATATCATTCATTGTTTGAGGCACCACCCTTGTTTGTTGTTTGTTGATTGTACGCTCCAGTAGTATAGGATGCCGGAGTGTTTGTTTTCACTTGTCTGTGTTCCTCGATTGTATGGGCGGCCGAGGGATTGTAGGTAGACTCTCGCTATTTACTTACAGAATTGTTCTCTGTTACGGTTAAGTATGAAATTGGTTACTGCTAGACTGTTATTTTCTAGATTTGACATTGATATGATTAGTTGAGTTTGATTCATGTCTCTTAGCATACCTATCATTACTCTTTCCCTCTTCTTACACTTGAGGTTACCGGTATACCGCCCATTTCGTAAACTTATTATGTATACACTGTTATTGCAAGGACCCCAGGTGCATGTTTCTTACTCTCACCTGTGCCTATGGTGTGTATGTTCTGCTTACTGGCCTCACATGTGGCACCTCGAGTTTTGTAGCTCTATTTCTTGTTCTGACCACGACCAGAAGCTATATATTGCTGGCACCTCGAGTTTTGTAGCTCTATTTCTTGTTCCTCCCAACTCCAAACTGAAAATTCTCTCTACCAAAT
Source organism: Jaltomata sinuosa (assembly GCA_003996215.1). Lineage (NCBI taxonomy): Eukaryota > Viridiplantae > Streptophyta > Magnoliopsida > Solanales > Solanaceae > Jaltomata > Jaltomata sinuosa. Next base: position 134,133 of record QJPP01004104.1, read on the forward strand.
TACCCCAAATTAGTTCTTGAACTTGGGGAATCATTTGCTCATCAAAAATCTGTGCTCCCTCGGCAAATGGTAAGTCTTCTTCCCCAACTAGTTCTTCTCTTATTTTCTAAAGAAACCACCATTGTTGGGAGTCTCTAAAGCTTGGAAATATTCTTGTAGATTCTACCCCTTTTATGAGTTTATGATCGTGGTTTTATGAGACTCGTTGTTAGGGTAAAATTCCTCCTTTTGTGGTAAGCTTCCTTGCTCAATTTTCGATTGTTCATCCTTAAAATCCCATCTTTAGTCCCCCTCTTGAGCAGGCTGTTTTGAGCCTAATTATTGTCCGTTTCTGCTCAAATTTAGAGCATGTTCTCCCAGAATGGTAAGGAACACTTTGATGTTTTTCATTTCTGGTTTTGGGTTATGGGGCCTGCAGGCCCATTTGTGACCCGAATTTCGACCCGGCTATTATTATGGCAATATGTGTATCGTTAGTCTTGTTTTGACATATAGATGATTGTATTGATAGTAGTTTCGCAATTTGGAGATTCTGGAGAAGTTCGAGCCTGGACGACGCTGTCCCTGCAGCTATTCACCGAAAGATAGGTAGGTTATGACTTTCCCTACCTAGACTCTGCATATATAGGCTATAACTGCATTAATTAGCATCCTTGGGTGGGTTGTTTTAGGTTGGTACCCCAGACCTTGCCCATCTTTTCTATCCGTTTATTTCATACGCTGATTGTAGTATTCGTGTAGTATTGTATATTACCCTTTGAATCCTAAGTGACCTTGTATTGACTCTGGAACATAGACGGTGGGTTATATGGGAATGTCCGTGAGTCCCGAACATAGAGATATCCTTTTAGGATGGTTATGTATGTTGAGTAGCTGTGGAGCCTGTGCAGGGCCGGTAAGAATGTTTTGAGCCGTTGGGCTAAGTTATATTTATTTGCAAGCATATCATCCATGAGAGAGGTTTTCCTTGTATGTTTTATTTTGATTTTGGTTGCAAGCCACTATAGACAGATTTTCCTAAACTTGCATGGCCCGGGGACCCGTTTTTCGTATAATCTAATAATGACATGAGATTATGGATGATTTCACACTGTTTTCCTACTAATACTAGGTTATGCTTGGCAGAGAACTAGCCCTGATTTTCTACTGATACTAGGCTCTGTTGGGCAGAGCACTAGACTTGATTTTCTAGTGATACTGGGCTCTGCTGGGCAGAGCACTAGACCTAATTTCTTACTGATTTACACCCGAATACGCTCTGGGCACCCTTTGAGAGGGTTATTGAGACTTTTATCACTGATTTAGACCAGAGTATACTTAGGGCACCCTTTGATAGGGTCTTTTGAGATTACTACTACTATTTTAGACCCGGTTCAATTGTATATGGTCAGGGGCCTCTATGGGCCCTGCCATTCTAGGACCTGGCCAAAGGGCCGAGCGTGCCAGAGGAGGGGTATACGGTGTCGAATGGTGTATAGCAGGTACGTCCCATTATGGGTCCTCCTACAAAAGTGTCATTATCATCATTATGCATATTTCACTCAGATTCCACCCTTGTTTGTTGTGTGTTCAGTGTACCCTCCGGTTGTATGGGCGGGCAGAGGGTTTTTTTCACTTTATTACGTTCCTCGATTATATGGGCGGCCGTTGGGATTGTAGGTAGTTTAGATTACTATTGTCGCTTTATAGAGCTGGTTATAGTCCTTGTTTCTTGATGATTTAGCGGTTATTAGCCTGTTAAGGCTCCGGTTGTGGGGTTTGATTATTAAGAGGACTAGGGAGTCCTATCTTTTTGAGGCACTTTTGTGTGGCCTTCTGAGCAAATTGTGACTTTCTGGTTCCATTCTTATCAGTATTTGAGTACTATTTCTTGGTTATTGTGGGCTAGTTATTCCATCCTAGGGTTGTACTTGAGAGGTGGATTCTTGTTTATGCTATCATGAAGTTGAATTGGTGTTATGATTTCCTTATGCTTGTTGATTCCATCTTTAGTATGCTAGACTGCTTTCCTTCTTTTCCTTTTACTTGAGGTTACCGGTATACCGCCATTTTCTTAACTCTCTCTCTTTATTTACTTATAATATTGTTGCAAGGATCCCAGGTGCGTCTTTCTTTCTTACTCCTGTGTTTTCGTGTTATTCATATCATCTGTGCTTGCATTATTTGCTTATAACTCTTGGTTGTCTATTCTCTGTGCTAGTTCCTTGTTCTGTCTCTATTTGCTTCCGTGACTACTTTCTTGCTATCTGGTACTTACTATTTTTATATCCTATATGTGCTCAGTCGGCCGATGATGCCTAATGAGTACATGTTGTCTTGGTGCTTATACTACACTTTTGCATCTTTTTGGGGCAGACATTAGTGTGAGCTTTCTCCATTGATTACGTTGGAGACTCGTGCAGCTTTGAGATATTTGAGACTAGGGTGAGCTCCTAATGGCCGGGGTTTGACGACATCTCATCTTTTGGCACTGTTGCTCCTTGTACTTTTAGAGACAAATTTATATTGTATTTTGTTACTTTTAGCACTTGTATTTATTCGGGTTATTGTTTCCGCTTTATCTATCTTTATATTCTGCTTCTGCTTAGTTCTATTTATTGTGCGTATCGGTTAGGTAGTAGCCGATTACTAATTGTTCTGGGCTACGAGAATTGGTTTGCCTACTGAGGGGTTGTAGGTGCCATCGTGAAATGAGAAATTGGGTTATGACAGCTTAGTATTAGAGCTCTAGGTTCACCAGTGTCGTGGTATAGAAACAAGTGTCTACGTAGAGTCTCATGGATTAGTATGATGACGTCCATATTCTATCTGCGGGAGGCTACAGGGCATTGTTAGGAAAAGTTTCATCTTCTTAGCCCCTTATCGTGCATTCTTGGATTGATTGACTTCTAAACATTGGTTATTTCATTCCTTCCCACATGCCTAAGATGAGTTTGACAATGGGTGATGTCGAGGCTTCTGTGCTTGTTGCTTCAGTGCTTTGATCAGTACCAGGACTATAAAGTGAGAATTTATTGCATCAGATAAGGGGTGTGGGACCAGTCCAGCCTCCGATTAGATTTATAGCAACCCCAGTTCTTTAGGACACCATGGATAGGACTCTGAGTTCTCTGGTGGGTGTTTCAGTACATGGTTCTACAAGTGGTGCTTCAGTTAGGGTTGAGCTTCTAGTTCTCCAGCATGGTTGTACATCGGTGTTGGACCATGAGGCGAGGTTTTATGAGATGGTTAGACGTACTGCTTGGATTGTACCTTAGGTGTTTGATAGGGTTTAGATTTTTGTTGGAGGTTTGATTTCATCGCTTCGTTTAGCGATCGAACATTTGGTTATAGTTGGGACCACCTTCCTTCAAGTAGTGGATCTTTCTTGGGCTATTGATGGTTTATGTTACGAGGCATATGGGGGCAGTAGTAAGAAGCATCATTGTTAGGGCAGATTTCAAGGTTCTCATACTCAAGATAGGGGATTGTCTACTAGCGATCAGTTCTGTTGCTTCTTATCTACCAGGTCAGGTTCAGTTGCTCCCACAGGTTCTAGAGAGTGGTTGTGTAGGGCATGTTGAGCAGAGTAGACATGGTTCAGATCATTTCCTTTAGGGTTTTTCTTCAGAGTGTGTAGGCTGTAGTTGCTGGTCCGGTTTTGTGAGATCTTCCCATTAGACTTTATCTGGTAGAGGCTATTTTTGGTGTGGTGAGTGTGGGTACCTAGCTAGGAATTTCCCCATGATTATGTATCCTGGTCATCCTAGTTGTTATGATTGTGGGGAAGTTGGTCACCTTTATTAAGCTTGTCCCCGACGAGGGATGGCAGAGCTTTCAGCTTGGACTACTCAGTCCAGAGTTAGATTTCGCCAATCTGATCCCCTTTCTGGTGGGACAGAGGTAGAGGTTCCTGATATCGTTGCTCTAGGTTAGGATTTTGCTACCTTCGTATTGTGATGGTCTTGCTTGCATTGCGATTCTATCCCTTTTGTCATTTATTTGCCTATATGATTACCTGCTACTTATTTTGTTGATTGGCTACTTAAATTGTAGTATCTATGTGTTGCTTTCTTGGTAGATTATTCCTTAGTAGTGGATGGGGTGAGTTATCCTTGTGAGGTGTTTAACCCGGAGTTGTAGCTCCTGGGTAGTTCTGGTTAGTGTGTTTTCTGGTTGGGTTTGTTTTTTAGTTTCATTGTGTCTCTAGGCTTGTGTTGAGTCTTCCCTCTAGAGAAGTCCTAGATGGTTGTTGCCTAGCTTTTGATAGAGGTTCTGGTGTTGGTTCGATGTGTTACCAGTAGTTGTGCCGGAGTTAGAGCTTTTACTTAAGTCGAGAGGTGTCGGTTATGCTAGTGTGCATAGATTGGTTTGGTTTTTTCAGTGATTAGAATCAATCCTCTTTGTTTGGTTGGTTAGGAGGTTGGCTGGTATGTGGGTTGTTCCCATGGTCTCCCTCAGTTTCTTGTCCAGTTAGGCTATTTTATTGACTCCTCAGTTCCAGTTAGAATGAATTTTGATCGTAGCCCTCTGGATGAGCTTATGATTCAGTATTGTGATTGCGTTTTGGCTTTAGAATTTTTGACTACGTGTTGACCGTAGCCTCGTGCTTGTGGTGTATCGTATTAGTTTGGGTAAGTTGTGCATCCGGTCCATTCTTCTTCTACCTTGCTAAGTTTTGACAATGTAAGTATGGGAGCTAAGGTAATGGCTCCAGATTTTATTTGAGAAGGAGTTTGGTAAGGTTCAGTATATGCTACGGAAAGGTTTTGTTTAGTTGATAAAGAAGGGATATGGCTTCTTGTTCATGCTTATGTGTTTCAGTAGTTGACTGAGGTTACGACGAATGTTTTCTTTGGGATCGTGTGTTAGTGAGTTGATTCAGCCGTCAACAGATTGCAGTGGTTTACCTACGATTGGTTTGAGATTTTAGTAGCAGCTGTGGTTTTGGAAACTTCAATATTCAGGCCTAGTTGACTTTGGTTCCTAAGGGTTTATTGGCAGCATATGGGTTCAACAAGGGCTTTGGTTGGTAATTTTAAAGTTGGGTTTCAGAATCATGGGCTAGCAAACTACTCTGGATGGTTCGTGGTTTTTCTTTCGATTGCAGCTTCTTGGGTTGGAAAGCATTGAGTTCGGACAACTTAGCTTACCCATTTTCTGTTATGGGGTGGCAGTTTGCCTTGGACACCTTATCCTTCGCTAACCTCTGAGTTAGACTAGACATCCCATATTTCAGTAGTGTTCATGATAGTACGAGGTTCCTTCTACCTTGGTTGAACAGACTCAGTGGCGTAAGTTCAAGAATCAGTGATAGTGTATTATGTGTGCTCAGATAGTGCGTGTTGAAACTAGCGAGGCTATTTTGGGTTCTAATGATACTTAGAGACTGGTGGTCACCATTGGTTATTGAGAGTTGAAAGCTTGATTAGTTTATTCTTCAGGGGCTGTCTTTGATGTGGAGTCCCAGTATTGGTTAGACTCAGCTAGTGTGGACTAGAAGTTTTGTATATGGTATGTTTTCGGATGGTTGGTCTGAGTGCTGATATGGTAGAGCGGTTGATTTGGGCCAAAGGGACGAGTTGAAGGTATATGCAGAAAATTTCTATGGCTAGAAGGCAACATTGAACCCCAGGCACCTTTTCCTTTGCCTACGGGGTGTTTTGACTTGATATTCGAGGTATGGTAGACTTCTTCCCTGGTTGAGATTTGTAAAGCAATTTCAAATCCAAATGGTGTTCGAGTATTCAGAGTAGCAGCAGTACTTCTTAGAGTTGGGGGCTTAGTGATGGTTATGAGCTTCGTGGAAGGCCTACCGCAGTCACTGCAGAGGTTTTGTTTTTGTTTGGGTCTGTTGGGCAGGTTCCCCTGGTTCATTCACTTCGAGTTGACTCAGACTTGGAATGATACATTGAAGTTGGGTTCGTTCTATAGTTTGGATGTTTCTCCATCAACACAGGGTATTTACATATGCCTTTCCTAACTTGGGTGTGCAAACTTCAGTTGGGTTCATATGGGTTGTTCAGTCGGGTTCAGTTAGCAAGATTGATGTTAGAAGAAGTGCTCGTTCATTGGTCGATGATCAGTTGGGACAAGTAACTCCAGTTTTCAAGGGTACGTTTCAAGTTGTTATCTTGGGTGGAAAATGTTAGTGAACTATAGCTTGACTTGAAAGGAGTTTGAGCATAAATAGGTGACTTCATTCGTGGTAGAGTATAAGCGAAAACTGTGGATCTCCAGTGTGTCAGTTGATGCTTTGAGGGTGGTCGAGTGTTTGACTTGTATGCAACTTCCTGTTGTGGTGCAAGAGGATTCAGTTCAGAATAAAAGGGTTTTACAAGTCAGCTGGCTCCTGAGTTAGTGTTTTGGTTGTTGGCTTTTCTGGAAAATTTAGTTGTGGTTTTTAAGGTTCAAGTTCTGTGTGTTGATCGCCTTGCTTCCCTGGTTTTAGTGTTGCATCGGTGTTTTCCGATTGAGATTCTTGAGTTTCATGTTGGGTCTGCAGACCTTTGGAGTTTTTGAGTTGAGTTTGGAATCTACCTTGGCTAGTAATAAGTTTTAGGATTGGCTGCATTCGTTGGTTTTGTTGGGTGCCGTCCGATCGAGGAGGCTACCCGGGTCGTCCGAGCGAGTAGTGCAGGCTTGGTGTCCGCTGTTCTTTTAATATCTAGTCCTTTCTTCTTTCCTAACTTTCAAAGACAAAAGTCTTTTTAGTAGTGGATGATGTAATGATCCTTTCGGTCATTTATGCATTTTTGCCTTTCTTGTACCGTTAGAGCTTTCCTGTAGTGGCCCCAAGTCATTTATGGCTTGCTGGGACCAGTAGTTCGGTGCCCGGGCCGTTGGTTTGGTCTTTTTGGCCATTCCTTGTTTTAGAGCTTAAAGCTTCTGAAATTGTTGACTTCAGTCAACATTCTTGGTGAACATGCTCGAAATCGAATTTTGACAATTTCGTTAAAGGGACCTTTGGTCGGGATCCGAGAGCTTTTCAACTTGGAATTTCTCTCGTTATGTGTTTTCATGTCAGTTGGGCTTGTTTGGTTGACTTTGATCAACATTCGGAGAAGACGAACTCGGATGGAAATTCCGTCAGCGTCGTTAGCTCCAGAATGCCGATTTTATGTTAGGTAGTTGGTTGGTTTTGATCCCGGATTGGTTGGTTTTGATCCCGGGTGATCCGGGATCATTTTGGATGTTTCGTTGGCGTTAGCTATTGTTGACTTGGATCAACATTCTTCCGAAATGACCCTATATGGAAGTTTTATCGATTCCGTTGAGTCTAGAATGTCGTTTCCACTCTTATAGCATATTTGGTTTTCGAATATCGGGTTCTGATTGTGCCTGGAATGCCTCGTAAAAGTTTTGGATGTTGCTGGTTTTTCTGGTGCTGGTGGCCTTCAGCGCGATAGCGCTGGCCTGTGATTTCCCCTTTTGAGCGATCGTGCTCTTTTAGTGCGATAGCACTAGTCTGTGGTCCTTCCTTCAGCGCGATCACACTCCTTTAGCACGATAGCACTAACTAGCGACCAACAGGTATATATTGCTGGCACTTCGAGTTTTCGAGCTCTATTTCTTGTTCCTCCCAACTCCAAACTAAAAATTCTCTCTACCAAATTGCCCCAAATTATTTCTTGAACGTGGGGAATCATTTGCTAATCAAAAACATGTGCTCCCTCGGAGATTGGTAAGTCTCCTTCCCCAACTTGTTCTTCTCTTGTTTTCTAAAGAAACCACATTTTGGTTGGAATCTCTAAATCTTGGAAATTCTTGTAGATTCTTCCCCTTTTGTGAGTTTATGATCGTGGGTTCGTGAGACTCGTTGTTCGGGTAATGTTCCTCCCTGTGTGGTAAGCTTCCTTGCTCAATTTCCGATTGTTCATCCTTAAAATCCCATCTTTAGACCCTCTCTTGAGCGGGCTATTTTGAGCCCCAATTGTTGTCCGTGCCTTCTCAAATTTTAAAAATGTGCTCCCGGGATGGTAAGGAACACACTGGTGTTTTTCGTTTTCAATTTCGGGTTACAGGGCCCGCGGGCCCATTTGTGACCCGAATTTCGACCCAACTATTATTATAGCATTATAGGTATCGTTAGTCTTGTTTTGACATATAAATTATTGTATTGATAGTGGTTTCATGATTTGGAGCTTCTCGGAGTAGTTTGAGCCAGGACGACACCGTCCCCGCAGCCATTCATAAGACGACAAGTAGATTATGGCTTTTCCTACGTAGACTCTGCATATATAGGCTATAACTACATTAATTAGCATCCTTGGGTGGATTATTTTAGGTTGGTACCCCAGACCTTGCCTGGCTTTTCTGTCTATTTATTTCATATGCTGATTGTAGTATTCATGTAGTATTGTATATTACCCTTTTGGTCCTAAGTGGCCTTGTATTGACACTGGAATATAAATGGTGGGTTATTTAGGATTGTACGTGAGTCCCGGACATAGAGATATCATTTTAGGCTGGTTATGTCTGCTGAGTAGTTGTGGAGCCTGTGCAGGGCTGGTAGGAAAGTTTGTGAGCCGTTGGGGTAAGTTATATTTGTGTGCGAGCATATCATCCATGAAAGAGGTTTTCCCTGCATGTTTTACTTTGGTTTTGGCTGCAAGCCACTATACATGGTTTTTCCTAAACTTGCATGGCCCCAGGGGCCTGTTTTTGGTATAATCTAATGATGACATGATATTTTGGATGATTTCGCACTGATGTCCTACTGATACTAGGCTCTGCTGGGTATAGCACTAGCCCTGATTTCCTAATGATATTAGGCTCTGCTGGCAGAGCACTAGACTTGATTTCCTACTGATACTGGGATCAGCTGGGCAGAGCACTAGACCTAATTTCTTACTGATTTAGACCTAGATACCCTCTAGGCACCCTTTGAGAGGGTTGTTGAGACTTTTATCACTGATATAGACCCGAGTATACTTCAGGCACCCTTTGAGAGGGTCTCTTGAGAATACTACTACTGTTTTAGACCCGAATTAATTTTGGGCACGTACTTCGAGGCTCTAATTTTCTAAGATTTCGCATTCGTTACTATATGTGGTCAGGGACCTCCATAGGCCCTGTCGTTCTAGGACCTAGCCAAAGGGTCGAGCCTGCCAGAGGAGGGGTATACGGTGTCAGATGGTGTATAGCGGGTACGTCCCACCATGGGTCCTCCTACCAAAGTGTCGGGGGGAGGTCCATATAGGGTTACTATTACCGATTCCATCATTATCATCATCATGCATATTTCACCTTTATTTGATGTGTGTTCAGTGTACGCTCCGGTTTTATGGGCGGCCAGAGGGTTTGTTTTTAGTTGATTGTGTTCCTCGGTTGTATGGGCAGCCGTTGGGACTGTAGGTAGTTTAGATTACTCTTGTCACTTTATAGAGCTGGTTATGGTCCTTGTTTCTTGGTGATTTAGCAATTATTAGCCTGTTAAGGCTTCGGTTGTGGGGTTTGATTATTGAGAGGGCTAGGGAGTCCTATCTTATTCAGGCACTTTTGTGTGACCTTTTGAGCAGATTGTGAGTTTCTGGTTCCATTCTTATCAGGATTTGAGTAGTATTTCTCGGTTATTGTGGGTTAGTTATTCCATCCTAGGGTTGTACTTGAGAGGTGGATTCCTGTTTATGCTATCTTGAAGTTGGATTGGTGTTATGAATTCCTTATGCTTGTTGATTCCATCTTGAGTATGCTAGACTGCTTTCCTTCTTTTCCTTTTACTTGAGGTTACCGGTATACCACCATTTTCTCAACTCTCTCTCTTGATTTACTTATATTGTTGTTGCAAGGATCCCAGGTGCGTCTTTCTTTCTTACACCTGTGTTTCCGTGTTATGTATATCTTCTTTGCTAGAATTGTTTGCCTATAACTCTTGGTTTTCTATTCTCTGTGCTAGTTCCTTGTGCTTTCTCTATTTGCTTCCGTGACTGCTTTCTTGCTATCTGCTACTTATTGAGTACCCATTGTCTTGGTGCTCATACTGCACTTCTGCATCTTTTTGGTGTAGACATTAGTGTGAGCTTTCGTCGTTGATCGCGTTGGAGACTTGTGCAGCTTTGAGATATTCGAGACTAGGGTGATCTCCCGACGGCCGGGGTTTGACCACATCTCATCTTTTGGCACTGTTCCTCCTTGTACTTTTGGAGACAGATTTATATTGTATTTTGTTACTTCTAGCACATGTATTCTATTAGAAGCTTATGTACAGTCGATACCAAGTCTTGGGGTTGGTGTAGTTTCATTTTGTATATATTCGGGTTATTGTTTCCGCTTTATCTATCTTTATATTCTGCTTCCGCTTATTTCTGTTTATTGTGCGTATCAGTTAGGTAGTAGCCCATTACTAATCGTTCCAGTCTACAGGAATTGGTTCGCCCACTGGGGGGTTGTAGGTGCCATCATGACCTGAGAAACCGTGTCGTGACATTATTAGTGCTACAAAAGCTTGGACAGTGAAATTAACATGTAAATGACGTAAAAAGTACTATAAATCACTATAAGTAACAACTTAAAATATTTAAAGGACATATAAAATTTAGTTAATTCTCAAAACTCTCTCGATGCCACATAAATGTAAAATTGACCACTTTTCCCTTCTTCTTTTGTAGAATTATATTAATTTAAAAAGTTTTTTAATAATTTATATATTAAAAAATTACGTAATATATATAATAAATAATAATAATTAACAACTTAAAATATTTATAACTTAAAATATTTAGAAAATTTAATTGTCTCTCAAAATTTATCGGTGCCACATAAATTCGGACAGAGGAAATAACTTAAAAATATAGTAAAAAGTACTATAGATCACGATAATTAATAACTTAAAATATTTTTAAAAACAAACAAAATTTATTTGATTCCCAATATTCTATCAACACCACATAAATTGGAGCGGAGGGAGTAACATATATTATTTGAAAATTATGTAGAAAGTACTATAAATCACAATAATTAACAACTTAAAATATCTTAAAATTATATAAAAAATTTGATTGACTCTCCAAATTTCATCAGCGCCACATAAATTGGGATAGGGAAAATAACATATATTATCTGAAAATTATGTAAAAAGTACTATAAATCACAATAATTAATAACTTAAAATATTTTAAAATCATACAAAAAGATTTATTGAGTTTTCAAATTCATATGTGTGACATACATTGAAACAAAGAAAGTAGCATATATTTGTTCCGTGCTATTGTATCTAGTGGATTTAATACATGGAGATATAATTATCCTGTTATATATATACGTACAAATGATTCTTCATTTCTATTTTTAGGATATCACTTTACATTAAAGAGTTAGCTTAATGCATGCTCTATAACACACTGTCTATATTATGTTTTTGCACGATAAAGGAGGATTTCATAGAAAAAATATTATTAACGTTTTATTTGATCTTTGAAAGAAAATTGATTATCTACATCAAGTTATTCGAGCTCGGATTTGAGGTATGTAAAGGCTATTCCTTTATTTTTTGACATGATTCCTTAAGATTTAAAACTTTGTGTCTGGCGTGCTATCGAAGTGTAGATTGTTAGATGTCTCAAAATTATTGTTGGTATTACTCATGTTAGAAACTTATATCTGGCGATGGAAGTTTTGTGTCAAGTTAAAAGTAAGAGGCGGTGTATATATGATTGTGGTTATTAGATTATGGTGATTATCGAGTTGATCGTGGTACTGTGATTGTGGTATGGAGGAGGTATTGTGGTTCTTGGATACTTGAGGGCTGCCTTAAAAGCTTGTATTGTATTATATTATATTGTGTGTTGTATATTTCATCATGTTTTATTGCATTTTTTATTGTGATTGCCTAGAGGGATCACGAAAATATGTAAGGTGTAAGACATGTCCGCATCGTTGAGCACGTGGCTTTGCGAGGACCTGTAAGGCTTGAGATTTTTCTGCATGGTCGAGCCCATGGTATTATGAGAACCTGTAAGGCATGAGTATTTTTCCACATGGTCTTACTTTTGTAATGCTCTCCCATAAGGCGTGAGTTTGTTCTGTAGGTTTAGCCTATGTATTGTGTTGTTCATCTTGTATTGCATTTTGATGTTTTAATTTTTTTGGTTAGCAGTATCTTGAGTTTTGGGGCGATGTGTGGCCGAGGTTGTGATTGTTGTAGGGCCTAGAGTAGGGTGAGGTAAGGTATTTTTGGGCTGACGTTGTATCTGTGCAGGTGGTCGTTGGGATGTTGGTATTGTTCCTATTTCAACTTTCTTTATATTGTAGTTTCAGTTTTGAGTTGTGTTATTTTTTTATTCTATAGACTTACATATTCAGTACATTCTTTTGTACTGACGTCCCCATTGCTTGGGGGTGCTTCATTCATGCCTGCAGGTTATCAGGTAGATAGTGGTCCTCGTTGTGTGTGGTTCAGTTCAGTTGATGGTTGGTACACTGCATTCTTTGTGGAGTTGTTAAGTCTTGAGTCTTCTTTAGCTTTATATTGGTAACGGGTATGTCAGGGTACTATCCCGACTCGTGGTTAGTAGTTTTTCATCTTCGAGGCTTGTAGACATTTGTTATGGGTCTGGTAGTCAGTAGTGGTCTGGTTGGCCTTGTCTTATATATTTTTTAATTATATTTGAGTTTATTTTCGTTGTGTTTCTTCTAGTGTTGTCTTGGCCTTAAGGGACTGTATGTATTGATTGGGCTGATATCAGTTGGTTCGCTCAATCAAGTGAACCACAAGGTGCCAGTCGCGGCTTGGTTTGTCTGATTTCAGTTGGTTCGCTCAATCAAGTGAGACACAAGGTTCTAGTCGTGGCTCCCTGAGTTTGGGGAGTGAAACTACCACCATTTCGGGCCTTCTTTTCTGCAGACTTAGCAGAATCGTCCTGTTTCACCCCCTCAAAATTTCTAACATACTCAACCACTTCCTGAAAATTCTTCCCAGAAGACACCATCTGAAGCGATGATACCTGAAGTCTCATATTCAACCCTATGAAAAATCAATGAATTCTTTCTTCCCCTGTGTGTAATAACTTGAATAAATATCTGTACAGTGAGTGAAATCGAGCCTCATAAGCTGCAACAAAATAACTGCCTTGCTCAATACTAGTTAACTAATCCCCCTCTAATCTCGCAAAGTACGAGGGATGTACTTCTCCAAGAAGACTAAATAGAACTGGGTCCATGTCAACGGAGGAGACCCAGCTAGTCTACACTCCACATAAACTCTCCATCACAACTTTGCATTCCCATGCAGCTGAAAAGTTACGAACTCCACACCATATCTTTCTACTGCCCCCATCTTATGGAGCCTATCATGACAATCAACAATAAACTCATAAGCATCCTCAGTCTTGGTACCATAGAAAATGGGAGACTTCATCTTGGTAAACCTCCAAAATAGATCGTGCTCCTCCTCAGTCATTACTGGGCCAATCATCAATTTTGGAAATATCCATATCTCAGAAGCCTTATTCATCCGTGGACCCATAAAATCAGCATGCTGGACTCCAAAAGTCAGACCTATCAAAAGTACGGGTGTCGCCCTAGTCCCTGCCAATACACTTAGAAGAGTCAATACTTGTGCTAGCACATTTGGTGCAGCAGAAGCAGGCGCAAAACCTTGTGAAACTGGTATCGATGCCTCCTCTGCTACCCTGACGTGATCCTTTAGTGCTGGAAGGGACTCTGACCTATCACAGACCTATCAAGCAGTTGGAGCTATGCCCCTAACGGGCGTTGCTCCACGTTACTTCCTCTTGCTCGCATTGTACCATGAGTTGCGGCTCCAACAGGCGACTCAGGTGCAACTGCTCTCGCCTCTGGTACGTGTGTCCTCACTGTCATGCCCTGTTTTTATCGAGGTTAGATACATCACAACTTATGGACTCTAAAAAACAATTTTAATTATATACAGAGTCGCCACCTAATCTTTAAGGAAAATAAGGAAACATATTTTTGATTATTGATATGTATGACTCACATTTTAATCTGCAAAAACCAATTGAGATTCTAGGTAAGGGTTCAAGTTATTCCAAAGGGAAGGTGTTAGGCATCTTTCGAAATCCACAAACGTGGTACTCGGCTAAACTTAATTTTTTAGAGAGAGGAGGTAAAAAATCATTTTTTGAAAAGTATAAGTATGAACATTATTAAACATATATACATGTGCAAAGAAATTTTTTAAAATATGTGCATAAGAGTGTGAAAATGTATTTTTATATATATGAGAAAATTTAGTATGTATGAAAATTTCTATATAAGAAAGTATATAAAAAAGTGTAAAAGAATGTATATTTTTAATATGAAAAGTATGTAAATATGTTAATATAAAAGAATAGATAATACTATGAAATATATATATACAACCCTTCCGGTCATTTACGCGTGTTCGCCTTTCTTATACCATTAGAGCTTTCCTATAGCAGCCCCAAGTCATTTATGGCTTGCTGGGACCGGTAGTTCGGTGCCCGGGCTATTTGTTTGGTCTTTTTGTCCATTCCTGGTTTTAGAACTTTTAACTTTGGAAATTGTTGACTTCAGTCAACATTCTTGGTGAACGTGCTCGGAATCGAATTTTGATAGTTCTATTAGCTTCGGAGCGTGGACTTCGGTCTAGAGGGACCTTCGGTCGGGATTCGGGAGCTTTTTTGCTTGGAATTTCCTTGAAGAATCTGCCCTCCTAAGCTTTGAATGATCGTGGGGTCAGAGCTTTTGCTTCCTTATCTTGCCTTCTCGTTGTGGTAAATATCTTTTGGCTAATTTCCAAATTTATTTCTTGAAAATTCCTTCTTTAATTCTTGACTTGAGCGGGCTGTTTTGAGCCCCAATTGTTGTTCATTTTCGCTCAAATTTTGAGCATACGCTCCCGGGATGGTATGGAATACATGCGAGTTTTTCATTTCCGGTTTTGAATTGTGGGGCCCACAGGCCCGTTTGTGACTCAGATCTCGACCCGGGTATGTTTATGGCATTATGGGTATCGTTAGTCTTGTTTTGACGTATATATTATTGTGTTGATAACGGCTTTGTGATTTGGAGCTTTCTAGAGAAGTTTGATCCTGGACGACGTCGTCCCCGCAGCTATTCGTCGAACGACATATACGTTATGGCTTTCCCTACCTAGACTCTGCGTATATAGGCTATAATTGCTTTAATTAGCATCCTTGGGCGGGTTGTTATAGGTTGGTACCCCAGACCTTGTCCGCCTTTTCTATCCGTTAATTTCATACGCTGGTTGTAGTATTCGTATAGTATGATATATCACCCTTGTGGTCCTGTATGGCCTTGTCTTGACTCTGGAATATAGACGGTGGGTGATTTGGGAATGTCCGCGAGTCTCATACATAGAGATATCCTTTTAGGCTGATTATGTCTGCTGAGTAGCTGTTGGGCCTGTGCAGGGCAGATATGAAATTTTTGTGAGCCGCTGGGCTAATTTATATTTGTGTGCGAGCATATCATCCATGAAAAAGGCTTTCCCCTGCATGTTTTACTTTGATTTTTGGCTACGAGCCACTATAGATGGTTTTTCCTAAACTTGCAAGGACTTGGGGGACCCGTTTTTGGTATAACCTAATGATGACATGGGATTTTGGATGATTTCACACTTGATTTTCTACTGATACTAGGCTCTGTCGGGCGGAGTACTACACTTGATTTTCTACTGATACTAGGCTCTGCCGGGCGGAGAACTACACTTGATTTTCACTGATACTAGGCTCTGCCGGGGAGAGTACTACATCTGATTTTCTTATAGATTTAGACCCGAATACGCTCTGGGCACCCTATGAGGGGGTTGTTGAACCATTTATTATTGATTTAGACCCGAGTATACTTCGGGCACCCTTTGAGAGGGTCTTTTGAGATTACTACTACTATTTTAGACCCGGTTTAATTTCAGGCATGTACTTCGAGGCTATGGTTAACTGAGATTTCACGTTCGTTGCTATATATGGTAAGGGACCTCCATGGGCCCTCTGTTACAGGACCTAGCTAGGAGCCAAGCATGCCAGAGGAGGGTTATACAACATAGGATGAGGTACAGTGACATCCCACCATGGGTCCTCCTGCCAGTGCGTCGGGCGTGCTGGGGGAGGTGCATATAGAGTTAGTATTACCGGTTCCATCATTATCATCATCATACATATTTCACTTGGATTTCACCCTTGTTTGTTGTGTGTTTAGTGTACACTCCGATTGTTTAGGTGGCCGTAGGGTTTGTTTTCACTTGATTGCGTTCCTCGATTGAATGGGCGGCCGTTGGGACTGTAGGTAGTTTAGATTACTCCTGTCAATTTGTAGAGCTGGTCGTGGTCCTTGTTCCTTGATGATTTAGCGGTTATTAGCCTATTGAGGCTCCGGTTGTGGGATTTTGGTTATTGAGAGCTTTAGGGAGTCCTATCTTTTTGAGGCACTTTTGTCTGGCCTTCTGAGCAGATTGTGAGTTTCTGGTTCCATTCTTATCAGGATTTGAGTAGTATTTCTCTGTTATTCTGGGTTAGTTATTCCATCTAGGTTTGTACTTGAGAGGTGGTTTCCTGTTTATGCTATCTTGAAGTTGGATTGGTCTTATGATTTCCTTATGCTTGTTGATCCTATCTTTAGTATGTTAGACTACTTTCCTTATTTTCTTTTCTTGAGGTTACTGGTATACCTCCATGTCTTCTAAACTCTCTCCTTTTATATACTATTGTTGCAGGAATTCCAGGTGCGTTCTTCTTCCTTACACCTATTTTTCTGTGTTATGTATATGTTTGTGCTAGCATGTATACTTGTAGCTCTTGGTTGATTGTTCCTTGTGCTAGTTCGTTGTCCTTCTTCCTTGCTCCTGTGAATGCTTTCTTGTGTTCTTCTTATTACTGTTTTTATATATGCGCTCAGATAGCCGATGATGCCTACTGAGTACCCATTTTCTTGGTGCTCATACTACACTTCTGCACTTTTTGGTGCAGATATTAGTTGAGCTTTCGCCGTTGATTGCGTTGGAGACTCGTGCAGATTTTTGACATTCGAGACTAGGGTGAGCGCCTGCCGGTCGGGGCTTGTCTACATCTCATCTTTTGTACTGATACTCCTTGTACCTTCGGAGACAGATTTATATTGTATTTTGTTACTTCTGGCACTTGTATTCTATTAGAAGATTTTGTACTGTCGATACCAAGTCTTGGGGTTGGTGTAGTATCATTTATGTATATAATTGGGTTTTTCTTCTGCTTTATCAACTTTAACATTTTGCTTCCGCTTATTTCTGCTTATTGTGCGTTCTGGTTAGGTAGTTGCCCATTACTAACCGTTCTGGGCTACGAGAATTGGTTCGCCTACTGGGGGGTTGTAGGTGCCATCATGACCTGAGAAATCGGGTCATGACAATATATATATATATATATATATATATATATATATATATATATATAAGAAAAATGTGTAAGTAATATATGTCTAAGTACAAATAATGTAAGAATAAATGCATTGAGTAAGAAATGTAAAAGACGTGTAAAAATATGTATAATCTAAAGAAAATGTATCGAAAAGATTGTATAATGATTATATCAATTGACTTGCGTTTTTCATTATGTAAATATTGTTTCACTTTTGCAAAAAAAATGAATTTAAGAATGAGAAAAGAATATTAATTTTTAAAAGTATACTTAACAAAAGAATATGTAAAGAATTATTTGTAAAATTTAAGTAAAAATAATTTGAAGGAAGATTTTAAAAAAAAAGACGTCCTAATATTTATTTAAGATAAAATGTGAATTAATTACCTAAGTTAAACTAATTGATTTGTAAAGTATTCACGGCCTAAATTTTGCCTATGCGCATAATAATGAATAAGTAAATAAAAGGACACATCCACCCAAAGCCCCGAAAGTAAAGTTTTCACTATACTTTATCTTTTGTACAATTACAAAAATATAAACAAAAGCAATGAATTTTGGGGAGATCTTCAAACTCCTTTTAGTTGTCTTCTTCGGGAAGTATCTTCACGTACCTGTATAAACACTTAGTAAAAATATCAATAACAAATAAATACTTATCAAAATAAATTAAAGAAATACGTATATGTATGTATATATAAAAATAGAATTTTATTATAGTGTGGGCTCAAATATGTAGTTGTACTATATTTTAGATACGCCATGGCTGCGAAGCATCGGTTGTCCATCTGAGATAACCTCGCCAAGATACGAATTGTAAAACTTTTTATTTTGTCCTTATAATATTAAGATTTCTTCATCGCCCAATTTTTTTATGCTACGTATGTATATATGTATCCGTCTTTTTATTGTGAAGGCCTCAAAAATCGACGGCAGTTTTTTCGTTGGCCAAATTATGTTCAAATCAGTCTGTAAAACTAACATTATGTCAAAAATAGCCAAAGAATCCATAGTGGCTGTAAACATGACCAACGGAGTAGCCCAGAACAACAATCATCATGTGCTATAAGAAAAATCCAAAACAATCAACAAATATCACAAATATATAAAAGTCATGCCAGATCGGGAAGCAATAGCCATAATGGTAAAAATGTAAGCTCATAAATAAAAAACAAGTGGTAGTGATATAAACCAACACAATCTCGTCTGAGAAAATGGCACCTTGCAGGAGTTTCGAAATTTGGCCAGCAAGAAAATATCACAAAAATTAAAAATGTGTCCAAATCTGGAAAAACAAGAAGAGAGTATATACATACACAAAACTAAATCCAGATCAATGGAGTATTTTTCAATGAGTAATAGTGTCACGACCCGATTTCTCGGTCATGATGGCGCCTATAACCCCCCAGTAGGCGAACCAATCCCCGTAGCCCAGGACAGTTAGTAATGGGCTACTATCTAACAAACAAGCGAAAGAATAGATAACAGGAGTATATAAATATATACATATGCGGAAACTAAATCAAACCCCAAGATCTGGTATCATAGTATAGAGCCAAACTACATACATGGAGTGCAAATAAACCAAAACTATATATACAGATATCTCTGAATGGTAATAGAGTACATGAAGCAAAAGATAAACTAAAGCTAAGCTCCGATCGCCAAGAGCTCACCCTAAGCCTGAAGTAGTCCCCAACAGATCTCCAAGCACGAATCACAACGATCTAACGGCGATGGCCCACGCTAGGATCTGCACCCAAAGATGCCAGGGGTAGGGGTGAGCACCAAATGCGAAGCATAAGGTACCCAGTAGGTATCATAGGCCGACTGGGCACATATAGGATAAAAGCGCAGTAATAGACAGAATAGAGCAAGCAGTCACAGAAATCAACAAAAGATACACAGGAACTAGCCCAGAGGGAAATCAACAGAACCACATATGAGGCTAGTAAGCAGAATATACACACCATAGGCACAGGTGAAAGTAAGAAACAACGCACCTGGGGTCCTTGCAATAACAGTGTATACAAAATAAGTTTATGAAATGGACGGTATACCGGTAACCTCAAGTGTAAGAAGAAGAGAGAAAGAGTAATGATAGGCATGCTCAGAGACATGAATCAAACTCAACTAGTCATACCAATCTTATACTTATCCATAATAGCGAACAATTCTGTAAGTAAAAGCAAAAGTCTACCTACAGTCCCCCGGCCGCCCATACAACCGAGGAACACAAACAAGTGAAAACAAACCCTCCGGCATCCCATACTACCGGAGCGTACAATCAGCAAACAACAAACAAGGGTGGAACCTCGAACCATGAATGATATGATGCATGAAGATCTCAAGTGCCATGGTATCTCTGTATGTACCTCCTCCGGCGCCGATCCGGCCCAGCAGGTAGGTTCCATGGAAGGACACTGCCCGTATACCTCTACTCCACCGTATACCCCTCCTCCGGCACAGGCAGCCCGTAGCCCCTGGCCCGGATGGCAAGGTCCATGGAGGTCCCAGACCCCATACTAAAACTCAGTATCAGAACATGTCGCCCGGAAGCAAGTCCGGTATCAGGATGGAGACCCAGTCTCGAATATGCAATGCCCAGACCCTGTCCAGGACTAAAGTAGTAGGAAAATGTCTCAAAAACCCCTCCAAGGGTGACCGGGCGTAACCGGGTCTAAACAGTAAAAAGTCATCTCAGGTGTTCGGTCCGACCGAGACTAAAAATCATCTCAAGTAGCAAGAAAACTCAACTAGCACTCCGGCCCTGCCGAGTCTAGCATTAATCGTAAAACTGGTGATTAAAATCATAAATTTACTTTCTTTTACCCAAGAATATTCACAAGTTTAAATCAAACCATTTCCAAATTATTTCCATCAAAACGGGCCCCCCGAGCCATGCAAGGTTTAGAAAATAGTGCCTGTAGGCCCGAGGCCAAAACCATAGTAAAACATGGATAAAACCTCTTTATATGCATGGAAATGGTATGATCAAACACAATAGCTGCCCAGCAGCTTACAATCAACCTATCGACCCTGCACAGGCCCACAGCTACTCAGCAAGCATAACCAGCCTAGAAGGATAATCCTATGCCCGGGACTCGCGGACATTCCCAAAATCCCACCTTCTATGTTCCAGAGTCAACAAGGCCTCACAGGACCACAAGGGTAAATAAAATATATCGGCAAAATACTACAAGCAACGGAGGAACAAAAGTAGGCGGACATGAATAAAGCGGTCAAGGTCTGTGGTACCAACCTAATAAACCAACCCAAGGATGCCCATTAATACAATTTTATCCTATATATGCAGAGTCTAGGGAAAATAAACCGTAACCTACCTGTCGTCCGATGACAAGCTCGAACCTCTCCGAAAAGAAGCTCCGAAACGAAATCAAACTTGAACTCGGGCTTGAATAACTTGACGTAGAAAATTGATTTTCTTTCGATGACCGAATATTGCGTCAATATAATATTCCCTCAGAAATCTCCCTTAGCTTATGTAGAATTAACGTGCACAGTAGTATGCAAATGGCCCCAGTGCTCATGTTCAATCCTTAATTCCTTAATTACATAATGTAAAGTGTATAAAAGTTAGGCAGCAACCATTTTCTTAAAATGGATGGATCAAACTTTCCACTATATTCAGCACTTAGTCATCAAATGACTTATGCAATTGACACCACGTGTTAATGTGGTGTCAATCCAATTATTTCACTCCCCAATATATATATATTCGGGTATTGCATAAATTCGTGGTAAAATAAATATAATATTTTAAATATACCTTAATTCATAGAAAATTATTTCAAACAAAACCTACTATATTATAATAATAATTTTCAACATAGCTAAATTTACTATCTCCGATAAAATATTACAACGTATAAAAACCTTATAAAATAAATACATATACATTTATAACGTATCAAAAATATTTTCCATAAACCTTTAAAATATTTTGAAAAGGTAATAATAATATAATTTTCTACCACATTCAACTTTTAAATTAAATATTTTCAAGTACGCACGATTTCGATACTCAAGAATTCTCTCGGGATCCTCCCTTATGTCTTATCACTGTTTCAGAACTGAAATTGCATTTTAAAACGTGAAGTTGAGGCTTAAATCGAGTTTAACCCGACCCGATTCGCGACCCGGTTCGCAACCCGTTTTCTGCCAGACAGTCCGCGGTAAAACAGTCATAACTTTTTACTCCGAGATCAGTTGGACGTGAGGTTTTGTGCGTTGGAAACTAGACTCGTAGTCCTTCGATTTGGTATTTCGGGGGACTTCTAACTCTTAATATATTGAGAGAAAAGCCCTGAGACATTTGACTCAAAGTTCAGAAAATTTGTTAAAGATCTTACGATAACTTTTGTCGATTTTCTTGATTTCAAAACCTATACGTGGAAATGACCGGAAGGGTCATTACATCATCCACTATTAAAAAGGGCTTTCGTCCTCGAAAGTCAAGGTCAAGGGGGTACCTGAAGGCTAAAATAGCTGTGGATACTGATTTTCTCTCTCGGTCTCCCAGGTAGCCTCCTCGTCTGGACGGTGCCTCCACTGAACCTTAACAACCGGGATCTCTCGAGACCTCAATCTCCTGACATCTCTGGCCAAAATAGCTGTCGGCTCCTCAACAAAGGCTAAAACCCTCATCCAACTGAACTGAATCCCACTGCAACACATGAGACTCATCTGGGACATACCGACGCAACATCGAAACATGAAATACAGGATGTATAGCTGAAAACATCGGAGGCAAGGATAGCTGATAGGCAACGCTACCAACCCTCTGAAGAATCTCAAATGGCCCAATATACCTGAGGCTAACCTTGCCCCGCCTACCAAATGTCATCACGCCCTTCATGGGCGATACACGGAGAAACACAAAGTCACCGTCACTAAACTCCAAAGCACGAAGCCTACGATCAGCATAACTCTTCTGCCTGCTCTGAGCTGCCTGAAGTCTGTCCTGAATCACTCGGACTCGGTCTAAGTAATCTCAAAGCAAATCTGTGCTCTGTGGCCCAGAACTAAAACCATCAAACCAACCTACCGGTGATCTGCAACGTCTGCCATACAAAGCCTCAAAAGGTGCCATGCCGATACTCGAATGGAAGCTGTTATTATAGGCAAACTCTGCCAAGGGAACAAACTGATCCCAAGAACCTCCAAAGTCAAGAACACATTCCCAAAGCATGTCCTCCAGAATCTGAATGGTCCTCTCGGACTGGCCATCTGTCTGAGGGTGGAAAGCGGTGCTAAGATGAACCTCTGTACCCAAATCTCGCTGAATAGCCCTTCAGAACTGAGATGTGAACTGAGTGCCGCGGTCTGAAATAATAGAAGTTGGAACCCCATGCAATCGAACAATCTCACGAAGGTAGATCTGAGCTAACCTCTCTGCACCATAAGAAGTATGAACCGACAAGAAATGTGCTGACTTAGTCAGCCTATCAACAATCACCCATATGGCATTAAACCCATGAGAAGTACGAGGTAAACCAACAACGAAATCCATAGTAATCCCTTCCCACTTCCACTCAGGAATGGGAAGTCGCTGCATCAAACCACCAGGTCTCATGTGCTCGAACTTAACCTGCTGACAGTTCAAGCACCGAGATACGAAATCCGCTATATCCCGCTTAATACCACTCCACCAGTAAAGCTGCCTCAAGTCTCTATACATCTTTGCTGTGCCAGGGTGAATGGAGTATCTAGTACAATGTGCCTCGTGAAGTATCAACTGAATCAAATCGCTAATCCTCGGGACACAAAGGTGATTATAAAACCTCAGAACCCCATCTGAATCTAGAGTAGCCCGACTGGTCTCACCCTGAACAACCCAATCACGAAGGTCACACAACTGCTGATCATCAAACTGACGGCTCTGAATCTGATCAATCAAAGTAGAACGAACCTCAACACTGGCGAGAACTCTGCTAGGATCCGACAAGTCAAGCCTAACCAAACGGTTAGCCAAGGACTGGATGTCCCAGGCCAACGGTCGCTCTGAAACTGAAAGAGAAGCTAGGCTACCCATACTCACTGCCTTCCAGCTCAAGGCATCTGCTACCACGTTTGCCTTGCCCGGATGATACAGAATAGTGAAGTCATAGTCCTTCAGTAACTCGACCCATCTCCTATGTCTCGAGTTCAACTCCCGCTGACTCGTGATATACTGAACACTATGGTGATCGGTGAAGATCTCACAGTGAACCCCATATAGGTAATGCCTCCAGATCTTGAGCGCGAAAACTACCGCCGCCAACTCTAAGTCATGAGTGGGGTAGTTGCGCTCATGAACCTTCAGCTGCCTCGACGCATATGCTATTACTCGACCGCATCAACACACAACCAAGACCAACCCCAGAAGCATCACAATACACGGAGAAGCTCTGACCCTCAACTGGCAAAGTCAAAACTGGAGCTGAAGTCAATAAGGCCTTAAGCCTCTGGAAGCTATCCTCACACTGATCCGACCACTGAAATGGGATATCCTTCCTAGTCAGCATAGTCAAAGGAGCTCCTATGGAAGAAAATCCCTCAATGAACCGTCTGTAGTAACCTGCTAACCCAACAAAGCTGCGAACCTCAGTAACAGTAGTAGGTCTAGGCCACTCACAAACCGCTGAAATCTTTCCCGGATCAACCCTAATCCCATCCTTAGACACCACGTGCCCTAGGAATGCAACTGACTCAAGCCAAAACTCACACTTTGAGAACTTGGCATAAAGCCGATGATCTCTCAAAGTCTGGAGTATAACCCTCAAGTGCTGCTCATGCTCATCTCTACTACGCGAGTATACTAAGATGTCGTCTATAAAAAATATCACAAATGAGTCCAAATACGGGCCAAGAACCCTGTGCATCAAGTTCTTAAAGGCTGCGGGGGTATTAGTCAACCCAAAAGACATCACCAGGAACTCATAATGGCCATAACGTGTCCTGAATGCTGTCTTAGGGATGTCCTCCGCCCTAATCCTCAACTGATGGTAGCCAGACCTCAGATCAATCTTCGAAAACACGACTAATCCTTGAAGCTGGTCAAACAAATCATCAATACTCGGCAACGGATACCTATTCTTCACTGTCACCCTATTCAGCTGCCGATAATCAATACACATGCGCATCGACCCATCTTTCTTCTTCACGAAGAGAACAGGAGCACCCCACGGTACACACTAGGTCTAATAAACCTCTTAGCTAACAGATCCTGGATATGCTCCTTAAGCTCTCTCAACTCAGCAG
Source organism: Jaltomata sinuosa (assembly GCA_003996215.1). Classification (NCBI taxonomy): domain Eukaryota; kingdom Viridiplantae; phylum Streptophyta; class Magnoliopsida; order Solanales; family Solanaceae; genus Jaltomata; species Jaltomata sinuosa. The sequence continues at coordinate 158,729 of QJPP01004104.1, forward strand.
GAGCCATACGGTAAGGAGAAATAGAAATGGGCCTAGCGCCCGGCTCCAACTCAATAGCAAAATCAATATCCCTCTCAGGTGGAAGGCCTGGCAGGTCGGTAGGAAACACATCGAGGAAGTCTCTAACCACAGGAACAGACTCAGGAGAAGTGGGGTCAGCACTAACATCTCTGACATTTCCTAGATAAGCTAAACACCCACGGGAAATCAACTTCCTAGCTCGAAGACAAGAGATGATCCCAGATGGTGCATGGCTAACAGAACCCTTCCACACAACCGGGGATACACCGGGCACAGCTATGGTAATGGTCTTGGCATAACAATCCAAAACCACACGGTGAGGGGATAACTAGTCCATGCCCAGTATCACATCAAAATCTAGCATATCAAGAATCATCAAATCACCCCAAGTCTCTGAATCACCAACAGATAACATACATGATCTCACAATCCGATCCACTACTAAAGAATCTCCTACTGGGGTCGAAACAGAAATAGGAACAGATAATGGCTCACTAGCCAACCCCAAACAAAGCACAAAGTAGGCAGATACATATGAACAAGTGGATCCAGGATCAAATAAAGCCATAGCAGACTGATGGCACACAGAAATCGTACCTGTAATCACAGCATCTGAGGCCTCTGCCTCTGGTCTCCTAGGGACCGCATAAAACTGACGACGACCTCCACCTGCCCAACCGCCATCCCTACCACCTGCTCTGCCGCGTGGAGGCACCAGCCTCTACTCTGAACGACGCACCCCGCTCTAGCGCTGGGGCTTGAACTAATCGTAAAGCGCTCGGCCAACTGAACTGTACCCTGCTGAGGGCAATTCTACGCAAAATGACCGAATCACACCACAAGTAAAACAAAGCCCCTGGCGGCCTTACTCGGTCGAGATGGATCCAGCAAGATCCCGCATAACCACACGAACTGATGCCCCAGAAACTGTACCCCTCGAAGACTGGTCGCTATAGCCCTGATGGCTTCTCTGACCCTGCTCGAACTGGGTACTACCGAAAGTCTGAAGGGAAGCCTGAACCGGTCGGCTGGACTGACCCTGGTACTGCTGTGGCTGATAACTCCGCTCCACTGGCCAGGACCTCTACCACCATATCTGGAACCACTATAGACACCCTGATGTCTAGGCCTCTTATCTCTGGACCCCTGATCATGTCGCTGTAAGTCCTCCACAGTGCGGGCATAGTCTACAATAGCCTGGAATGACTCGACCACCTGGCAATCAATATACTCAGCTGGCTGGCCTGATCTCTGCCTCAACCCATAACAAATCTGCGAATCCTATCAGCCTCGTGGAATGATCATAGCTCCGAACGGTGCTAGCCTGATGGAAGCGGGTCCTCATACTCGCGAGATAGTCGTAGAGCCCTGTACAAGGTGAGTAAAGCTGCTCGTGCGACGCTCCCGATCACTCTGGGGTAGGAACTTGGCCATAAAGGCCTCATAAAACTCAGACCAGGTCAAATGAGGTGACGATGGTGGTCTACAAGCAACCTGGGCCCTCCACCATAACTTCACTGGGCCCTCCAACTGATAGGTAGTATAACCAACCCCGTGAGTCTCCAACAAACCCAGATGATGCAACATCTCCTCACAGGTAGTAATAAAATCATATGGATCCTATCCAGAAGTACCAGCAAATCTTGGAGGTGCTAACCTCAAAAACCTACCCAACGCCTTCTTCTCTGACTCTGTCATAGCTGGGCGATGAGCAAGAGGCTGTGCAACAGATGGGACCGGAATGACCTCTGCACGGGGAGCCATGGTAGCCGGCTGCGCTCCTGAGCTCTGTGCACCTAGGGCTGCCCCCTGAGCGGATGTCTGCGCTACCTCGGAAGGCCGCTCTCCAATCACACCCAAAAGCTGTAATAGTAATCCCCGAATATCTTGAGACTGAGCTGCGGCTGGAGCTGGCACAGAAGTGGGCACTGGAGCTGGTGCTGGAACTGGTACTGGGGCTAGTGCTGGAGCTGGTGGTACCTGGGCTGCCCCCTGATCCACATGCTGCTCGGGCTCTATCTCCACTCTAGCAGCTCTAGCAGGTGCCACTGATCGAGGGCGTCCTCGACCCCTAGCTGGAGTGGGAGGCTCATCTTCGCGTGATGCCGATGATCTCATACGAACCATCTGCGGAAGAATGAATTAGAATAAATGAGATTTCCAGAAACTTCAAGGGTTCTACGCACGACACAGAAGTAATGAAAGAGTCAAATTTCCTAAAATGCCACTTTAGCCTCCCAACGATTGAGTACGGACATCTCTGCCCGATCCGCAGGACTCTACTAGACATTGGCTCCTATACCGATGACACCGGTGAACCTAAAGCTCTGATACCAAGTTGTCATGACCCGATTTCTCGGTCATGATGGCGCCTACAACCGTCCAGTAGGCGAACCAATCCCCGTAGCCCAGGACAGTTAGTAATGGGCTACTACCTAACAAACAAGCGAAAGAATAGATAACAGGAGTATATAAATATATACATATGCGGAAACTAAACCAAACCCCAAGATCTGGTATCATAGTATAGAGCCAAACTACATACATGGAGTGCAAATAAACCAAAACTATATATAAAGATGTCTCTGAATGGTAATAGAATACATGAAGCAAAAGATAAACTAAAGTTAAGCTCCGATCGCCAAGAGCTTACCCTCAGCCTGAAGTAGTCCCCAACAGATCTCCAAGCATGAATCACAACGATCTAACGGCGATGGCCCACGCTAGGATCTGCACCCAAAGATGCAGGGGGTAGGGGTGAGCACCAAATGCGAAGCATAAGGTACCCAGTAGGTATCATAGGCCGACTGGGCACATATAGGATAAAAGCGCAGTAATAGACAGAATAGAGCAAGCAGTCACAGAAATCAACGAAAGATACACAGGAACTAGCCCAGAGGGAATTCAACAGAACCACATATGAGGCTAGTAAGCATAATATACACACCATAGGCACAGGTGAAAGTAAGAAACAACGCACCTGGGGTCCTTGCAATAACAGTGTATACAAAATAAGTTTGCAAAATTGACGGTATACCGGTAACCTCAAGTGTAAGAAGAAGAGAGAAAGAGTAATAATAGGCATGCTCAGAGACATGAATCAAACTCAACTAGTCATACCAATCTTATACTTATCCATAATAGCGAACAATTCTGTAAGTAAAAAGCAAAAGTCTACCTACAGTCCCCCGGCCGCCATACAAATCGAGGAATAAAACAAGTGAACAACCAAACCCTCCGGCATCCAATACTATACCGGAGCGCTACATCAACAACAACAACCAAAACAAGGGTGGAGCCATCAAACAATGAATGATATTGTGCATGAAAGATCTCAAGTGCCATGAATTCTTGTATGTAACCTCCATCCGCGCCGATCCGGTACCCAGCCAGGTAGGTTTCATGGGAAGGATACTGCCGTATACCTCATACGTCCACCGTATACCCCTCCTGACCGCACCCGCAGCCCGTAGCCCCTGGCCCGGATGGCAAGGTCCATGGAGGTCCCAGACCCCATACTAAAACTCAGTATCAGAACATGTCGCCCGGAAGCAAGTCCGGTATCAGGATGGAGACCCAGTCTCGAATATGCAATGCCCAGACCCTGTCCAGGACTAAGTAGTAGGAAAATGTCTCAAAAACCCCTCCAAGGGTGCTCGGGCGTAACCGGGTCTAAACAGTAAAAAGTCATCTCAGGTGCTCGGTCCGACCGAGGCTAAAAATCATCTCAAGTAGCAAGAAAACTCAACTAGCACTCCGGCCCTGCCGAGTCTAGCGTTAATCGTAAAACTTGTGATTTAAATCATAATTTTACTTTCTTTTACCCAAGAATATTCACAAGTTTAAATCAAACCATTTCCAAATTATTTCCATCAAAACGGGCCCCCCGGGCCATGCAAGGTTTAGAAAATAGTGTCCGTAGGCCCGAAGCCCAAACCATAGTAAAACATGTATAAAACCATTTTATATTCATGAAAATGGTATGATCAAACACAATAGCTGCCCAGCAGCTTACAATCAACCTATCGACCCTGCACAGGCCCACAGCTACTCAGCAAGCATAACCAGCCTAGAAGGATAATTCTATGCCCGGGACTCGCGGACATTCCCAAAAATCCCACCTTCTATGTTCCAGAGTCAACAAGGCCTCACAGGACCACAAGGGTAATTAAAATATATCGGCAAATACTACAAACAACGGAGGAACAAAAGTAGGCGGACATGAATAAAGCGGTCAAGGTCTGTGGTACCAACCTAATAAACCAACCCAAGGATGCCCATTAATACAATTTTATCCTATATATGCAGAGTCTAGGTAAAATAAAACGTAACCTACTTGTCGTCCGATGACAAGCTCGAACCTCTCCGAAAAGAAGCTCCGAAACAAAATCAAACTTGAACTCGGGCTTGAATAATTTGACGTAGAAAATTGATTTTCTTTCGATGACCGAATATTGCGTCAATATAATATTCCCTCAGAAATCTCCCTTAGCTTATGTAGAATTAACGTGCACAGTAGTATGCAAATGGCCCCAGTGCTCATGTTTAATCCTTAATTCCTTAATTACATAATGTAAAGTGTATAAAAGTTAGGCAGCAACCATTTTCTTAAAATGGATGGATCAAACTTTCCACTATCTTCAGCACTTAGTCATCAAATGACTTATGCAATTGACACCACGTGTTAATGTGGTGTCAATCCAATTATTTCACTCCCCAATATATATATATTCGGGTATTGCATAAATTCGTGGTAAAATAAATATAATATTTTAAATATACCTTAATTCATAGAAATTATTTCAAACAAAACCTACTATATTATAATAATAATTTTCAACATAGCTAAATTTACTATCTCCGATAAAATACTACAATGTATAAAAACCTTATAAAATAAATACATATACAATTATAACGTATCAAAAATATTTTCCATAAACCTTTAAAATATTTTGAAAAGGTAATAATAATATAATTTTCTACCACATTCAACTTTTAAATTAAATATTTTCAAGTACGCACGATTTCGATACTCAAGAATTCTCTCGGGATCCTCCCTTATGTTTTATCACTGTTTCGGAACTGAGATGGCGTTTTAAAACGTGAAGTTGAGGCTTAAATCGAGTTTAACCCGACCCGATTCACGACCCGGTTCGCAACCCATTTTCTGCCAGACAGTCCGCGGTAAAACAGTCATAACTTTTTACTCCGAGATCAGTTGGACGTGAGGTTTTGTGCGTTGGAAACTAGACTCGTAGACCTTAGATTTGGTATTTCGGGGGACTTCTAACTCTTAATATATTGAGAGAAAAGCCCTGAGACATTTGACTCAAAGTTCAGAAAATTTGTTAAAGATCTTACGATAACTTTTATCGATTTGCTTGACTTCAAAACCTATACATGGAAATGACCGGAAGGGTCATTACAAATAGTGATAGAACAAAAGGTGGTTGGCATTACTTCAACGATTTTCACCGGAGCAACTCCGAAAAATAGCATACAACTGTTTAATTGCCAAACATCCAAAAATGCAGGTACATTTTTTATTTTACTAGATCTTAGTTGCACAACAGTGATAAAAAACAATTAGTGAGAAGAGAAAAAAAGGAACAGGGGTTGATCCATAGCGGGTTGAGGCGATGCTTCGCCGGTCATCACCTCCGGCGAGTTAGCAACGAGGGGAGATAGAGAGGATAGGGGGATGGGCTTCATGATGGTGGTGACTCTCTGGTCATCACCTCCGATGAGGCGGCAAAGGAAGGGGAGAAAGGGAAAGGGCAACGAGAGAAGAGGAGGAAGAGGGGAGTGAGAGAGATGAGCAAGATCTGAAAAAATAAGGTGCAGAGAGTGTTTTTGCGTGTGTTGTGTTTATGTGAGTGTGTATTTTTTTTTGTTCCCCAAAGGAAACAAACCCCTCAATTAACTTAAAAATGTTATGTACTGTAAATGATTTAAAGTGTAGTATTTATGTTGTGTATGTGTGAAGATGACTGTAAAAAATATTATGATTATTAAAATTATATAATGACAATAAATTGATTAAAAAAACTATCCCTCCCTTGAGCATGCACTCTATTTGTGCTTTGACATTTGTTGCATTTGGACGCTTGATCTTCTTTGTTTCGTAGTCTCTTTCTTTTGAATTTGTATCGACTTCTTTTCGTTGTTGGAATCTTTTTCCCCTTTTGGAGTTCTTCCCTTTCTTTTTCTTCTTTTATTTTTTTTTGAAATTTCTCTACTTTGTGGAGTGTTTTTCATTTTTTTTGAAATCTCTCCCTATCCTGATTTGTAGGGGATTTTAATCTTTCTTTAAAGTCGTATTTTCATCTTTATTCCTTTGGGACTTTGCATTTTTTGCCTTTGGCATCTTCGATCTTGAATCTTTGTCCGTAATTTGCACATTTTTAGTGCGCTCAGGGAGGTCGGTCCAAGAGAGGGATAGTGCATGTAAGTACTCAGAAAGGTATAGGCTAAGATGTGGTTGTCCAATAAAAAGGCTTTAGGCTCAAAGGGGACATGCTAGGGATAATGTCATTTGGTAGGTTATGAAAGGCATAATCGGGTGAAAGAAGGCCTACGATCATTTCCTAAATCAAGTGTAACTCATGCTTTTTCCTCAACAAACATTTAGGCCAAGTTCTAGATCATCAATGCAATCCAATGAATTAATCTAATGCTCTCCACACAATGCACATGAAACGATGAGGTTGGTTTTGTTCTTGTTTTAGATGCATGCAAGAATTTTTTTGAGTGTCACTAAGGTGCTATTAATTGGTGTGTGGTTTTCTTTGGATATGTATATTTCATGCTCATACTGTATCGCATGTTATTGACACATAAAGAAAGTATTTTTCAACGTTTTTGGTTCAAATTATGTTTACTACGGCTACGGTGATTTTTGGACTTGAATTAAATTATATTGGGTTTTACTACGAATTTTGGAAGGAAAAAAGAGAAAATACTATTTTAAGCATATATTTATAGTCTGATGCGGTATTTCAGACACCCGATGCATTATTCTAGGTTTTTACCTTCCATTTACCTACATACATATATATGCATAGTCCGATGCGGTATTTCAGGTGCCCGATACGGTATTTCGGGTTTATATTATTATGCATTCATACACTACATCATTGTTCCATCATATTGTATAGGATTTGGTGCTTTTGGATTGCCGGTTGATTGGGGTTTGATCTCGTTATTACGTCACCTTTATTGGCTTGGTTGTTTCAATTTTTGGCTTTATAACTAGAATTAGGTGGATCCTTGTATTTTAGCTATTTTTCTGTAATTTATATTTATATATTATCTTTATGCGCTCGGTCGGCCTATGATGCCTACTAGGTACCCATTGTCTTGGTACTCATACTACACTCTGCCTCTTTTTCAGATGCAGCACCTAGTATGAGCCACCCTCACTGATCCTCCCTTCATTCGAGGCTTGTTATAGTTCGGATAACGGTGAGCTCCCATCGCCTTGGAGACTGTACATACTTTCCATCTTGTATATCCTATCTATATTTTGTATTTTGGATAGACAGAGTCTGTTGTATAGCTACTCCTTAGTTTAGTCGCTCTTGTACAAGTGAGACCAGGTCCGGGTTGGTTCTCGTGTATGTTTTGTCTCTTTGGTCACTTTAGGGCAATCTTTTGTATATTTAGTACATTGGTATGTATATATTCTATTGTCCTATCTTATTCATTTATGTCTTCCACTTTTCCTTACTTTAATTGCTTTATTGTCTTTCGCATTATTGGGTTTGGCTTGCCTACTGGGTGGTTATGTTGGCGCCATCATGGCCAAGTTTCAGGTCGTGATAGAGTTGTATCAGAGCTCTAGGTTCACCGGTCTTGTCAGTACAAGAGCAAAGTGTCTAGTAGAGTGTTGTGGATCAGTACGATGACGATCGTATCTAATCTACAAGAGGCTATAGGACATTCCTAAGAAATGTGTTATCTTGTTTGATTCCTTGTCGTGCATTCTTGGCTTATTCAACTTCTAAGTATCTTTGTTTCACACTTCCTCAGATAGTTTGGATGATATCTGCAGTGGGTGAGGACGACGCCCCTGCACCTACAGTTAGAGCCCCAGCTAGGGGATGGGGTAGAGTTCAAACCATAGGTCAAGGTAGGGCATGGGCTGCGGCACTAGCTTGGGACCAGGCTAGACTACCATCACCAGAGCCTGAGGTTAGAGTTTATGAGGTACAATATGAGTAAGAGCATGTGGGGACAGCCCAACATTCGGCAGGTTTCATGGCTACTCCAGTACTGCAGAACATATTGGTTTGGTTATTAGGGTTCCTTGAGGATATGACTCCACCAGTAGCTTCACCGGCCACACTAGTTGGTTCTCAGGTTAGAGATAAGTGTAAGACTTCAGCTCAGGCAGCAACACAGGGTTTAGGAGCACCAGCCTGCTGTTGTGGCTCCCAGATTAGAGGTATTAATTGTTCCAACAGTTGCTCCACCTATTCTCGCCAAGCCAGTTATGTCTGCTGAGGAGCAGAACATGCCTTGTAGGTTTCTTAGATTTGTTCATCTGAGGTTTTTAGGTGCTTCTAGGGAGGATGCACATGAGTTTCTGACTAGTTGCCAGGAGAGATTGCATAATCTGGGGTTAGTTGAGTCACATGGGGCAGATTACACCGCATTTCAGCTGGATGGTCCAACAAAACAGTGGTGGAGGTCATATGTAGCTTGCAGACCAGCTGAGTCACCTTCTCTTACTTGGGCTCAGTTCTCTGTAGCTTTTCTACAGAAGTATGTACCGCATAGCATGAGAGATTGGTTGATGGATCAGTTCTCTGGGTTAGAGCAGGGCTCCATGACTGTGTCTGAGTATGAGGTTTACTTCACCAGTTGTTCAGACATGCCACAATGATTCTGGCCACCGAGAATGAGAAGCTGTGCCATTTTGTTCGAGGTTTGATTTGCAGCTTCACTTGGCTACTGAGAGTATGGTAGCATCGGGTTAGTCTTTTCTGGAGCTAGTAGATCATGCCCACACTATAGAGGGCGTTCTTTATGAGGCCCAAGGGGGAAGCGATAAGAGGCCCCATCATTAAGGCTGTTTCAGCAGTTCATAGGCCCATGGTAGAGGCTACTATGGTGGAGGTCAGCACCAGCAGCGCTTTCAGCCGAGACATCCTGTTCAGGAAACATTATAGACTTTTGAGGGTCAAAGTAGTCAGAGTATTGTTCCTGCTCCACGAGGTGCTCATTAAGGGTCCATAGTTCATGATGGTCATTCTGATTCAGTTGGGTCTTCACAGTGGAGTACATTTGGCTGGGGTTGTTATTAGTGTGGCGAGATAGGCGACTTTTCTAGAGAGTGTTTGTCAGCACAACACCCTAGGCGACAGGATTAGTTAGTTTAAGACGTCAAAGTCTAGCACCCCCAACTAGAAGTAGTTCATAGGGTAGTAGTGGTGGTCCCTAGGGTACTAGAGGTGGTCCTCAGTCCGGTAGGTCGGGTGGTTGAGGCGGTCGGAGCCACATGTATGTAGTTCTGGGATGGATAGAGGTCGAGGCTTCGAACACTGTGATCACAGGTACGATCTCTGGTTTTTATCAATTTGCCTCTGCTTTGTTTGATTTGGGGTCTACATTCTCATATGTATCAGCTTATTATGCTACTCATGTTGAGTTTGCTTATGAGTCTTTGCCTGCGCTCTTGTTTGTATCTACCCCAGTAGGAGATTCTTTAGTAATGGATCAGGTGTATCAGTTTTGTGTGGTTACTATCTTGGGGTATGACATGTGGGTAGACTTGGTTGTACTTGATATGGTTGATTTTGATGTGATCTTGGGCATGAATTAGCTGTCTCCTTATCATGCAGTCTTGGATTGCTTTACCAAGACTGTTACTCTTTGGATACCTGGTATCCCTCTTATCATATAGAAGGGTGCCGATTGTCGAGGGGTGTTATATCTTTCCTGAGTGCCCAGTGGTTGGTTAGGAAGGAGTGCTTAGCCTATCTTGCCTATGTCCGTGATATTAGTGCCATCACACCTCCTCTTGAGTCAGTTCCTGTGGTTTGCGAGTATTCAGATGTATTTCCTTCCAATTTTTTAGGTATTCCTCTTGATCGTGACATTGATTTTGGTATCGATGTTGAGACGAGCACCAAGTCCATTTCTATTCGTCCATATGGGATGGCACCTGCTGAGTTAAGGGAGCTTAAGGATCAGCTACAAGATCCATTGAGTAGAAGGTTCATCAGTCCTAGTGTGTCTCTGTGGGGTGCTTCAGTTCTATTTGTGAAGAAGAAGGATGGGTCTATGCATATGTGTATTGACTACAAGCAGTTGAATAAGATGACAGTTAAGAATAAATATCTAATGCCGGGTATTGATGATTTATTTGACTAGCTATAGGGTGAAGCGGTGTTCTCTAAGATAGACTTGAGGTTCGATTATCACCAGGTGAGGATTAGGGCTGAGGACATCCCAAAGACTACATTTAGGACTTGATACGGCCATTATGAGTTCCTAGTCATGTCTTTTGGGTTTACTAATGCCCAGTATTATTTATGGAGTTGATGAACTGTGTGTTCAGTGCCTACATGGACTCATTTGTGATTGTGTTCATCGATAACATTTTAATTTATTCGAGGAGTAGAGAGGAGCACGTGCAACATCTTAGAGTTATACTTCAGACCTTATGAAACCATAAGTTGTATGCCAAATTCACTAAGTGTGAGTTTTGGCTTGAGTCTGTAGCATTCTTGGGGCACGTGGTGTCCAAGGATGGGACTATAGTAGATCCGTTTAAGATTGTAGCAGTTTGTGATTGGTCTAGGCCTACTTCTCCTACCGAGGTTCGTAGATTAATCGGGTTGGCAAGTTATTACAGACGGTTTGTGGAGGGGTTTTCTTTGATAGCAGCTTTATTGACTAAATTGCCTCAGAAGAATGTTCCTTTCCAATGGTCAAATAAGTGTGAGGCGAGATTTCTAAAGCTCAAGGCCTTGTTGACTTCAACTTTGATTCTTACTCTTCTGGTCGAGGGTCGGGGTTTCACCGTGTACTGTGATGCTTCAGGTATAGGTTTGTGTTGTGTGTTAATGCAGCAGGGATGGGTTATTTCATATGCTTCCAGATAATTAAAGGTTCACGAGAGGAAATACCCCACACATGACTTGGAGTTAGCAACGGTAGTCTTCGCATCAATGATTGTGAGGCATTAGCTTTATGGCGTGCATTGTGAGATCTATACTGACCATCATAGTCTTCAGTACATTTTAAGCCAGAAGGATCTAAATTTGAGGCAGCGTAGGTGGTAGAAGTTACTGAAGGACTATGGCATATCTATCCTTTATCATCCGGGCAAGGGAAATGTGGTGGAGAATGCCTTGAGTCGGAAGGCGGTGAGTATGGGTAGCTTGGATTTCTTTGCGACATAGGAGAGACCTTTAGCTTGGGACATCCAGTCCTTGGCTAACATGTTGGTTAGACTTGACATTTATGAGCTAGGATGTATTCTTTCTTGTATTGAGGCTAGATCTTCCTTATTGGATCATATTCGGGCACAACAGTTTGATGATGCGAGGTTGAGGATCATTTATGACAAGGTGGTGAGAAGTGAGGCTAGGAAGGTGACTTTAGATTCAGAGGGTATTCTGAGGATCGAGGGTCGTATCTGCGTTCCTAGAGTTGGTGAATTGGTTAGATTGATCTTGGAGGAGGCACATTGTTCTAGATATTCCATTCATCTTGGGGAAGCTAAGATGTATCGTGACCTGAGGCAGCACTACTGGTAGTGTAGGATGAAGAGGGATATTTCAGCTTTCGTGTCTAGGTACTTGAACAGTCAGCAGGTGAAGTTTCAACACCAGAGGCCAGGTGGTTTGTCTCAGAGGCTACCCATTTCAGAGTGGAAATGGGAGCGGATAACTATGGACCTTGTAGTCGGTTTGCCAGTTACTTTGTGGAGATTTGATGCTATTTAGGTTATCATGGATAGGTTGATGAAGTCTGCTCACTTTTGGTCAGTTCAGACTTCCTACAGTTCCTAGAGGTTGGCTCAGATCTACATTCGAGAGATTATTCGTTTGCGAGGTTTTCTGGTTTCTATCATTTTTGACTGGGGTACTCAGTTCACTTTGCATTTTTGGAGGTCTATTCAAAGAGAGTTAGGTACTAGATTTGAGCTTAGCACCGCTTTTCATCCACAGACAGACAGTCAGTTGGAGCATCAGGTTTTGGAGGATATATTGCAAGCCTTTGTTATTGATTTGGGGGTCAGTGGGACTAGTGTTTAGCCTTGGCAGAGTTTGCATATAATAATAGCTACCATTCCATCATTTAGATGGATCTATTCGAGGCTTTGTATGGTTTGATTTGATGCAGATCTCTAGTGGGTTGGTTTGATGCTCTCGAGTTTTGGGCGTGGGGTACCGACTTGCTTCGTGATTCTATAGATAGAGTTTGGGTCATTCAGGAGAGACTTTACATTGTCCAGAGTAGGCAGAAGAGTTATGCTGACAAGAGAATTTGAGATCTAGAGTTAATGGTTGGTGACAATGTGGTCCTTCGAGTATCGCCGATGAAGGGCGGGATGAGGTTCAAGAGGAAGCGTAAGCTCAGTCCTAGTTTCATTGGGCCTTTCGATATCCTTTATCATATTGGGGAGGTTGCTTATGAGTTAGCCTTGCCTCCTACTCTTGCCAACATGCATCCTGTTTTTCATGTCTTTACGTTATGGGGATATATTCTAGATGAGTCTCACGTGTTTCAGTTAGAGTCAATTCAATTGGATGAGTCCTTAGCCTTTGAGGAGGAGCATGTTGCTATTTTGGACAGGCAGGTTAGGAAGTTGAGGTCCAAGGAGATTCCATCGGTTAAGGTTCAGTGACGGCATCATCCTGTCGAGGAGTCTACATGGGAGATTGAGACTGACCTGCAGACCCGTTATCCTTATCTTATCGAGTCATCATGTACTATTCTTTTTCTAACTTTTGCAGACAAAAGTTCTTTTAGTAGTGGATGTTGTAATGACCCTCCGGGTCATTTTCTATTTTTTATTCTTTTTTGGTGTTTCGAACTTTCCCTCAGCGACTACAGATTATTTATGACTTGCCAGGACTGATTGTTTGGTGCCTGGGTTGTTCATTAGGTCGTTACGACCATTTCCCTATTTTAGAACTTGAACTTAGAAAATCTTTGACTTCGGTGAACTTTCTTGGTAAACATACTCGGAATCAAATTCTGACAATTCCGTTGGCTCTAGAATAGGGATTTTCGTCTAGTGGGACCCTTGGTCTGGGTTTTGGAGTTTTCATTTTGGGTTGTGTTGATTTTGTGTTTTTAGGCCAATTTGGCTAATGGGGTTGCCTTTGGTCAGCATTTGGAGAAGACGACCTCAAATGAAAATTTCGTCAGCATTGTTAGCTCTGGAATGTCGACTTTGGGCTAGAGGGACCTTTGGTTCAGGTCCTGAGGCATTCAGACTGGTTTTTGACCCTTGGGTTCTGTTTTAGAAAACTTGGCAAAAATTTGGTTTGGAACGTGGGGCTCACTTTTCATTAAATCAACCTCCATTGGGGTTGTCATCGATTCTGCTGAGTCCGGAATGCCATTTTAAGTCAAATAGCTCAGCTCTTTTGCGTTTACGTGACACCAGATGTGTTTCTGAGGGTCCATCAGAGAAAAAATCATGTTGGGCTTTGTTGTTGGCAGCTGGTTGCTGTCATGGCATCAGCAGGACATCGCCTATGTAGAGGCATGGCCTTCTACGCGTAGAAACACCAGCCGTCCCCTTTATTTTAGCCTTCGCCTAGGCCGCCGACAGGCCACGTGTGCACCCCCGCGTACGCGCTAGGCAAGTGGCTGGTCTGGCCAGCGTGTGGCCTTCGCGTGCGCAGGCGCCAGCCCACGTACGCGTGGTCGAATAGGCAGCACCTGGCTGCGTTCGCGCAGGGCATGGCTGGAAGCTTAAGTTGCCTTCTCCAACTCTTTTATTTCATTCCTCAACACCCTCCATGCATTTTCCTCCATTAGAGCGGAACTATGGAGCTCCAAATCGACCCCCAAAACTCTCCTAAACTTATGGTAACGACTCCTACGATCCGTGTTCTTCCTTGCAATCGACTTTGGTAAGCTTCCGCCCTTGAATTCCTAGTTTCCCTTTTTAAATCCATTTGAATTAGTAGCACTTCGGGGCTGTTTTGAGCCCCGAAATGAGCCCCATTCGCGCTCAATTTTTGAGAATGGGTTTCTTAATCCACCACAAGCATAAATATAAATTTTAATTTCATTTTCATTGCGGGCCCCGAGGGTCATTTTTCTGATCCAATTTTTGACATGATTTTTCGTATTACAATATAGGTGTCATTCTTCTCGTCTAGACTCTTGGATTGTATTCTTGATAGCGTGGCAGCTTTATGAGGCTGTTCAAAAGGGGAAGGCACACGAGTGACGGTTCGTGTTTGCAGTTTAGCACCGAGGTAGGTTACATTTTACTTTCTAGACTGAGTTTAGTTAGATTTTATATATTTATATTTTACTGGAACGTTAGGTTGGACTTTAGGTAGATTTAGTCTTAAATCCTATTTATTGCTTTAAATTGGCCATTTCGTATTATAGTTTAGAATTATCATATTTATCCTTAGCCTAGGAGCTTGTAGTATCGTTGTGGCTAGCCTAGAATCCCTAGTTTGCTTTTAGGAGGTTTTAGAGGTAGAGTAGAGATTCTTTGTTATTTTCACTTTTACTTTCTTGTTTTATCCGCTTTATTCTACCATTATGTGTAACTGCGGGTCCGAGGCCATAACTTGGATTTGGACGGAGCTCCATGTCAGTTCTCTTGGTTAAGAGGGTATTTTGCCCTGTTTTGCCTTGTTGTGTGTGGTTTTCTCTGGATATGGATAGTTCATGGTCATACTGCATTGCATGTTATTGACACATAGAGGAAGTATTTTTCAAGGGTTTTGGTTCAAATGAGGTTTACTACGGCTATAATGATTTCGGACTTAAATTAAATTATATTGGGTTTTACTATGGATTTTTGAAGGAAAAAGAGAAAATACTATTTTATGCATATATTTATAGTACGATACGGTATTCTGGACCTTCGATGTGTTATTCGGCGTTTTTACCTTCCATTTACCTACATACATATTTATGCATAGTCTGATGCGGTATTCCAGGTGCCCGATGCGGTATTCCGGGTTTATATTATTATGCATTCATACGTTACATCATTGTTCCATCACATTGCATTGGCTTTGGTGCTTTTGGTTTGTCAGTTGATTTGGGTTTGATCTTGTTATTACTTC
Source organism: Jaltomata sinuosa (assembly GCA_003996215.1). Lineage (NCBI taxonomy): Eukaryota > Viridiplantae > Streptophyta > Magnoliopsida > Solanales > Solanaceae > Jaltomata > Jaltomata sinuosa. The sequence goes on from QJPP01004104.1 coordinate 174,037, forward strand.
ACCTTTATTGGCTTGGTTGTTTCAATTTTTTGCTTCATAACTAGATTTAGGTGGATCCCTGTATTTTAACTGATTTCCTGTAATTTATATTTATATATTCTCTTTCTGCGCTTGGTTGGCCTATGATGCCTACTGGGTACCCATTTTCTTGGTACTCATACTACACTCTGCATCATTTTTAGATGCAGCACCTAGTACGAGCCGCCCTCACTAATCCTCCCTGCGTTCGAGGCCTATTGCAGTTCGGATCGCAGTGAGCTTCCAGCGCCTTGGAGACTATACATGCTTTCCATCTTGTATATTTTTTCTATATTTTATATTTTGGATAGACAGAGTCTATTATATAGCTACTCCTTACTTTAGTCGCTCTTATACTAGTAACACCAGGTCCGAGTTGGTTCTCGTGTATGTTTTTTCTCTTTGGTCACTTTAGGGCCATCTTTTGTATATTTAGTATAGTGGTATGTATATATTCTATTGGCCCTATCTTTTTCATGTATGTCTTTCGATTTTCCTTACTTTAATTGCTTTATTGTGTTTTGCAATGTTGTGTTTGGCTTGCCTACTGGGGTGTTATGTAGGCGCCATCATAGCCCAATTTTGGGTCATGCTAGTTGGCTATGTAAAAGTTATACCCACGCGGGTTGAGTTGTTTGAAGACACGTGGTACTACCATTAGCTAGGGAAGTCCAAAGGTATGTAAAGCTAAAACCTCCTTTGTTGGTAAGACACGACATGAAGTCACTTGTTTCTCTCCTATAAGAGTTAACATATGTTATTTGACATATGAGGAGAACCTTTGTTGGTATATGTCGAGTAAATGCCTACATGCCTTTCATAACCAATTATCTTTACTTTCTTTCCACTCGAAATTACTTGTCTTCCTATTTCACACGTCTACCTGTTAAGATTATAATATTCATATTACTTCTTCTAGTCTAGTAACCATAATGGTTTACGTGAAAGTGTCGTTACTTGAAATATTTAGAAGTCACATAGTATACTTGTCACGTGTTATAAATAAGAACAATATCCTATAGTATAGTTACATTAGTATATTTGATTACATAGAGGCATAGTTATAACATAAAATAAAAGAGATAGCACTTGAATGGATAGATATTAGGTTTAAACAAGTCAGTTGCTAAATGAATATTACTGCTTGAGTGGCTAAATGACCTTTATCATAATCTTCATGTCATAGGACTTTAAGGCATTACTTGATAAAAGTTACTCTTAACGACAGGAGGATATTTATAAGGTTTACTTGACACGTATACACGACATTATTCTGTGCACAAGATTGAGGCAGACCATTATAGTGAGCCCGAATATTATGGCGTACCGCCCTTATGGCATCATTTTCATTTGGAGTCATCTTGAATGTCCTGCGTTGGTTTCCCTAACTCGAGCCAATACATGGCACATATGGCCTGCGGGCAATACTGTAATGATCCTTCCGGTTATTTCCACGTATACATTTTCCTTGTACCGTTAGAGCATGTTTGTAGCGGCCCCAAGTCATTTAAGGCTTGTTGGGATCTGTATTTCGATGCCGGTTCTATTTTTTTGGTCGTATGATAAGTTTTGAAGTCAAGCAAGTCGGCAAAAGTAATCGTAAGTTTCTTTAATAAATTTTCTGAACTTTGGGTAAAATGTCTCAGAGCTTTTCTCTTAATATATAAAGAGTTAGAAGTCCCCCGAAATACCAAATCGAAGGTCTACGAGTCTAGTTTCCAACGCAAAAAACCTCACGTCCAACTGATCTCGGAGTAAAAATTTATGACTGTTTTACCGCGGACTGTCTGGCAGAAATCGGGTCGCGAACCGGGTCGGGTCAAAATCGATTTAAAGCCTCAACTTCACGTTTTAAAACGCCATTTCGGTTCTGAAACAGTGAGAAAACATAAGGGAGGGTTCCAAGAGAGTTCTTGAGTATCAAAATCGTGCGATGGTGAATTGCGAACCTAAATTTAAGAATTTTATTAGCATCGCGCGTACATTTGAAAATATTTTATTTTGAAGTTATATTTTTTATTACCTTTTTAAAGTATTCTAATGTGTATGAAAAATACTTTTGTTATGACATAATTGTGTATGTATTTATGTTATAAGGTTTTTATACATTGTATTATTTTAACGGAGATAGTAAATTTAGTTATGTTAAAAATTATTATTATAATATAGTAGGTTTTCTTTTGAAATAATTTTCTATGAATTATCATATATTTAAAAAGCTATATATATTTTACCACGAACCTATGCAATACCCGAATATATATGTAATGAGATAATTAATTGAGGTGTTACACCTCCACTTCCACGTGGAAGTGGAGGGAAGTACACAACTTTCTAATTAACTAAATGGCTGCCACTTGCCCATCCTTCTGTTGACTTTTTAAGTTATTTATAGCATGTGTACTATGTATATTGGGGACTAGCAAGTCCTTTTTCATTGCTTAAAAACAATAGTTGTTAGCTGCTCCTTATAAACATACGAACACATACTAAGGTTTTTATACATTGTATTATTTTAACGGAGATAGTAAATTTAATTATATTAAAAATTATTATTATAATATAGTAGGTTTTCTTTTGAAATAATTTTCTATGAATTATCATATATTTAAAAAGATATATATATTTTACCACGAACCTATGCAATACCCGAATATATATGTAATGAGATAATTAATTTAGGTGTTACACCTCCACTTCCACGTGGAAGTGGAGGGAAGTACACAACTTTCTAATTAACTAAATGGCTGCCACTTGCCCATCCTTCTGTTGACTTTTTAAGTTATTTATAGCATGTGTACTATGTATATTGGGGACTAGCAAGTCCTTTTTCATTGCTTAAAAACAATAGTTGTTAGCTGCTCCTTATAAACATACGAACACATACTACGAGGAGTTTGGTGAAAAATATATTTGAAAAAGGAAATCAATTATCTACGTCAAGTTATTCAAGTCCGAGTTCGAGTGTGATTTCGTTTCGGAGCTTTTTGGAGAAGTTCAAGCTTGTCATCGGACGACAGGTAGGTTACGGTTTATTTTCCCTAAACTCCGCATATATAGGATAAAATTGTACTAGCTGGCATCCTTGGGTTGGGTTATTAGGTCGGTACCACAGACCTCGACTGCTTTATTCATGTCCGCCTACTTTTGTTCCACCGTTGCTTGTAGTACTTGCCGATATATTTTATTTAACCTTGTGGTCCTGTGAGACCTTGTTGACTCTGGAACATAGAAGGTGGGATTTTAGGAATGTCCGCGAGTCCCGGGCATGGAATTATCCTTCTAGGCTGGTTATGCTTGCTGAGTAGATGTGGGCCTGTGCAGGGTCGATAGGTTGATTGTGAGCTGCTGGGTAGCTATTGTGTTTGATCATACCATTTCCATGCATATAAAGAGGTTTTATCCATGTTTTACTATGGTTTGGGCTTCGGGCCTATTGACACTATTTCCTAAACCTTGCATGGCCCCGGGGGCCCATTTTTTATGGAAATAATTTGCAAATGGTTTGATTTAACTTGTGAATATTCTTGGGTAACAGAAAGTAAAATTATGATTTAAATTACCAGTTTTACGATTAACGCTAGACTCGGTAGGGCCGGGGTGCTAGTTGAGTTTTCTTGCTATTTGAGATAATTTTAGCCTCGGTCGGACCGAGCACCCGAGATGACTTTCTACTGTTTAGACCCGGTTATGCCCGGGCACCCTTGGAGAGGTTTTTTTTGAGATATTTTCCTACTACTTTAGTCGTGGACAGGGTCTGGGCATGCATATTCGAGACAGGGTCTCTATCTTAAAACTGGAGTTGCTTCCGGATGACATGTTTTGATACTGAGTTTTAGTATGGGGTCAAGGACCTCCATGGACCTTGCCATCCGGGGCTGGGGCTGCGGGCTGCGTGTGCCGGAGGAAGGTTATACGGTGGAGTAGAGATATACGGGCAGTGTCCTTCCATGGAACCTACCTGCTAGGCCAGATTAGCACCGGAGGAGGTACATACATAGATACCATTTCACTTGAGATCTTCATGCATCATACCATTCATTGTTTGAGGCTCCACCCTTGACTTTATTACTACCTGTGAGGAGATGTTGCATCATTTGGGTTTGTTGGAGACTCACGGGGTTGGTTATACTACCTATCAGTTGGAAGGCCCAGCGAAGTTATGGTGGAGGGCCCAGGTTGCTTGTAGACCACCATCATCACCTCCTTTGACCTGGTCTGAGTTTTATGAGGCCTTCATGGCCAAGTTCCTACCTCAGAGTGATCGTGAGCGTCGCAGGGAGCAGTTTACTCACCTTATGCAGGGGTCTACGACTGTCTCGGAGTATGAGAGCCTTTTTCATCAGCTAGCACCATTTGGAGCTATGATCATTCCTACCAAGGCAGATAGGATTCACAAATTTGTATGGGGATTGAGGCCAGAGATCAGGCAGCCAGTTGAGATATTGATTGCCAGTGGTCGGTCATTTAAGGCTATCGTAGACTATGCCCGCACTATGGAGGACTTACAGCGACATGATAAGGGGTCCAAAGATAAGGGGCCTCGACATCTGGGTGTCCACAGTGGTTCCAGATATGGTGGTAGAAGTCCTGGCAAGTGGAGCCAAAGTTATCAGCCACAGCAGCACCAGGGTCAGTCCAGCCGACTGGTTCAGGCTTCCCTTCAGACTTTCGGTAGTACCCAGTTCGAGCAGGGTCAGAGCAGCCATCAGGGCTATGGCGGCCAGTCTTCGAGGGGTACAGTTTCTGGGGCATCAGGTCGTGGTGGTCATATGGGATCTGCTGGTTCATCTCGACTGAGTAGTCTGTTAGGGGCTTGTTTTACTTGTTGTGTGATTGGTCATTCTGCTAGAGATTTCCCTCAGCAGGGTACAGTTCAGTTGGCCGAGCCTTTACGAGCAGTTCAGCCCTCGGCTAGAGGGGGTGGTTGATAACGCCCAAACTACACCTCAAATTAACGAAGCGTAAGCGGTCGTAGTCAAATATAGAACCCAACTAGGTTGGGGTCGAATCCCACAGAGAATATGGTGAAGATTAAGCCTTTAGTGAAGTATGTGACTAATGGTCAATAGTTTCCGATAAATAAAAGGGGGGGTTTTGTGTGAACAATGTGTAAACAAACTGAACAATTAACGTATGAATGATAGTCAATAGGAGAATTAACTAGGGAAGTGTTTACCATGGCGTTAGTAACAATGTCGATCCTAAGCTTAATCGGGTTCTTTTTATATGCGTGTCACGATGTGATTGAAGTAATGGTATCATCTAAACGTTTCTCAACCAAATAGACAAATTTCCTATTCTATTCTCTCGACCTCGAAAAGATGTGCTTTTTAGATTTCAATCCTAAACATCAAGTAGATTAATCTAGTTACAACATTAATCATTAGATGAGAGTTAGTAGTCTCGAATCCTTGTTGTTAATCAAGTTTCCCGGTTTTAATCTCTTTACTCAAGCAAACTTAAACCTAGGCATGTTCTAATATTTGCAACCACTAGAAAACGTTAAATAATGAATGATTAACAACGTGACAACATACATATTGAACCCGTCGCTACCCAGAATCTATATCGCTATTTTAGCCATGGCTCCCACAACCCTAGTTGTGGGAGGTTTAGTTACTCATGTTTGTAGAAGAATAAAAGAAGGCAATATTGATAATAAAGAAAAGAGATCCTTACAATGTATTGAAAACAATTTTTAATTAATCCAAGAACAAGAATAACAAGATCCCCAAGAACGATTCAAGAACACGAATTCAAGAAGTATAAAACGTGTTTCTTGCTCTCCAAGTCGACTAAAATCTCTCCTAAAACTATTGTAAAAAGCTTTATTAATTGCCTCATGAAAATAAACCTAACATAGGGTATTTATAGGAGTCTAGGAAACCAATCCCAAAAACGTCCGGATTCCGCGTAACCGACTGTCTCAACTTGACGGCCAGGCTGAAGGACCGTCAAGACAGTGACGGACCATCGCCTGGACCGTCACTGCTAACCAGTGATGCTGCCTTGGTGCTGCCTTGGTGTGACGGTCACTGTGACGGACCGTCACATGTGTGACGGGCCGTCACTCAGGCCGTCACTCTTAGGTAGAATGTCTTTTTTCGCGTATTTCCTTCTGTTTCCGTGTTTATCTCCATTTCCTAAAAATACAACATAAAAACATCAAAAACGACAATGGTTGCTTGAAAACGTACGATTGTTCTTAGTTAAAAGGAGTCGAAAGTGACGTAAAATGGCGGCACATCAGTGGTCGTCAGAGTAGAGGTGGTGCTCTGTGCGGTAGAGCAGGTGGTAGGGATAGCGGTCGGGCAGGTGGAGGTCGTCGTCAGTTTTACGCGGTCCCTAGGAGACCAGAGGCAGAGGCCTCAGATGCTGTGATTACATGTATAATTTCTGTGTGCCATCAGTCTGCTATGGCTTTATTTGATCCTGGATCCACTTGTTCATACGTATCTGCCTACTTTGTTCCTTGTTTGGGGTTGGCTAGTGAGCCATTATCTGTTCTTATTTCTGTTTCGACCCCAGTAAGAGATTCTTTAGTAGTGGATCGGATTGTGAGATCATGTATGTTATCTATAGGTGATTCAGAGACTTGGGGTGATTTGATGATTCTTGATATGCTAGTTTTTGATGTGATACTGGGCATGGATTGGTTATCCCCTCACCGTGTGGTTTTGGATTGTTATGCCAAGACCATTACCATAGCTGTGCCCGGTGTATCCTCGATTGTGTGGCAGGGTTCTGTTAGCCATGAACCATCTGGGATCATCTCTTGTCTTCGAGCTAGGAAGTTGATTTCCCGTGGGTGTTTAGCTTATCTAGCATATGTCCGAGATGTTAGTGCTGACCCTACTTCTCCTAAGTCTGTTCCTGTGGTTAGAGACTTCCTCGATGTGTTTCCTACCGACCTGCCAGGCCTTCCACCTGAGAGAGATATTGATTTTGCTATTAAGCTAGAGTCGGGCACTAGGCCCATTTCTATTTCTCCTTACCGTATGGCTCCTGCTGAGTTGAGGAAGCTTAAGGAGCAGCTCTAGGATCTGTTAGCTAAGGGGTTTATTAGACCTAGTGTGTCACCTTGGGGTGCTCCTGTTCTCTTCGTGAAGAAGAACGATGGGTCGATGCGTATGTGTATTGATTATCGGCAGCTGAATAGGGTGACAGTGAAGAATAGGTATCCGATGCCGAGGATTGGTGATTTGTTTGACCAGCTTCTGGGTTCAATCGTGTTTTCGAAGATTGATTTGAGGTCTGGCTACCATCAGTTGAGGATTAGGGCGGAGGACATCCCTAAGACAACATTCAGGACACGTTATGGCCATTATGAGTTCCTGGTGATGTCTTTTGGGTTGACTAATGCCCCCGCAGCTTTTATGAACTTGATGCACAGGGTTCTTGGCCCGTATTTGGACTCATTTGTGATAGTTTTTATAGACGACATCTTGGTATACTCGCGTAGTATAGATGAGCATGAGCAGCACTTGAGGGTTATACTCCAGACTTTGAGAGATCATCGGCTTTATGCCAAGTTCTCAAAGTGCGAGTTTTGGCTTGAGTCAGTTGTTCCTAGGCACGTGGTGTCTAAGGATGGGATTAGAGTTGACCCGAGAAAGATTTCTGCGGTTTGTGATTGTCCTAGACTTACTACTGCTACTGAGGTCCGCAGCTTTATTGGGTTAGCAGGTTACTACAGACGGTTCGTTGAGGGATTTTCTTCCATAGCAGCACCCTTGACTATGCTGACTAGGAAGGATGTCCCATTTCAGTGGTCGGATCAGTGTGAGGATATCTTCCAGAGGCTTAAGGCCTTATTCACTTCAGCTCCAGTTTTGACCTTGCCGGTTGAGGGTCAGAGCTTCTCCGTGTATTGTGATGCTTCTGGGGTTGGTCTTAGTTATGTGTTGATGCAGCAGGGTCGAGTAATAGCATATGCGTCGAGGCAACTGAAGGTTCACGAGCGCAACTACCCCACTCATGACTTAGAGCTGGCAACGGTAGTTTTCGCGCTCAAAATCTGGAGGCATTACCTATATGGAGTTCACTTTGAGATCTTCACCGATCACCGTAGTCTTCAGTATATCACGAGTCAGCGAGAGTTGAACTCGAGACAGAGGAGATGGGTCGAGTTACTGAAGGAGTATGACTTCACTATTCTGTATCATCCGGGCAAGGCAAACGTGGTAGCGGATGCCTTGAGTCGGAAGACAGTGAGTATGGGTAGCCTAGCTTCTCTTTCAATTTCAGAGCGACAGTTGGCCTTGTACATCCTGTCCTTGGCTAACCATTTGGTTAGGCTTGACTGGTCGGATCCTAGCAGAGTTCTCGCCAGTGTTGAGGTTCGTTCTACTTTGATTGATCATATTCAGAGCCGTCAATTTGAGGATCAGCAATTGTGTGACCTTCGTGATTGGGTTGTTCAGGGTGAGACCAGTCGGGCTACTCTAGATTCAGATGGGGTTCTGAGGTTTGATAGTCGCCTTTGTGTTCCGAGGATTAGTGATTTGATTCAGTTGATACTTTATAAGGCACATTGTACTAGATACTCCATTCACCCTGGCACAACAAAGATGTATAGAGACTTGAGACAGCTTTATTGGTGGAGTGGTATGAAGCAGGATATAGAAGATTTCGTATCTTGGTGCTTGAACTGTCAGCAGGTTCAGTTCGAGCATATGAGACCTGGTGGTTTGATGCAGCGACTTCCCATTCCCGAGTGGAAGTGGGAAGGGATTACTATGGACTTTGTTGTTGGTTTCCCTCGTACTTCTCATAGGTTTGATTCCATATGGGTGATTGTGGATAGGCTGACTAAGTCAGCACATTTCTTGCCGGTTCAGACTTCTTATGGCAGAGAGAGGTTAGCTCAGATCTACCTTCGTGAGATTGTTCGGTTGCACGGGCTCCCAGCTTCTACCATTTCATACCACGGTACTCAGTTCACATCTCAGTTCTGGAGGGCTATTCAGGGAGATTTGGGTACAGAGGTTCATCTTAGTACCGCCTTCCACCCTCAGACAGATGGCCAGTCCGAGAGGACCATTCAGATTCTGGAGGACATGCTTCGGGCCTGTGTTCTTGACTTTGGAGTTTCTTGGGATCAGTTTGTTCCCTTGGCAGAGTTTACTTATAATAACAGCTTCCATTCGAGTATCGGCATGGCACCTTTTGAGGCTTTGTATCGTAGGCGTTGTAGATCACCGGTAGGTTGGTTTGATGGTTTTAGTTCTAGGCCACAGAGCACAGATTTGCTTTGAGATTCCTTAGATCAGGTTCGAGCGATTCAGGACAGACTTTGGGCAGCTCAGAGCAGGCAAAAGAGTTATGCTGATCGTAGGCTTCGTGCCTTAGAGTTTAGTGTCGGTGACTTGGTGTTTCTCCATGTATCGCCCATGAAGGGCGTGATGATATTTGGTAGGCGGGGCAAGCTTAGCCCTAGGTACATTAGGCCATTTGAGATTCTTCAGAGGGTTGGTAGCGTTGCCTATCAGCTAGCCTTGCCTCCGATGTTTTCAGCTATACATCCTGTATTTCATGTTTCGATGTTGCGTCGGTATGTACCCGATGAGTCTCATGTGTTGCAGTGGGATTCAGTTCAGTTGGGTGAGGGTTTAGCCTTTGTTGAGGAGCCGGCAACTATTTTGGCCAGAGATGTCAGGAGATTGAGGTCTCGAGAGATCCCGGTTGTTAAGATTCAGTGGAGGCACCGTCCAGTCGAGGAGGCTACCTGGGAGACCGAGACAGATATGCGGGCTCAGTATCCACATTTGTTTGAGCCTTCAGGTACCCCCTTGACCTTGACTTTCGAGGATGAAAGTCCTTTTTAGTAGTGGATGATGTAATGACCCTTCCGGTTATTTCCACGTATACGTTTTCCATGTATCATTAGAGCTTGTTTGTAGTGGCCCCAAATCATTTCAGGCTTGTTGGGACCAGAATTTCGATGACGGGTCCATTTGTTTGGTCGTATGATAAGTTTTGAAGCCAAGCAAGTCGGCAAAAGTAATCGTACGTTTCTTTAATAAATTTTCTGAACTTTGGGTAAAATGTCTCAGAGCTCTTCTCTCAATATATAAAGAGTTAGAAGTCCCCCAAAATACCAAATCGAAGGTCTACGAGTCTAGTTTCCAACACACAAAACCTCACGTCCAACTGATCTCGGAGTAAAACGTTATGACTGCTTTACCGCGGACTGTCTAGGTAAAGACCGGGCGGGTCGCGAACCGGGGTCGGTTCAAAATGATTTAAAGCCCTCAACTGTCACGTTTTAAAACGTTCATTTCGAGTTTCTGAAACAGTGAATAAAAACATAAGGGAGGGTTCCAAGAGAGTTTTTGAGTATCAAAATCGTGCGATGGTGAATTGCGAACCTAAATTTAAGAATTTTATTAGCATCGCGCGTATATTTGAAAATATTTTATTTTTAAGTTATATTTTTTATTACCTTTTTTAAAGTATTTTAAAGGTCTATGAAAAATACTTTTATTATGATATAATTGTGTATGTACTTATTTTATAAGGTTTGTATACATTGTAATATTTTAACGGAGATAGTAAATTTAGTTATGTTAAAAATTATTATTATAATATAGTAGGTTTTCTTTTGAAATAATTTTCTATGAATTATCATATATTTAAAAAGATATATATATTTTACCACGAACCTATGCAATACCCGAATATATATGTAATGAGATAATTAATTTAGGTGTTACACCTCCACTTCCACGTGGAAGTGGAGGGAAGTACACAACTTTCTAATTAACTAAATGGCTGCCACTTGCCCATCCTTCTGTTGACTTTTTAAGTTATTTATAGCATGTGTACTATGTATATTGGGGACTAGCAAGTCCTTTTTCATTGTTTAAAAACAATAGTTGTTAGCTGCTCCTTATAAACATACGAACACATACTACGAGGAGTTTGGTGAAAAATATATTTGAAAAAGGAAATCAATTATCTACGTCAAGTTATTCAAGTCCTAGTTTTAGTGTTATTTCGTTTCGGAGCTTTTTGGAGAAGTTCAAGCTTGTCATCGGACGACAGGTAGGTTACGTTTTATTTTCCCTAGACTCCGCATATATAGGATAAAATTGTACTAGCTGGCATCCT
>QJPP01004105.1:0-135161 GCA_003996215.1 Jaltomata sinuosa
TTATATGTGATAGTTAACTGTGTATCTTCTAATTTATATGGTTTCATTTCTTCTAACCATTTTATTCCTAATATAATATTATTATTTCCTTGATATATCTTAAATTTTATTGTCATTGGTATTCCACCAATAATTAATTCTTTTTCTACTGAGTCTTTAAAGGCTACAAATTTTTTTGGTAAATCTGAGTTTTCTATATGATTTATTTCTTCTTCTGTTACTAATTCTCTTGTTATATAATTCTCTTCTTGTCCTGTATTTATTATTATAATAAATTTTCTTTGTTCTAATATTCCAGTTATATAATAATGATTCGGCTCTATTTCTTTTATTGTTACTGAGTTTCTTGAGGATTGTGGTGTATCACTATAGTTTCTCCTTCTAGATGTACTTATTCTATCACTTATAATTTCTAAGTTTTCTTCTGCATCTATTTCTCTATAACTATAGTCATTACTATCTATTTGTTCGAATGGATTTTCTATTTTTATTCGATTGATTTTATTTTTTGCTGTTATTTTATGTTTAGTTGTTAATACATATAAATTTTTACATCTGGCTGTGAATACTTTACTTCCTGGGGCTAGTTCAATTCCTGTCATTTTCCAATATAATACTAATGATTTATCTATGTTGCAATCATTTATTGGTACTGAATAATTTGCACTTATTATGAATTTAAATTTTTGGTATATTAGGTTTCCTTTTACTGCACTTATTACGCTTTTCTCTATAGGTTCAATTATTCTATCGTCTGCTATGTATATTTCTATTGGTGTATCTATTCCTTCTCTAAAACATGCTTTTATTAATATTTCTGTTCCTCCTAGATGTACATATCTTATTGGCTCTTTAGTTTTTAGTGCTTGTATTTCTTTATTTATCCCTCTTTTATTTATTATAGGTATTCTTGCTTTTCCTTTTGTATATCTACAATCTATTATATGTTCTTTTTGGCTTACCACATAATATTCTTCTTTTTGTCTTCTAAACATATTTTTTAGTTTTGGTAATTTGAATATTTTTTCTACACTTAAATCTAATTCTTTTCCTTTTATTTGTTCAAATATATCAAATATAACTTTTTGTTCTGAGGATTCTTCATTCATATGTTCTTCTTTATTTATTAATACTTCTTCTTCAGACATTATCTAATTCTTCTTCGTTTTCTAATTCTTCATATAATTCATTTTCAGATAATTCATATATGCTATCATCATCACTTAATTCATAGTCTAAATATTCTAGTTGCATGTATTCTTCATTATTTATTATTATTTCTGCTACCTGCCTTCTTTTAGGATTTCTAGGTAATCTACAATCTTTAGCTAAATGTCCTAATTTTCCGCAATTATAACATGTACATTCTGTTATTTTCTTTTGTGGTCTAAATGGTTTATTATTATTACTATTTCTTACATAATATTGTCTCCTAGGCCTTTTATTTCTAAAGTGGGTTTTATATCTTTTAAATTTTCCTGGTTTCCTATTCTTTTTATAATAATTATTTGTGCATCCAAATTGAGGTGCTACTCTATCTCTGCAACATTGTAGATTTTTTATTATAGTTTTTTCCATCTTCATTTTTGTTTTGTACTTTTCACATATTCCTGAATACCATGTTTGCAAAAATTTTACCATAGCTCCTAGTGTATCTTGTAATCCTGCATTATTCCAATCTTTTATTATTTTTGTACTAAATGGTTCTGGTAATTTTGTAAAATATAATTTTCTTACTTCCTTTGCTTCTTCTGGCGTATATTTACCTTTATAATAATATTCTCTAAATACACATGTATATTCATCTATATAACACATATTACATATTGCTAATTTTAACATTAAATTTCTATTTAATTGTTTATCTTTATTCTGTTCTTCTGTTTCTGTGGTTGTACTACTAAATTCATTTCGTATTGCTATCTCATATTTCTTTAGAATATCTATAGCTGTGGTTGCTGTTTTATCGTCTATAGTTTTATTACTTCTTAGCGTATTTATATATTCTTCTGATAAGTTATGTAACCATAATTTTACTGTTCCTAAGAGTGTTCGTTCTATATATCCTGGTGTTTCTGTTATGCTTATCTTATTGTCTATTAACTGTTTTGCTATATATCCTATCCATAGTTGAATTGCTTTATTTATGTCTGTTACACAGTCTAACTCTAAGAAATTACTATTCTGATTGGTTGGTTTTGGAGTCCATTTTCTATTTAATCTTTTATCCCATAAAGTCTTTTCTCTATCAGATTCTCTATAGTCAACTGTATAGTATATTGGATTTAATATTTTCGGGTTTTTAACTCCTGATGTACTAGCTTCTTGTTTTTTATCTTTTTCAACATCCTCTGCATTTATTTCAATATCTTCATCTATTTTTTCTATATTTGCTATCATTTCTGTGTAAGTTTCACTTGTTTCTGAATTTCTCTCTGTTTGTTCATCATTCACTTCATTGATTTCATCTATATCTATTTCTTCTTTAATTGGTTCTTCCATTTGTAATTTTTCTTTAAAATTTTCTATTTCTGTTCTTAGTTTTGTCTCAATCTCTTTTTCTTTTTGTTTTGCCTCATATAGTTCCTTTAACCTTTTTAATTCTTTTTCTAAAGCTAATATCTTTTCATTTTTTACTTCTTCAATTTGTTGTATTTCTTGTTTTGCTTGTTGTTTAATAATAGTTATTTCCTTTTTTCTATCTATTTCTTCATTTTCCTTAGCTACTCTTACCATTGTTGTTAAACTATCTTCTAGTCTTAAGGATTCTTTTTCTAACATCAAGCTTAGGTTTTCTCCTATTTTTTTATAGCGTCTACCTAAATTTGAAAATACTATTTTTATTTTTAATCCATCTTGATTTTCATATGTTTTTTCATCTATAGCAAATTCTTCTTTATTCATCTTTATATGTTATGTTGAAGTTTATATTCTAAACTATCTATTTGTAGTTGTAAGTAAAATATTGTTTTTCTCTGTGCTTTTAGAGATTCTTTGCAAACTCCTGCAATCATGTTATAGTTAAGTCTATTTTGTCTATGTTCTAATTCTTGTCTTTTCCTTATGATTACTCTATTGAGTTCTTGTCTATATTCGTTGCTCATTTTCCTTAAGATATTTAGCTTTTAAGTATTTAACATATTTATATTCTATCTTAGATATGATCTCTATTATCTTTTGTGATTTATCATTTTCTATTTGTATGATACTAAGTTGTTTATAAACTGGATATAACTTTTCTAATTTTCTTTTTGATTTTTTTATCTTTCTTTTAATTTGTTTTAATTCATCCATAGCTCTGATGTAAATAAAACAATACAACTATGGATAGGAAATATAGCAAAACAATTGGTAGATAATAAGATAAGTGTAGCAGATGCACCAGGATATATAGAAAGAACATTCTTAGGAAGAGCAAACTCAGGGGTGGTCCTCATGTTCTTTCTTTTCATACTAGTTTATCTAGAATAGTCTTAGGAATTCTATATGGTGTAGTCCTTTTGTATAGAATCTTAAATAGTTTGCTTATTTTCCTAGGATTTTTAACAAACTTTATCTTATATTTATTCCTACTTCTTTTTTTCCAAATTTCAAAATAGTTTTCCATTAATCTGAATCTAATTCTAAGTCATCTATATTAAATTCTCTTAGTTCTAAGTCTAGTTCTCGCAATTCTATCTGGTACCATTCTTGATTCATTAATGCTGGTTCTTCGTCATTAAATATTTTTTCCCATATTAATTTCTTTAAGTCTGTTATTCCTAAATCTTTAAGTACATATAAGACTAATATTTTATAATCATAAATCATTTCATCATGTAAATAAGTAAAATAATTAGGCATAATTTCGTTATTCATGTTCATCTTTATGCTTTGCTTTTTTGATTAATTCCCTCATACCATAGCATGTTAATAACATTACACTTGATTATTATTACTAGATTTATTTTAACCATACTCTCTTATTGTTAACACCGTACTTTTCAAGGTACTTTCCCCTCCTAGATAATACCACTCTGTTTACTCCCATTACGGCCTTCTCATCTTTTCGCCTTGGTTTCAACCTCTGGATATTATTTTCGGATTGTTTCCCCTGTTTCCTCATGTCAACAATTCAAAAATATGATCAAATAATTCTAGCAAATAATAATAAATATAACTTATTTATGCATGCTATGATATTCAGGAATCAATAATTTAGCTATACATAGTTATGAACAAATATACCTTACTCTTATCTTGCTCCATAGATGTTTGAAAGTTGTTATTTTATTTATGGAAATATTTTTGTGTACAAGAAGGGTGCTCTCCGTCAAGAAAGTCTTGCCTTCTCTTTTCTAATACTAGCTATTTATAGAAGAAATTTAGCAATGTCCTAATCTTTTTTCACTATTTCTACTTTAAACCTAATGTCCTATTTTACTATTCCTACTTTACACCTAATGTCCTATTTCACTATTCCTACTTTACACCTAATGCTTGCATTTTACATGTGCATATTACAAAATTCAAAGAAAACACTACATATGTCCTTCTATCTACTATTACTACTTTACAACTCAACAAAAAACAAAATTCTTTACATCTTTTCTTCCGTTCATTATTTTGTTTTGTCTTCTTTGTCTCCCGATAGCTATTATCTTCTGGCTTCTTCTAGCTTTTTCTTCTTACTCCAGCTGTACCTCGGGAATTACATTATTTTCTCCTTGACACTTAGAACATTTGTGGTCCCTAATTAATTTACAATATCTTGTCATCAACTCTTCTGAAATAAAATTTTTTCTAATAGCTCGCGTCAATGGCTGTTCTTCTGGTCTCAATAGGCTAAATGCCCACTGTCTTATTTCTTCCATGTCATTAATGCGTTCTTCTCTACAAGTTGAATATATCATAGTTTGTTCTCTTGCGTAGTAGCTCCATATAGGGTTCCTCGTGTGAGTCCTATCTTGATAACTTGAATAACTGGTTTGATCTCGTCGTATAATATTTCGGCTGTGGCTGAATATATCCTGATATAAAATAATGTTCCTTTAGTTATCTTCTTGTATTGCGTAAATGCTCTATGTAGCTCCGGTAATTTAGCTATTTCATCTCCTGTGCTCGTATATACTGTATGTAATAGCCCATAATGGTAGCATGTCGCTACTAGATTCGCACTAGTTTTTGGCTGTGCTATTAGCTTATTATATCCTTGTAGGCTCTGGGTTATGTAGTCTTCATCTGGTTTAGTGGTAGTTTTGGATCTTGGATTTTTATTTAGAAATAATTGGATTTTGTGGATATTATTTATATATGACTGGGTTATGTGGTTGTAGATCTTTTTATCCTGGCTTAGGCTGTCTTTATATGTATTTATTTGTGGAGGTATAAATGGAGTTCTTTGGTTTTTTGGAGTCGGGATATATGGAGTTTCAAAAAGTTTATTTAGATTTGTACTGACATATTTTCTTTCTTCTTTTGTAGCTGCCCTGCTGGTAGATGTTTCACCTGCATAAATCAAAGTATTTTGGGGTTTTAGGTGTTTCCCACCGTCACCTTTTAGCTCTGGAATTTTAATGTCTTCCGATCGACATAGATCCGCATACTTACCATGCTGCTGGCTAGCTTTAATTTGTAATATCTCTTTGTTCAAGTTATCGACTTCTTTGCAGAGAGTCGTCATAACTTTAAGTATATCATCCACAGTAGCTTTTTTAATAACTTCTTCAGTTTGAGTAGACTTGTCTTGATATGTAATCTGCAATTGTATTTTTATTAGTACCAATAACTTCAATTGTAAATGTAAAATTTAATATATTTAATACAAGTCTTCGTATCTCCTTTGTAGTAACTGAATCCTGTAATTTCTTCGTCAACCACCATTTTACTTGCGTATTATCTGTTCTAATAACACATTTATTATACACAATATATGGTTCAAAGGCTAACAAACATTTATATATTGAATATAGTTCCTTGCGATTTATCTCCCATTTTATTTCCGGATTTGTGAATGTTCCTGAGTAATATTGACAATGGTGTTCTATTTTTTCTTTATCATATTTATATTTCAATACTCCTCCATAACTGATTTCACTTGCATCTGATTCAACTATATATATAAATTTTCTATTTTCGTCTGGAAAACATAGTTTTGGTAAATTCTTGCATAGTAGTTTTATTTTTCTTATTTGTTCTTGGTCTTTATTATCGAAGTAATACTCTACATCTTTCTTTATTTTCTTGTGTAATGGCTTTAGATTTTCTGCTAATTTTGGTATATATTCTCTTACTTGATTTACTAGTCCTAAAAATGATTGTAATTTCTTTTTTGTATCTATCTGTTCATCAGAATTTATTATTTTTTGTACTATGTGTGGTTGCATTTTTATACCATTTTTATCTATCTCTCTTCCTAGAAATTCTATTTGTGTTTTCATTATTTCTGCTTTTTTCTTGCTTAGACTGATTCCTGCACGTGTAACAATATGTATAAATTTCTCTAGTAATTTTATATGTTCATCTTGAGTTCTAGAATATAATAATATATCATCTATGTATACTATACAATTTTCTAGTTGATTAAAATAATTATCCATAAAATGTTGATAGCTACCTGGTGCATTTTTATATCCAAAAGGTAGTACATTCCATTCATAAAATCCTTGTGGTACTGTGAATGCTGTTAATTTTTTAGATTCGTCTTCTAACTTAAGGTGATAAAATCCTGATTTACAATCAAACTTACTAAAGTAATTATATCCTTGAACTTGTCTTATTTTTAATATCTTATTTGGTATCGGATAATTGTATGTTTTAGTTTTAGCATTTAAATTTCTATAATCAATAACCATCCTACTTTTTCCTCTTTTTTGTTCACTATGTTTATTTACTATAAATGCTGGACTTGTATGTTTACTGTTACTTTCTTATATATATTTATTTTCTAATAATTCTTTGATATGCATTTTAAATTCATCTAAATCATCAAAATTATATTTTAAAGGTTTTTGTGTAATTATGCTATTTTCATCAATTAATTCTATTTTTACTTTAGTTTTATGTTTTTCCTATCCTTTTAATGGATTTTCACTATATAATGGTTCTAATTGTTCTTGGATTAATTTTAATTTATCTATGGAGAATATAATTAACTCTATTCTGTGCTCGTTTGTTTTTACATTTTCTAATTTTTGGGTAATTTTTTCACTTCCTTTTATCAATGGGGTAGGTTTTCTAATTTTATTATATACTCGTTTAGCTGCTACTTTGTGTTTACATGGCGTTGTAAACCACCAATGTGTTTTTGTTATTATATGTGGATATAGTTTTTCTAAAAAAGGCATTCCTAATAGTATATCTTTATTTGTAAACTCATAGCTATATATTTCTTCTATAGTTAATATTTTATCCCATATTTGTAATTTTATATTCCTTGCTTTATGATTTATCATACTCCCTTCATTATTAAATCCCGTTACTACTATTGGTGTGGTTAGCTTTTCCCATTTTTCGTCTGGTAAACAATTATACTTACACACATTAGCTTCTGATCCTGTATCTATCATCGGAGTGTAATATCTATTATAATATCCTGGTACTATTATTTTAGCAAGTATGTGGATTTTCATCACATTGTCCTTTTAATTATTACTTTTTTACCTTTATATGTGATAGTTAACTGTGTATCTTCTAATTTATATGGTTTCATTTCTTCTAACCATTTTATGCCTAATATAATATTATTATTTCCTTGATATATCTTAAATTTTATTGTCATTGGTATTCCACCAATAATTAATTCTTTTTCTACTGATTCTTTAAAGGCTATAAATTCTTTTGGTAAATCTGAGTTTTCTATATGATTTATTTCTTCTTCTGTTACTAATTCCCTTATTATATAATTCTCTTCTTGTCCTGTATTTATTATTATAATAAATTTTCTTTGTTCTAATATTCCAGTTATATAATAATGATTCTGCTCTATTTCTTTTATTGTTACTGAGTTTCTTGAGGATTGTGGTGTATCACTATAGTTTCTCCTTCTAGATGTACTTATTCTATCACTTATAATTTCTAAGTTTTCTCCTGCATCTATTTCTCTATATCTATAGTCATTACTATCTATTACTGAGACTATTTGTTCAAATGGATTTTCTATTTTTATTCGATTAATTTTATTTTTTGCTGTTATTTTATGTTTAGTTGTTAATACATATAAATTTTTACATCTGGCTGTGAATACTTTACTTCCTGGGGCTAGTTCAATTCCTGTCATTTTCCAATATAATACTAGTGATTTATCTATGTTGCAATCATTTATTGGCACTGAATAATTTGCACTTATTATGAATTTAAATTTTTGGTATATTAGGTTTCCTTTTACTGCACTTATTACGCTTTTCTCTATAGGTTCAATTATTCTATCGTCTGCTATGTATATTTCTATTGGTGTATCTATTCCTTCTCTAAAACATGCTTTTATTAATATTTCTGTTCCTCCTAGATGTACATATCTTATTGGTTCTTTAGTTTTTAGTGCTTGTATTTCTTTATTTATCCCTCTTTTATTTATTATAGGTATTCTTGCTTTTCCTTTAGTATATCTACAATCTATTATATGTTCTTTTTGGCTTACCACATAATATTCTTCTTTTTGTCTTCTAAACATATTTTTTAGTTTTGGTAATTTGAATATTTTTTCTACACTTAAATCTAATTCTTTTCCTTTTATTTGTTCAAATATATTTACATCAAATATAACTTTTTGTTCTGAGGATTCTTCATTCATATGTTCTTCTTTATTTATTAATACTTCTTCTTCAGACATTATCTAATTCTTCTTCGTTTTCTAATTCTTCATATAATTCATTTTCAGATAATTCATATATGCTATCATCATCACTTAATTCATAGTCTAAATATTCTAGTTGCATGTATTCTTCATTATTTATTATTATTTCTGCTACCTGCCTTCTTTTAGGATTTCTAGGTAATCTACAATCTTTAGCTAAATGTCCTAATTTTCCGCAATTATAACATGTACATTCTGTTATTTTCTTTTGTGGTCTAAATGGTTTCTTATTATTACTATTTCTTACATAATATTGTCTCCTAGGCCTTTTATTTCTAAAGTGGGTTTTATATCTTTTAAATTTTCCTGGTTTCCTATTCTTTTTATAATAATTATTTGTGCATCCAAATTGAGGTGCTACTCTATCTCTGCAACATTGTAGATTTTTTATTATAGTTTTTTCCATCTTTATTTTTGTTTTGTATTTTTCACATATACCTAAATACCAGTTTTGTAAAAATTTTACCATTGCTCCTAATGTATCTGTTAATCCTGCATTATTCCAATCTTTTATTATTTTTGTACTAAATGGTTCCGGTAATTTTGTAAAATATAATTTTCTAACTTCCTTTGCTTCTTCTGGTGTATATTTTCCTTTATAATAATATTCTCTAAATACACATGTATATTCATCTATATAACACATATTACATATTGCTAATTTTATCATTAAATTTCTATTAAATTGTTTATCTTTATTTTGTTCTTCTACTTCGGAAGTTGTACTACTAAATTCACTTCTTATTGCTAGTTCATATTTATGTAATATATCCATAGATGTAGTGGTGTCTTCATTATTTATTGTTTTATTATTTCTTAACGTTTTTAGATAGTCATCTGATAAATTAAGTAACCATATTTTTACTGTTCCTAAGAATGTTCTTTCTATATATCCTGGTGCATCTGCTACACTTATCTTATTATCTACCAATTGTTTTGCTATATTTCCTATCCATAGTTGTATTGTTTTATTTACATCTGCTACACAATCTAATTCTAAAAAATTATTATTTGGATTAGTTATTCTCGGGGTCCATTTTCTATTTAATCTTCTATCCCATAAGGTATTTTCTCTATCTGATTCTCTATAGCTGGCTGTATAATATATCGGATTAAGTGGTTTTGGGTTCTTTACTCCTGATGTACTAGCTTCTTGTTTTTTATTTTTATCCATGTCCACATCTCCCGCATTTATTTCAATTTCTTCATCTATTTTTTCTATATTTGCTATCATTTCTGTATAAGTTTCACTTGCTTCTGAATTCTTTTCTGTCTGTTCATCATTTACTTCATTTATTTCATCTATATCTATTTCTTCTTTAATTGGTTCTTCCATTTGTAATTTTTCTTTAAAATTTTCTATCTCCGTTCTTAATTTTGTCTCAATTTCTTTTTCTTTCTGTTTTGCCTCGTATAATTCTTTTAGTCTTTTTAATTCCTTTTCTAGTGCTACAATTCTTTCATTTTTTTCTTCTTCAATTTGTTGTATTTCTTGTTTCGCTTGTTGTTTGATAATAGTTATTTCCTTCTTTCTATCTATTTCTTCATTTTCTTTTGCTACCCTTACCATTGCTGTTAAACTATCTTCTAATCTTAAGGATTCCTTTTCTAGCATTAAACTTAAATTATCTCCTATTTTTTTATATCGTCTTCCTAAATTTGAAAATACTATTTTTATTTTTAATCCATCTTGATTTTCATATGTTTTTTCATCTATAGCAAATTCTTCTTTATTCATCTTTATATGTTATGTTGAAGTTTATATTCTAAACTATCTATTTGTAGTTGTAAGTAAAATATTGTTTTTCTTTGTGCTTTTAGAGATTCTTTGCAAACTCCTGCAATCATGTTATAGTTAAGTCTATTTTGTCTATGTTCTAATTCTTGTCTTTTCCTTATGATTACTCTATTGAGTTCTTGTCTATATTCGTTGCTCATTTTCCTTAAGATATTTAGCTTTTAAGTATTTAACATATTTATATTCTATCTTAGATATGATCTCTATTATCTTTTGTGATTTACCATTTTCTATTTGTATGATACTAAGTTGTTTATAAACTGGATATAACTTTTCTAATTTTCTTTTTGATTTTTTTATCTTTCTTTTTATTTGTTTTAATTCATCCATAGCTCTGATACCAAACTCAGGGGTGGTCCTCATGTTCTAGTTGCATGTATTCTTCATTATTTATTATTATTTCTGCTACCTGCCTTCTTTTAGGATTTCTAGGTAATCTACAATCTTTAGCTAAATGTCCTAATTTTCCGCAATTATAACATGTACATTCTGTTATTTTCTTTTGTGGTCTAAATGGTTTCTTATTATTACTATTTCTTACATAATATTGTCTCCTAGGCCTTTTATTTCTAAAGTGGGTTTTATATCTTTTAAATTTTCCTGGTTTCCTATTCTTTTTATAATAATTATTTGTGCATCCAAATTGAGGTGCTACTCTATCTCTGCAACATTGTAGATTTTTTATTATAGTTTTTTCCATCTTTATTTTTGTTTTGTATTTTTCACATATACCTGAATACTCGCTATTGCTGATAATGAATCTGAAGTCAGAGGAAAGTCACACAACTTCAATTTTTTCAAATTCGAAGGAAAGTGAAAATCCCACGACCAATTTGTCCCTACAGAGGGCCCACTGTCACTTTCAAATTCTACTTTGAAGAGTTCTAGTTCAGTTAGGAAATCCAATTTTGGGAACCAATATCTCTCTGTTGAATAATCCCATGATTCCTTGAGAACACAAAAAAGATGTTGAAGATTGGGAAATCTTTTGAAAATATGCTCTGTATCTTTCGAATAGGAAAGCACGAGTTTCCCTAATATTCTCAAGTTCTCTAACTTTGTGTCCTCTGCTATCAGTATTGGTTCATATGTATCCATATCAAAGAAAGAACAAGCATTCATGGACAGCACTTGCAACTTTACAAGATCCCAAATTCTCGGTAACAGAACCAAGGTTGATCCTCTGTTTTCCACACCGAGGGTTTCTAGATTCCAGAGGCTTGAGAAAGACAAAGGCAGAGATTTAACTTCTGTCCCAATGTGTAAGAACCTCAAATGATTCAACATGCATATTTCATTCAGTAATGAACCTTTGACCATGATAAAAAAGGGATTCAGGTACAGCACTCTAAGAAGCCTCAAGTGTCTTAGGTGACATATATCAGAAAGATTGTCGTCCAGCTCGTCTCCAAATATCGTCAAAGAATAGAGGTGTTTACCAGAATGCCTTTTCTTATTTGAACCGAACAGGACAAAATTGTTAAGCCCAAAGAACTTGCTGTTATACTCAATCTTCACTATACGTGGCATCAAATCTGAAGAAGATGATGGAGCACTTGAATTTATCAAGTCAAAAAACTGTTCTTCTCTTGCCTTTTTGGAACAAAAGTCATGCACAAGATCATGAAGTTGGCAAGTCGGGTAATCACCTATCTCATTGAAATGAATAACCAAGCTACTGGAAATTAAGTTATCCAAATAAACCTCCATCAATTCTTCCACAAGTCCTTCAGCACGCCAATAAGCTTTCAACACGTGGATTTTTATTGCACTGTCCTTCAGATAACTTGCAAGGAAAATCAAGCATGGCTTCAGGTGATCTGCTAAATGGTTATAACTTAATTCTATAACCTTCATCACATCAACTTCACTGTTCAAAATAAAAGAACTCAAATTATTTCGAACTTCAAGCCACACAGTCTTTTTCTTTTCCCTCCCTGCGATGACTCCAGCAATCAGATCAGCAACCAAAGGAAGCCCTTTACAGTTTTGGGCTATTTCTTTTCCAACATCCAATAGTTCATCAGGGCAACTCTCTTTTCCAAATGTTCTTTTCTCTACTAACTCCCAACTTTCTTCTGATCTTAGCAACCGGAGCTTAAGAGGATCAGTATTGCGCATTCCATACAAAGCCACTTCCATTTCTCGAGTTGTCAAAATGATTCTACTTCCTTTCTCAACTAGAGGAAAAGGTCTTGTTAACTCATCCCATGTAGTAGTATCCCACACGTCATCTAACACAATTAGGTACCTCTTTCCAAACAGTTGTTTCCGTAGCTTATCAGCAACATCAATATCCTCACTGAACTTCAAATCTGAGCCAGTAACTTGATTAAAAAGTTTCACAAACAACTTCTTCTCGTCATATACTTGGTCGACTGTGCACCATGCACGAAGGTCGAAATATCTAGAAACTGACTCATCATTGTATACTTTGTACGCCAAAGTAGTTTTACCCGAACCCGGCATACCAGTGATCGAAATGACATCTAGATCTGCCGGTCCACTGATGAGCTTTCTAATTATCAAGTCAGTCTCCTCCTTAAAACCCACAATTATTTTACTAGCTGTCAGTGACTTGCTTTCAACTGGCTTCTTGGGAGAGTCTACAACAGCGCGGCTCCTGTTCTCGGGAATCTTCTCAAGTAAATTGGAGACCTCTTCTTTGATAAGCCTGATCTTTTTTATGGAAATGGGAAGTGAGAAAATAAGGTGTAAGAGACCATTATCTCTTATGATAATTGAATCAATGACATCTTTTGCCTCATAAGCCACATCTAAAACACGTGCCCAGAGATCTTTATACCATTCTTTCTCAATGTTCACGAATAAAGATCGTATGAGTTCTAGGTCTTCTTTCACCAGTCCAATTTCTTCCTTTATCAAAGCAATTGAATAAGAATTGGACTCTAGCAGACCATTTAAGTGGATTAGCAGAAGTTGCATGAAGAGCGGTCCATCACTCATGGGGAAGCAACATTGTGATGAGTCTGGCGCTTTCAGATAATCATTTTTGAGATCTTCCTTGAGGAGTTTAATATTTTCCAGCAAGTCTAGAGTTGCACGATTTGTTCCGTTGGTACTTTCTTCATTCCTTGAGTTCTCTTCTAAGTCACGAACAAGAGTTGATACCTTCCTGGTAAGTGCTCCAACACGTGCCAAAAGATCGAATAATTTGTCATGATGAATAAAGTCCTTGGGCATATCAGAAAGAATAATTAATAGGAACTCTATCACGACATGAATGTTTCGAGCCCCTGAAGTGCTAGCTGTAATAACATTTACCATGTGCTCTTGTAGATGAATCAGATATTCCCTAAGAATGTCCGGAGAGGTTTCCAGGAGCTGCTTAATGAAGCGTCCCACTTCTGCTGAAGTTGAAGCTTTCAAATTTGTAAAACATATGTGCAATACCTCCAATTCAATTGGAATAATCTTCAAGAACAGATGAGCTAGCTTGGAGTGACGAGAATTTCCATCAATATGATTATCCCAAATGAAGCGTCCAACTCTCTCAGCCATAGGTTGTAGCTGTGGTAAGACATATTCAACAGTCTCGTGCTCAACGTAACCATTCACTATCAACCCATGGAAATCTCTGATGTTGACACACACATTCTGAAGAATCTCAAACTGAGTCTCTAATGGAAATCTCTGATGTTGATACTTGGATAGATGATAAAGATTCAGGAGAAGGAAGTTCAACTGCTCCTCAAGCATGGTGGCACTTGATTTAGAACGATGATGTGAGCTGATACAATGATCGATATTATCCCTGAGGCTAGCAAGGACACGATGCATGTCGTATTTACACCCGACGTTGTTGTCAACATCATCCAAAATTGGTTGAAGCAGATTCTCAACCTCTTGTCTTTTGACAGTCATTGTGTCTTCAAACTGCTCCAAATCAGAACAAGAAAGCTGGAAGTATGTACAAATAAATGCCAGCTCCGATTTCAGCTTTTCAACTTGATCCACGTCAAGAGCTTTTTGAGTTTCCTCGTTGTTTAATCTCTCTAGGAAATCCAGAACATCCGCAATGTCCTTGCGAAGCAGAAAATAACACCTGCCAAAAGATGAAATGTCATATAATATTTTCAAAGCCACATATCTAAGATTCAATACTTTACTCTATAAAATAACATACCGATGAATTGTTTGCTTCTTCTTTCTCTATTTCTCCTTCATTATCTTTTCGTTTTTCCATTATTGTGATTTTCCTTTCAAGTTCTCAAGACCTGATTCATAAAAAGAACACGAAACTTTATCAGGAAAAAGAAGAGGACGTGGTAAGAGTACAAGAAACTCAAGAAAGAAGCACAGAAAGTCATAGCAAGAAACAATATTGTAGTTATAGCCAAACATAAAAAGTAATTGTACTAAACATAGTGGACGGGCTCCAAAGATTAGAAATAGTCAAGTTTTTTCTTTTTTTTTGATAACCCTAGTGTCTGGGCCAGCTTGCGCGCACATCGACTAATTCCACGAGACACCTTTCACCTCTCACCAGGAACATGTACCATCAGGTAACTCTATCCACCAAGGCTAGAACATATGAGAAGAAATTACCTAGAAATAATCGAGAATTTTCACGGGAGAGACTTTTCAAGGACAAACTTGAAATTTCGAAAATCACGTGCAGTCTCTTGTCTTGAAATCTGATACTCTACTCCTCTTCAGACCACTTCCTGTTTTCTTTAACTATCTGCTTCTATTCACTCCGCTCTCTCCAACCCCATCTCTCTCTCTTCCAGTAAAAATTTACTCGCATCGGGTGTTTATACCAAACTAATACAACTTATCATGGTACTTCAGTAATCAAATGAAGTGAAAATATACATTTAACTAACCACGATTAAGTGATAATTGTTTATGTTCAAACACATGTCATGCATCTATTGATTCGTTGTACAGCCGGTGCGGGTAAGTATTTAGCCCTCTCTCTTTCTCCTGCATATTGTTTCCCTTTCTCCAACTAATCCACAATTTTTTTTAAAAAAAGCTGACCATTAGTACTTTCATACCATTACTTATTCTTACTTAAATGAACTAACTACTTTGATCTGTGTACCATTTTGATTAGAAGAGTAAGTTGAACATGCTCATATTACCCAGAAATAGAAACTAAAGCAGAAATGAAGTGATAATTGTGTATGTTCAAACACATGTCATGCATTTATTGATTTGGTGTAAACAGTCGATGCGGGTAAGTATTTAGCCCTCTCTCTTTCCCCTGCATATTGTTCCCTTTCCTTACATCACATTTACTTAATTTTCTGATAATTTTTCCAAATTCAACAATTGTAGTTCAATAGAGATGAGAGTACCAAAAATTAAACACATTATTAGATGAGTTGACTAACCAAATATTAAACACACTATTCATCCAACAGCACAAAATTCTTGAATTAAACACAAAAGTATGGGTGCAATTACAGATGTGAGTACCAAAATTAAACACATTTTCTTGAAGTTATTATTAGAGACTAACCTTTTTAGTTGATGAAAAATGTGATATGGCTGTTGTGCTCCTCTCTATTTTTGTGCATGACTATAATTCTTCTTCCCTTTCTAGCAAACTTATTATTATCTTGATAAAAATTGTGTGAAGGAGAACATAGAGAGAGAGAAAAAGGGTAATGGGAGTACAAATTATTGATGTTAGGAGGGAAAATGACAAAAAATATCTTTGAACTAGCCAGCTGAACCAGTGGCTTAGCTACACGCAGTAAAGGGTGGTCAGTTGAATATCTTTCGTCGAAATTATTTATTATGTATATAGAAAATTTACGAAGTATATAGGTCAAAAATTACTTTTCATACATATATATAAAATCTTGAATACTCCTATCGGAATTTTTTACTTCGCCACGAGCAACATGTGGCATTGATTGTCAAGTTGGAAATGAAGAACATTTACGAAGTGTTTAGTTGTAATGCTTTCTTTTTTTTCCATCCAAAGTTAACCAAATAAATGTTCTTATTTTGGGTGATATTTAATTTTTGTCCCTCAAATTTGCATTTTTTAATTTTTATTTTTTTCTTTAGCACTTTAAGTAATAAAAACGCAAAAATAATTACCCCAAATATTAAAAAAAATATTATTTTTGCCCATCATACATAAATTCTCTCTCAACGGAATATGAAAAAGAAAAAAAAACTAGTCAAAAGTAACAATCTAAATTAATCTTTTCCTTTTTTTATATTGAGCAAATAAATTAAATAGAAATATATTATTTGTAGAGAAAATATATAATAATTAGTCTCTATATATAATGATTCATGATAGTTTATCACAATGACTAATTAATTAGGATCAATTAATATCTCACAAAGTACATATAAATTATAATCACAACTAGTACTCCTTCCGGATCACTTTACTTATCATATTTTTTGCTTATACGTCTCTTAAGAAAAATATTAACTAGTGTGTAATTTGACTAAATTATCCTTATTTATTACTCCTCAATATTTAATACTTCTCTCTTTTGCACTACAATAATATCTCTATATATTTATATATGACCAAGGGTACAGATAGAAACAAACAACTAATTATACTTTGATTTTTAAAAATGATAATTATTTTGGACTATCTATTTTTATAAGGACGGAGAATAAAATGGTCTGAAGGGAGTAGCTATTACAACATTCATATACTATAAAATGACCTTGATCTACATGACTAATGTCAGTCGATTGAGCCACTAACTTTTATTCGTTCGTAAATTATTATACCATAATCTTGTAATTTCCTCCTACTTCATAGCCTTTTTTTTCTTAATTTCCTCGGAAGGTGAATAATTTCACTCTTCAATTCTCAAATTATTTGTTTTAATAAGTAACTAATGCTTGAGGAGTTGAATTAGAGAAAATATCTAATAATTTATTAAGCTGCATATATATATATGGTTCATGATAGCTAATCAAATGA
Source organism: Jaltomata sinuosa (assembly GCA_003996215.1). Lineage (NCBI taxonomy): Eukaryota > Viridiplantae > Streptophyta > Magnoliopsida > Solanales > Solanaceae > Jaltomata > Jaltomata sinuosa. The sequence goes on from QJPP01004105.1 coordinate 17,569, forward strand.
CTAATTAGGATCAATTAATATCTCACAAATTTAAGTACATATAATCACAAAACTTCTAGCTGTTACAACATTGATCATATACTACCATGACCTTGATCTACATGATTAGTGTAAGTTGATCGAGCCACTAACTTTTATTCGTTTATAAGTTGTTATTTTTACTTTTTAATTTCTTTTCCTCCTAATTTATAGACTTTCTTTTCTTAATTTTCTTGAAAAACAGATAATCTACTTCAATTCTCAAATTATTTAATTTAATCAGGAAAATAAGGCTAGGGAGGTGAATTAATTTAGAGAAAATATCTAATAGTTAAGCTGCATATATGTGGTTCATAATAGCTAATTAAATGACTAATTAAGATCAAATAATATATCACAAAGTACATATAATCACAAAACTACTAGCTATTACAATATTCATATACTACCATGACCTTGGTCTAAATGACTAGTGTCATCAGTCGATCGAGCCACTAACTTTTACTCGTTTGTGTACTGTTATTTTAACTTTTTAATTCCTTTTCCTTCTAATTCATAGACTTTCTTTTCTTAATTTTCTTGAAAAGCGAATAATTTTACAATTCTCAAATTATTTATTTTAATCAGAAAAATAAGGCTAGAGGAGTTGAATTAATTTAGAGAAAACATCTAATAGTTAAGTTGCATCAATATGGTTCATAATAGCTAATCAAATGACTAACTAAGATCAATTAATATCTCACAAAGTACATATAATCACAAAACTACTAGCTATTACAATATTTATATACTACCATGACCTTGATCTACATGGCTAGTGTCTATCAATCGAACCACTAACTTTTATTCGTTTGTAAGCTGTTATTTTAACCTTTTAATTTCTTTTCCTTCTAATTCATAGACTTTGTTTTCTTAATTCCTTTCAAAGGCGAATAATTTCACTCTTTAATTCTCAAATTATTTAATTTAATCAGAAAAACAAGGCTAGGGGAGTTGAGTTAATTTAGAGAATATCTAATAGTTAAGCTGCATATATATGGTTCGTAATAGATAATTAAATGACTAATTAAGATCAATTAATATCTCACAAAGTACATATAATCCCAAAACTACTAGCTATTACAATATTCATATACTACCATGACCTTGATCTAAATGACTAGTGTCATCAGTCAATCGAGCCACTAACTTTTATTCGTTGGTAAGTTATTAATTATTTTAACCTTTTAATTTCTGTCCCTCCTAATTCATAGACTTTCTTTTCTTAATTTTCTTGAAAGGCGAATAATTTCACTCTTCAATTCTTGAATTATTTATTTTAATCAGATAGATAAGGTTTGAGAAGTTGAATAAATTTAGAGAAAATATTTAATAGTTAATGGTTATAAATAATATCTAAATAAATGACTAATTAAGATCAATTAATATCTCACAAAGTACATATAATCACAAAACTGCTAGCTATTACAATATTTATATACTACCATGACCTTGATCTACATGGCTAGTGTCCATCGATCAAACCACTAACTTTTATTCGTTTGTAAGCGGTTATTTTACCCTTTTAATTTCTTTTCCTTCTAATTCATAGACTTTCTTTTCTTAATTCCTTTCAAAGGCGAATAATTTCACTCTTCAATTCTCAAATTATTTAATTTAATCAGAAAAACAAGACTAGGGGAGTTGAGTTAATTTAGAGAATGTCTAATAGATAAGATGCATATATATGGTTCGTAATAGATAATTAAATGACTAATTAAGATCAATTAATATCTCAAAAGTACATATAATCCCAAAACTACTAGCTATTACAATATTCATATACTACCATGACCTTGATCTAAATGACTAGTGTCATCAGCCGATCGAGCCACTAACTTTTATTCGTTGGTAAGTTGTTAATTATTTTAACCTTTTAATTTCTGTTCCTCCTAATTCATAGACTTTCTTTTCTTAATTTTCTTGAAAGGCGAATAATTTCACTCTTCAATTCTTGAATTATTTATTTTAATCAGGTAGATAAGGTTTAAGGAGTTGAATTAATTTAGAGAAAATATCTAATAGTTAATGGTTATAAATAATAGCTAAATAAATGACTAATTAAGATCAATTAATATCTCACAAAGTACATATAATCACAAAACTACTGGCTATTACAACATTCATATTCTACCATGACCTTGATCTACATGACTAGTGTCAGTCGATCGAGTCACTGACGTTTATTTGTTCGTAAGCTATTATTTTAACCTTTTAATTTCTTTTCCTTCTAATTCATAGACTTTCTTTTCTTAATTTCCTTGAAAGGCAAACAATTTCACTCATCAATTCTTGAATTATTTATTTTAATCAGGTAGATAAGGCTTGAGGAGTTGAATTAGGGATCCTTTGAGGTGAAGAGACATAACTTCATTTGTTGATCCTACTAACTTACCCCCTATGAAAACTGCTGGAACTGAGGCATTACAACCCATCCTCATAAGAGCTTTTTCCATATCCTTTCCATCAGAATCATGATCAAGTTCATGCACATATGGATCAACACCAAGATCTCGAAATAGTATAGTGACCGCGTAGCATAAACAACACGTACTCTTGCTAAAGATCACTACCCCGTGCTCTGATGCCATTCGTTGTACCTTGTCCATTTTCTTGATGATTAAGTCGTGAAAGAATCGTTTTATGCCCTTGGAATAACAACAACGACTAGCAATACGATGAAATATGAATTAAAATGGTGGTAGGGATAGATCTTCAGAAATTAGGGTTTTATCGACACTAGATGGAATCAAACTGTCCGACTCTCAATTGCTATTTATGTTGGTTTTGTTAAGCTTTTAGGTAAGCCCTTTTGAAAGCTCTAGTAGGTAGAGAAGATAGATTGTTACGAGCTATATTTGATATTTAGGTACTTGGGAAAGCTTGTCAAAAAATAGGGGTAAATGGAGGTATTTTTTAGTTTACCATCGGATCTAAGTTCAACAGAACTTGAACATCGACCCGATGGTTAATAATTTGATGCTAGAAGAGATGAAGGAAGAAACAAATAGCAAGAGAAAAAAAACTTGAGAAATATTAGGGTTAATTTTTTTAAGAGGTTGCTTGGAAATGGAGGGTTTTCATTGCTACACTATTTATAAAAGAAAAAAAAAATGGAACATCTAAAAAATGAAAGTGGAGTTCTCTATCTTAATTGTAAAGATTCAAAAGATGGTGTGCTTTTTTTTATTCTCTTAATTAAATAAATAAAAGAAGAAGAAGACAATTTTAATAAATAAATAAAAGAAGAGAATTTTGATAAAAATAAAAAATAAAATAAATAGATACTGTTTCATTCCACAAACTTTGAGCAAGTTGGAGGATAGTACATATATTCTATTTAGTCATGCACTTTTTTGAATAGAATCTTTTTGGTGATAAAGGGCTTATTTGAACCACCTAAAAATATATACCTACATGCACTTTCCATATAACTATACTGTTTTGGACTGTTTTTTGCTTGAGTCGGAGGTCTATTGAAAACAATCTCTTATCTCTAAAGTAGTAGTATGGTCTGTGTATACTCTACCTTTCTCTGACTCCACATTGTGGGATGTTGTTGTTGTTGTTGTACTTTCCATATAACTTTTTGATACACAGTTAGATATCTCTATAACAACATTTCAGTATAACGATTAAATTTTCTTTGAAATCGATTCTTCATTATGTTAAATTATATTTTTTCTATAATAACATTCATTTTAACAATTAATAATATTCGGATAAAACGATACATTTATAGAGAAATTTAACGGTAACAAATAAATAGATGTTCATCAATTATAGTCATATATAATTTCACGAGGAAAAAGGCTACTGATATATTTACCTTCTTTTTATATTCATACTCTTTGTAATTTTGTATATTTTTTGTTTTGAACAACTAAAATAAATTTAAACGTCAAATATAAATATTCACATATAACAACATCTCACTATATAGAGCAGTCATAAAACTTTTCGATAAATGTTGTCACTAGGAGAGAGGTTTGATTGTATAAAAAGTTCTCTAGACAACGTGGACACAAAACTGGCCGTGCAAAGATTAAAATATATTATAAAAGTTTTTTTATTCTTGAAGATGCATTATAATTATTATTATTTATATAATATAATGTGTAGTCAATTTTTTGAGATTCTTTTCCCAATATTCTTGGATTATATTCTCATGCTCGAATATATAGCAAAGAATTGAAAAGTTTTTTGGTGGCTTTTGATTCTTTCTCTTGTGTCCACTTCCAACTTGAGTTATTCTACACACACAAAAAAAAATGATCAATGGCCGTACACTTGTATTCAGTGGCGAAGTCAAAACTTTCGCTAAGAATGTTCAAAAATTAAACATATATGTACGAAAATTAATTTGTGACTTATACTTTGTATAATTTTTTATATCCATGTTGATGTTGTGGTTCCTTCCGATCCGTTCCCAGGTTGGGTTAGGGGGACATCTGTGTGATTGCCTTCGCGATCAAGGGGCTAAGTGACTCTCGAAAGTGATTTTCTGTATCGCGTCAAGAGAAATGACATAGATAAGATTCTTGCTTAAAGAGTTTTATTATCGAATTGATCTCGCGTACAGTATAATTTTTCAACAAAGAGTGTTTAACTAACCACTCTTAACTGTATGTGGTTACGTCAATGTTTGTACATACACTAGTAGTGTGTATGTGAGGCAAATGCAAGTTTTTAACCTAATTTGGAGGCATAACATATATACCTAATCTTCCACGTGAGTTAAAGATCAGGTTAATTAGCTAATTAATTAAGTTGTTACTCTCTTCGTCTCATTTGATGTGAAGGTGTTGAGTAGCCATAAAGTTTAACAAAATAACATAAGAAGACACGTGTACATGGTCCATGATCGCAGAAAATTAAAGGAACTAGAGTTGACCAAGATATGATATACCGATCGTGTGAGCTCATTCGTGATCGCGAAGAAGACCTTATCAGTATAAAATGAATATTGTTGATATTTAGATCATATTTTTATCAATTTTTGGCAAAGAATAGCTTGTGGATGATTCATTTTTGGAGTGTTTTCGACCGAAATCATTAAGGTAATGATTCTCTAACGCCCTATAATGATTATATTTGAATTTGGAGGATTTTAAGCCATGGAGGCATGGAATCATGTAATTCAAGTGTTAAAGTTGGGAATTTTTAACCTAGTTTCTAAACTAGAAAATTAGGAATTTAGCCTAGTAAATATATCAAAATTGAAACTTGATTATAGATTTGAACTCACAAGCTTATGGATAATGTGTCCCATGTTAATTTGTGTCTACTTATTCAAACGATATACATTTTATGAAACACATTCGTGTAATGAGTAAAAGAAAATATAACTATGACAAATACATGTCATTTTGCTGAATAATATAGGTCTTTAAAGCTGCAAAGTTGATATCTTTATAATTGCATTGTTCTGCTATATAGATCGAGAAAAAATGCTTAAATTACATCTCATCCGAGAGAAGTTATTGTCAATAAAATACTAACCAAGCAATTGCTATAGAAAGATCAAATTCAAGTAGATAAAAATGTAAATAAGTGAGTTTTTATGTAGTGAAGAAACTTTATTAAGTAAGTATTTTTTCCAAAGAATTAGTATCTTCTAAAAGGTATGTGAAAGGTCAAAAGGACACTTATTATGAATCAGAGGTACTAAATTCTTAATTAATGTTCCAAAGTAGTTTTAATAGGTGTGTAAAGAGATTTAAAATTTTAAAAATAAATAAATCAATGTAGTGTAACTTTAATTCGGTGCAATTTCGAGATAATCTGTCAATGATTTCTACTCTTCTCTTTTTTCTAAACCTGCTCATTTTTTCAAGCAATTCATACTTATGCAATTCCCATTAAGTAATTTAATTAATTTGCCTATATATATTGTTTATTTTTAACTTTACAGTTCTGTAAAAGAATATTAAACTTTTTTTAAAAGAATAATGGTCATCATAAAGTTCATTAAGCAGAATATTGACCTTATTAAAAATCAAATGAACTAACAATGTCATATTTTATTTATCAAATAGAATTATAGTTTTTTGTTATTTGGGAATTTTAAATTTTTTATTTCTTCATTTATGGTGAAATGGACTACATATTACTCTATTACTCTATTAGTTTACAAATTCTTATCATGCCTTTTTATGATTTGATTTTGTTGAATTCTGAACGTCATAACTCAATGTTTAATTTCTTAAGTTGTAATTGTTTTCAAACTTTTAATTCATTAAATTATCATTGAAAAGATTTATTTATTTTCTTAAATATGTTTATGGCAAATTGCTTGCAGACCCCTTTTTTTTTCTTAAACTTTTGCTAAAAAAGTTTAGCCTGCTTGCAATAGAAGTATTGATAATTACCAACTACAAAATTAAACCTTCACAAATTAATAGATACTTACTCATTATAAAGTAAACAAAAGACATATCAATTTTTTCTTTACGTAAAGTAGAAACAACCCAAGAATATTTGAATGCTAAAACTAAAATATTACATGCTAGGAAAATAATATATGTGTCTAAAACTTTTTTGTACAACTATATATAATAATTGTGCCGTTAAAAATAAATTTGTGTCAAAAATTCTTAAAACCTAATAAGAAGAAGCAAAGTTGATTCTGATGGCTAATCGAATTATAAACTTCAACAACTCTAGATACTTCCCTCCTCAGTAATTGTTGTTTTTCTTGCAAAAACAAAGGAAAAAGATGAAAATTGACAAATTAAATTGATATCATAGCCCATAAAAATGGTGAGTAAGAATTAAGAAATCCTTTCTTGCCTTTTTATAGCTATTTTTTAATTTGCATTCCTTGAATCTTCCCATTCATGTATTTACTACTTCTAATTAATTAGTCTATATTTTATTGCTCAATGCAACTCTTCCGATTCTCCTATTTATTTAGCAATAAAAAGTAAGTAAAGTTGTAATGTAAATTATAAAGGGCCATTTTTAATTCAATGCAGGGTTTAAAATAAATTGAATACCAAGACATTGAATAGGTATAGAAAATTGAAAAAGAATTTTATGGAAATTAAAAAGAAACCAAAGTATTGAATAGAGTGGAAGTTTAGGAAGATGAAAAGCATTCTAAGACATTGAGGCTGCAGTAATTGTGTAGATTATGAAGGGTCATTTCGTTGATTCAATGAAGGGTTAAAAATTCATAACTATATTCATGCAATTTAAATATTATAATTTAATTAAATTAGATATTTTATTTATTATATTTTTAGTGTAGGGGTAAAATGGTAATCCAACTTTTTACTTTAATAATATGATATGATCTGTTTATGTAATTTTAATTAGGTTGACTTTTATGATTTATTTTGACATTTTAAAAAATCATGAAAATGAACCGACTAACCTAATTTAACGTGTTATTTAATCTTTTGAATATATCGGTGCCATTGAAGGTCATTTGATTGGAGAATTTGATAGTTCTAGGTTAGAAAATTTGATCGACTTCGAAGTGAGTGAGATTTTAACTTCTAGCTTCTTCTTTTTTTATAAAAGCATGTTTTGAACTTACATTACTACTTCCAAATGCATGCATAGTATGTTGGGACAAACACGTGCTCGGTCATTTACAATATGACTATGTTGGGGCGAACGCGTGCTAGGTCATTTACATATATGACTATGTCATGACATTATTAAGACTTAAAAGCATGATTTAGTTGTGTTTTTTTACAAACTAAGCATGACATATCTTAGAGTTGCACTATCAAATCATGCTAGGAATATTTGACATTAATGTTACATGGATTGGTTGAGATGGTCTTATAAGGCAATGATCTAATAATGTGATTACATGTATTGTTTGTTGTATAGATGTTAGTTGTCTGAGTTGATATCGATATCAAATTATACGGTATATCGGATCCCAGTATTCATGTAGGCTGGTGAATGTAGGTTGTTGGATCTTCAATTTCGTCCATGAGGATCCATTGTTGTAGGTCTAGTGGATCCCCAGTATCCATAAGGGTGCATATGATTTCAGTCTAGTGGATTACATGGTATTAACAAGGGTACATGGATTGGACTGCTCGGTCTAGTGGTCCTAACCCATAAGGGCCCATGATTAGTTTTTTGATGCGGTTTGACTTGTACCTGCTTGTTACTTGTCTTAACTTTTGTTGCGCTTTCTGATAATAATTGTTGCGAAAATATCGTTGGGTTAACTAGCACACAATCAACACACAAAGAAAATAGAGAAGAAAAGTAACACAAGGATTTAACGAGGTTCGGCTAGGCCTAATCATCCAAGCAAAAGCAGAGAGAGTTTTCCACTATGAAAGAAGAGAAGTATACAATGTACAATCTGCTTTTAGAATTTCCAACTACAACCCTATATATAGACCCCAAGTAGTCACAAACCTATAAGGAAAAGTTTCTCCCAATCCTATAAGGACTATACTTTCCTTTCCCAAATCCATTAGGACAAAAGGTTTCCTAAACCAATAGGGATTGTGAGTTTTCGAAAATATACAAGGGAAAAATTCAAGACATAATTAACAAATCTTCCCCTTGGCTTGAATTCTTTTCATCAACAGGAACAACATCTCTCCGCCTTGCTCTCAGCCCTTGAACGGGCTCATTGAGTATTACACACACCAATCAAGTCTAGGCCATGCCTAAACTTATTGGTCGGGACTCCCTTAGCCACCATTTCTGCCGGATTATCATGTGTAGACATTTTCTTCACATCAACAACCCCTTTGAAGTCGACTACCTTTTGTCCCTTTGGCAATGGACCAAACTTCTATGTTCGATTCTTGTGAAGTGACTCAATCTCTTCACACATAGTACCAATCCATCGATCTTCTGTTGAACTATAAATAGCTTCTGTATAGCTATTAGGCTCAAACACATCAATGGTCTCTGCAACTGACAAAGCAAATTCCATAAAATCTGTATATCCAGAAAAATTTTCATCAACCACATTTGCAAACCTCTTTGGTCGGTTGATCACTCTCTTTTCTCTGCCTGTTGCAATGCTATACGATTCTTGTTGCATAGGTGCATCAACATTATCATCATGATTAAGGTTTTCCACCTCCCCCACTTTTGAACTACTAGGCTGAGCTAGTGGATATTCAATTTCTAGCTCTATGTGGTCACTGACACCACGATCTATTTCTGCTATTGCCTTCTCCTTCTGACTGTCCAGTGAAGCAGATTCATTGAATGTCACATCCCTACTAATAATTAACCCTGGAGTCTTTTGATCTATGCACCACAGTCTGTAACCTTTCACTCCAGTTGCATACCCTAGAAATATGCACTTATTTGCCCTTGGCTCAAGTTTTCCATCCCTCACATGAGCATGAGCAGGACAACCAAATATCCTCAAATTTGAATAATCAGCAGGCGAACTGGACCAAACCTCAAAAGGAGTTTTGAACTCAATAGCTGTGGATGGAGATCTATTGACCAAATAACAAGTTGTATTGATTGCTTCAGCCCAAAAATTCTTGCTAACACATGAGTGTGAAAGCATACTTCGTGCCCTGTCACAAAGTGTTCTGTACATACGTTCTGCAACACCATTTTGTTGTGGTATTCCAACACAAGTGCGGTGTTTCACTATGCCCTTCTTGCTGCAAAACTCATTGAACTCTAAGTTGCAAAACTCCAATCCATTGTCAGTTCGAAGACGCTTGACTTTTCTTTCAGTCTGCCTCTCAACCATCGTCTTCCATTTAACAAATGTCGGATATGCCTTATCTTTTGTTTTCAAAAAATACACCCATACCATTCTTGAGTAATCGTCAATCAAAGTCATAAAGTACCTGACACCACTTTTGGAGGGAACTCTGTTTGGACCCCACAAGTCTGAATGTATATAATCTAACTTGTCTTTGGTCTTGTGCTCTGCCCTTTTGCTGAACTTTACCCTTGTTTTCTTACCAGACACACAATGTTCACAAAAATTCAAAGCTTGATTTTTGTACCCATCCAACAAATTTTGCTTGCTCAACAAAGACAATCTTTTGTCACTCATGTGACCAAGCCGTAAGTGCCACAACTGAGACTGATTCGAATCACTCCTTCCAGAAGCTACAATTGCTTCCCCTTCAATTACACTGGCTTGAAGATAATATAGTCTAGAATGTAGCTTACTTTTCATGAGTACCATGAAGAATTTACACACTTTAAGTATCCCATTCTCTGAGTGAAACTTATATCCTTGATCATCCAAAGTCGAAAGAGAAATAAAATTCTTTTTCATTCGAGGAACATGCCAACACTCAATATTTCTGATAATGCCATCGAACATTTTCAATTTGATGTTACCAATCCCCTCTACCTCTAGTGGATTATCATCACCTAGGTAGACAGTCCCACTCGTCTGCTTGTAAGTTGCAAATCAGTTCTTGTGTGGAATCATGTGGAAAGTTGCACCAGAATCAAGAATCCAGAAATTATGCCTATGATCAGAACTCGCGGCATAAACTTCCCCTACATAGTCATTATCATCAGAATTTCTGCTAATGTCAACAATATTTGCCGAGTAATCAACTTTCTGCTTCCCTCTTTTCTCCTTTAGCTTAGGACAATCTCTTTTGTAGTGACCTTGCTCCCCGCACTCATAGCAGTTATTCTTCCTTGCTCTAGACTTTGATCTGGCGTTGGACTTTTTCTTATTAAAGTCTTTTTGTTGTGTTCTTTCCCTACTCACAAGACCTTCGCCCTCAGTTCTGCTATCTAGAAAGCTCTTCTTCAACTCTTTTGATTTTAGTGCATTACTAACATCATCCAGTAAAATACTGTCTTTCCCATATAGCAATGTATCAGCAAAAGTATCATACGATGGTGGTAAAGAACATAACACGATCAAGGCCTGATCCTTACTCTCAATTTTGATATCTACGTTCTTCAAATCCATTATAATTGAATTAAACTCATCAAGGTGAGTTTTAACCCGTGTACCTTCATACATCCGAAGATTGTACAACCTCTTTTTCAAGTAGAGGCGGTTTGTCAGCGATTTCTTAGAATACAGATCTTCCAGCTTCTTTCATGTCGTTGCTGCAGATTTCTCTTCAACAATTTTCTGAAGAACGCTATCTATAACGCTAATGAAGATCGCACTCAAAGCCCTCTCCTTCAGGTCTGCCTTCTCTGACTCTTTTATCTCCTCTGGAAAAAGACTCCTCAATTGCTTTCCATAACCCTTGTAACACCAGGGATGATCTCATTCTAATCTTCCATAGACTGAAACTATACCCCCCGTCGAATTTCTCTACTTCATACTTTGTTGAAGATGATGGAGACATCTTAACCCTTGACTATGTGTAGAAACCCTAACCTTGCTTTGATACCAATTGTTGCGCTTTCTGATACCAATTTTTGAGATCTGATAACAATTGTTGCAGAAATATCGTTGGGTTAACTAGCACACAATCAACACATAAAGAAAATAGAGAAGAAAAGTAACACAAGGATTTAACGAGGTTCGGCTAGGCCTAATCCTCCAAGCAAAAGCAGAGAGAGTTTTCCACTATGAAAGAAGAGAAGTTTACAATGTACAATCTGCTTTAAGAATTCCCAACTACAACCCGATATATAGACCCCAAGTAGTCCCAAACCTATAAGGAAAAGGTTCTCCCAATCCTATAAGGACTATACTTTCCTTTCCCAAATCCATTAGGACAAAAGGTTTCCTAAACCAATAGGGATTGTGAGTTTCCTAAAATATACAAGAGAAAAATTCAAGACATAATTAACAACTTCTTTATCATACTATACTAGATATATATCTTATTGTTGCTTTAATGCATCACTTTTGAAAGACTTGCTCTGAGGGACAAGACCGATCGGGTTCGATGATCTTATTGGGCTTAGGCTCTCCAAAATCGACTCTTCGAGGCGATAATATTCCATTTAAAGATTTTAGATGAGATTATTACACTATTCAATACATATTAAAAGTAACCAAATTCTATGTATGTCTCTTTCCTCACAGAACAAATCCAAACAACTACCTATGAACCTAGCTTCATTGAAATAAATCCTTCTTCCGAGATTAGTGGCAAAGTCAAAAAATTCGTTAAGGATATTCAAGAGTGTTTAAATATTAGAGTAATATATACGTATAAAATATAATACTATTTGATATTATTTGACTTATATACATTACATAACTTTCCAGCAAAAGAGTATTCAACTAACCATCCTTCGACATATATAACTACGCCCCATCTCTCCCTCCATCTTAGGGTTATGGGCAGTCAAAAGCAAAATTTTCAAGAAAATTAGTGTGTTGCATGAATATTTTTATGTCACTTTATTAAAGTGAGTCGAGGTATCGAATATATATATATATATATATATATATATATATATATATATATATATATATATATATATATATATATATATATATATATATATATGTCAAGTTGGATAATGGAACCTCTTAGAGAAAAAGATTAATTTGTAAGATTCATATTGCATCAACACAAGAAAATATAGAATTAGCTATGGAATTTATCAATAATTTTCAGCTAATCCATCTTATATAGCTCTTAACTAATTGAATTTTCTTATAATCCGTTGTTAATTCGTAGCTAAATGAGATTAACATGAGATTTTTATTGTTTAATTTTAGAATTTTATCTGACGTTAATTCCTTATTTTCTAGTAGCGCATGAAATGACATCTGTTAACTTAGGGATAAGTTCTTGTCCATCTTTTAGCTTTGATGATTCCAAGAAGATGATAAGTTCTTCTTAGCTTCTCATGTATATTTTCTTTATAATATTCTTTTCCTCACTATTCAGAGGAAAAGATAAGATATTCCTTCGAGTGACGGATTCAGAATTTAGAATTAAAAGGTTTTATCTTTTTAATATACGTGTTGATTATTATTTTTTTACACACGATAAATTAACTTTTATCTTTAAGTGATTTTGGGCGCTCCTTGTCCTAGGCCCCACAAGTCTGGCTACCTTTGCGAATTTCCACTGCTTATTTTTGCGCTTTTGTTACTTAATTACGTCGTGTCTTCTCGTACAAAAAGTTATTGCTAATACATTTGATATAGTTACTATCTTAGCCTCAATTGAAGAGTACATAAGGTCGATATGTACCCTTCAGTCTGAAATAAGCAAATGCGAAATCTCATATGTTTGAAAGGTAACTTGAATTAGCAGTCTATTGGACTGTGTAAATATATATGTGCATATGTGTTGATTCTTTTATCACACACAATACTAATTAACTTTTGTTCTTTCTAATTAAGTGAATTTTTCGGACGCTAGCTCCTTGTCCTAATAAGCCCCAGGAATTCAGTTACCTTTGTGAATTTTCGCCGCTTATTTTCGCGCTTTTGATACTTAATTACATTGTGTCTTCTCGTACAAATAGTTGCTACTAATGCGTTTGATATAGTTACAGTCTTAGGCCTCAATTAGCAGTCATAAGGCCGACATGTAATCTTCAGTCTGAAATAAGTAAATGCAGAATCTCGTATGTTTGAAAGGTAACATGAATTAGCAGTCGATTGAACTGTGTGAATATATATGTGCGTGTTGATTCTTTTCTCACACACGATTACTAATTAACTTTTCTTCTTTCTAACTAAGTGATTTTGGACGCTAGCTCCTTGTCCTAAGCCCCAAGAATCCGATCACCTTTGTGAATTTTTGGCGCTCATATTTGAGCTATTGTTACTTAATTACATCGTGTACAAAAAGTTGTTGCTAATATGTTTGGTATAGCTATTGTGTGAGGCCTCAATTAGCAGTCATAAGGCCGATATGTACTCTTTAATCTGAAATACGTATATGCAGAATCTTGTCGGTTTGAAAGGTGTATAACTTGAATTAGTATAGTTAGACTGTGTGACCTATTATTAATTCACTCGTTAGGTCTCCATATATAATTGATTTGAAGGACTGAAATTAAAGTCAATGGGAGGAATCTTATCAACCTTAGAGCTTTGCTTTCGATGCCTCACAGCTATTCAGACACAATTATTGACCAATCATATTTTTTTTTAAGGCTCGGAATAAGAGGTTTCAGCTTTTCGGAATATTTAATATGACTAATAAAAATATTTTGTGTCCCTTTTAAATCATATAATAACATGCAAGACTTTGAAAAGTTATTATTTTTTTATCTTAGTTCATGTTAGACCTTCAATATGAAAGTTGTTGATGAGTAATTTACTTATGCATATATAAGAAAGATAGTCTAGGTTCGAATGTTCTTTGCAACTCGAGAATATAAAGTTGGAATCGCTAGTAATTACATATCACCAAGCCGTTGTGAATGTCTCAGGCCCTATATGCACCGTCCCGTTACACTTTGGAAATTGATTTTGGTCGAAGCGCATCCAATCAATGATCATCCGTGACTTTTTTGGCACTATTCCATGCAAATTGATTAATTTTTTTTGGTTAGGTTAAGTATGTGATATTCGAATCCAAAGGTGGATTTAGGATTTCGTTTTAGTTTATGAGTTCTGGCAACTTCTTGTATTTCATCGAATCCACAATCCATTTATGCTATTTGGTTTGCAGTTTATTATATGTATATATTTAGTGAGATTTTTAACACGTACAATGACTTCTTCCAAATCTACAACATACATGGTATATCTGCCTCTATTCGAATCCAATAGAGGATGAAGAATAAGAGCTTGAGAACATCCAACAACAACAATTACAACTACGTTTCAATCTCAAACAAGTTGGAATCGACGAAACAGAATTTTTTACAAGTCAAGAAAAGTTTTCCATTACAGCCATTTTGACAAAACATGGCTTCCTTTTCTCCCTCAACCTCCATTCCTTTTAAAGGAATAGGGGATTAATTACAAAGGGAAAAAGAAAAACACATTGGGTTAAAGTTGACACACAAAAAAAGTTTGTGTACAAGCTAAGAACCTAGATGTTGATTTTATAGTACAAAAACTTACAATAAACCTAATTTGGTCCGGCCCCTTCTCCGGACCTACCCACAGTGAAAACTTAGTGCACTGGACTATTCTTCTTTCTTTTTTTTTCACTACTGGAAATCAGTCAATTTTCAACGGGCAATCGGTCAAACTCTGACCGAATTCCTGACAAAAAGTCCGTCAGAAACATCTCATACGAGTGCTTTTCCGACGCTTTTCTGATCGAATCCCCGACAAAAAGTCCGTCGAAAATATCTCAGACGAGCACTTTTTCGACGGATTTATCGATGGAACGCCATCAAAAAATTGACTGATTTCTAGTAGTGTTTTTTTTTTACTTAGAACCAAATAGCTTTGGCATCAATGAGCATTTGTTTGAGTGAACCATCAACTTGTAAAGATATAATATCCTTAGATGATCCAACAAATTTTCCACCAATAAAAACAGCAGGAACACATGGATTACAACCTAAACTTCTCAATGCCCATTCCATTTCTTTCCCTTTTGGATCTTGATCAAGTTCATGAATTGCTGGACTTGCTCCAATATCATAAAATAGTGCTTTAATACTATGACACATAAAACATGAACTCTTTGTGAATATTACTGCTGCCTTCTTTGATGCCAAGTCACCTATTCTATCCATATCGATCGATCGATACAAATTAATCGATACGATAGACCAGAATTATATAGATATAGATACAAATATAGATATACGACGACGAATCGAAGAAAATGTACTAAGCTTTGTGGTGGATGTTGGTGATGATATTTGAGGTTTCATATCTTGGTTATTTATAGGGATTTTTAGATAGATATGGATTACATTGTTTATCCAGAAAAGGAAAAAGGAAATTATACTGATGTGCATAAATGTAAAAGGCAAATGTTCCTTAAAGATATTTCTTTGGATAAAGGAAAGCAAAAGTAACATGAAACAAAATGCCAACTTTGAGAATTGAGTTCAAGTTTTGTGCACTGATAGTGTTGAGTGAATTTTTAAGCATTCAGATAGTGGTGATAGTGCGTTGTCTTGCTATTTGTTCATACTAGTAATAGTATTGTTTATGTAGTTTCTTGTCCTTCTATTCATGTTACTATCTGATGTTTTTTGTATATTGATTACTGTATTATTTAATTGTAGTTATTGTTCAGTATGTTTATGCTTTGTGATGCTTTCACTTCTATTTATTCTCTTTTTAGATTGGTTCAGATTGTTTTTCTATAATCGAGAGTCTATCGGAAACAGACTTTCTACCTCTTAGGTAGGGGTAAAGCCTGTGTACTCTCTACCCTTCCCAGACCTCAGTTTATAGGACTATACTGAATATGTTATTGTTGTTGTAGATAGTGACAGAGCCACCTTTCATTAAAAAGAAAAAATAGGAATTAGCTATACGAATTTCATCGCTAATCTGTCGCTAAATATTTCGTAGGTAGTGGCAGATTTTGTTCTTTAACTATATAACTTGTCCGTCACTAATTCCTATTTTCTTAATTAGCTAGTGGTTTCCCAAAAGGGAATCAATTGACATCCCTTCATCGAAAAATCACTATATATGCAAATAGGTTGATTTCTTTTCTTTTTTTATGTATATATACTATATGTTAAATCCTCTTGACTTATTTTTATGTTTATTTTTTTATATTTTAAATTTTCAGAGTGAAAAATCCTGGCTCGTTAAATTTACTTCATTTGTTAAAAGATAATTACATATACATAAACCACTGATAAAAAGTGGCACTAATATCGTGAAAATAAGGTAAATTTTTAATTACGACAGAAATACACTGATAGTGTAAAAAAACTATATTTTGAGTGTAAATTAAACTAAATTCTTCTAGATTTTGACCCTTTAATGCTATGAAAAGTTGACACTTCAATTCTGTAGAATTCATACAACTCTTTTATAGTTATTAATTAATGGGGTGAAAGGCAAAGATATTATTCCTTGATTTTTTCATGAAAAATTCTTTGTTTAATTAGTGGAAAAAGTACTTTAAATTTTGGAGATCTAGAAACTAATACAGTATAATATATAGATTTTTTTCAAAACTTTAATGGTGTGTAAAGAAAATGCTACTGGTACAAGAGATGTATAGGAATATCGAATAATTAAAGGAAAAAATTATATTCTATAATTAATTTATATAGAATGAGGAAGGGTATTAATAGTGTTATTAGTAAGTGAGTTTGACTTTTATAAGCAAATAGTTTTAAAAGTGTTTTTCTTTTGTCCATAATCTAAAAGATAATTATAAATAATTATTCATAATACACTTTTATATCGGGATGGTGTAAAGTTGCTTAAAAGGTCATTTCAAGTAATGTACTGCAGTAAGTGGAACCAGATGTTATCTCAAAACAAATTAGGTAACCTGCTATAACATATTAAATTATTTAATAAACTAATAGTGTGCAAATTATTTATATTGTTAATGTATAGAAGTTAAATCCTCCCATAATAAATGAAATTAATAACTTGAAAAATTAAACAAATCGACATAATCAAATAACCTAAAGGTATGGTCTTTTTACCAATTTACGTTTAGAAGAAATGATCACACATTTAAATACTTTATTAGAGCAAGAAAGATTCTCGTACATTGTCATCTATGGTTCAAAAGAATTTTCACGTATTTGGTCAATGTAACTTAGGCAAAACTCTAGGTATCGTGTCTTAGAGAGGAGGCGACAGCGTCAAGCTGCCTTCATGCCTCCACGTGTTTGGTCCATGTAACTTAGGCGAAGGCCTAGATGTCGAGTCTTAGAGAGGAGAGAAATATATGTTATAACAGGTTAAATTATACTGATAAAATAAAAATTAATTAGTATGATGTAAGTGTATATAAGTTAAAGGAGAGATATTTTGATTATATTACATATGTGGTGGTCCAATATGATGATTTTAGGTAGAGAACATGGAGAATCCTCAGATGATGTGGAAAAAGATAAGAACTTATCCATTATTTTTGTTCTTATAACCTTTCTTTATCTATGAGATTCAATATTCTTTGTTCACTAGGGATGTGTCACAATTGTAACCAAGTTGAGTACTCTTCTTTTCTCTGCTAAAATGTATGGCAGATATTCTTGTTTCATGTAGTTGAATCTGTACTCGGAGAGATAAGATTAAGAAGATATGCAGGACAAGGTGAAAATGGCCTCCGTTTGGTGGACAATGAGGGAGGCTAGGTTGAGATGATTTGGATATGCGAAGAAGAGATGTGCAGATGCCCCAGTGAGGAGGTATGAGAGGTTGGATATGGTGGGAACGAGGAGAGGTGGAGGTAAATCAAAGAAGTATTGAGGAGAAGTGATTAGACAGGACATGGCGCATCTACAACTTACTAAGGACATGACCACCTTAGATACGAGGATATGAAGATAACATATTAGAGTAGAAGGTTAATAGGTAATTGAGCGGTCTCTCATTTTTCGGTGGGATCACGCTTCGTAGTAGTCTGAAGCGCCGTGTATGTCATAGTATTAGCCTTATTCATGAAGTTTCTTGTTTTTTGATAGTATATGTTACCATAGAAGTTGTTACTACTCCTTTTCTGTATGTTTTGTATTGCTTCCTGTATTAGTTACAAGTTTTCTTCATTGTCGTATTTCCTCGTCCATAACTATTTTGATTTGAAACACTTTAGCCGAGGATCTTTCGAAGACAGTCTCTCTAGTCTCTACCTTAGGGATAAAATATGCGTACACTCTACCCTCTCCAGACTCCATTGGTGGGATTATACTAGCTATGTTGTTGTTATTGTAGGTAGTTGAATATATATTCTTCTTTTTAGTTCTGAAGAAACTAAGAGATTTATAGATCAGAAATAAGGGAATGAAAGAAAAAACAAAGAGTATCTTGTAGTGATAGAGATGCATCTTAATATGCTTCATCTCTTTTTCTATAGTATGGGATGATGTTTCCAAATACCAAGGGCAGGACAGCCCGCCCCAGTGCACAAAGCATCCCGCGTTTACGCAGGGTCCGGGGACAGACAGCACCCCAAGGGATCCAAATACTGACACATTCCTATATTTGGATAAATAGTAACTTCATACCATTGATAAAATGAGACAATGAGGAGATACTTCAATTGACATTAAGCTGTTTATTGATAATATACAGAAATTACCAGGAAAGCATACACAGGACTTGTTTACATTAACTTCGCTGGCCAACTTCCCCGACTTGACAGTTGCATATTCGGGATTGAAGAAGTACCAGACGCTGCACTATGAGGAGAGGTCCGCGTTGGATCCTGAAACAAATCCGGGTTGTTACTCTGGCGATGAAATAGGAGCCAAAGTAAGGGAAGACCCTGATATGTAAGGTGCATTCGGTATATCAGGAAGAGAAGAAGCTGATGAACTGTATCGTACTGTTCCCATAGGATGATCGAATTTACATGTGCCACCGAATTTGCAGAATCCTCTTTGCATGTAAAAGGAACAAGGCTGCACCCCCTGCTTTCAAAAATGAAATTTAGTCGAGTATCCAAACAGATAACGAGTTACACACAGCAATACTTTCAGACTCAAGAAAGCTCATATAACAAGATGCTCTTTCCTAGCTCAAATAAGTTATGTAAAAGTGTCCGAAAAGGTTCAGATATCTTGAAGCTCAACTAGAAAAACGAGGAGATAAGAGAAACTACACGGATAATAGAAAACCACATGAAAGAAAGGAGAGAGATTTACACTTCCTCCAAGCAAGGTGAAGAAGTATTCATGTATCATGCCGAGACTCAAGATGATAACAAACATACTTGTTTTTCCTGGAACCACCCTAGGAGGCTAACATCTCCAGTGTAGCTATATGTTCTGAAGTCGTAGAAGATATGCTGCGATCATTTTGGCATTTGAAAAATTAGACAATTGCGAGAATTCGACCCTTTGTATTCTGTAGGGACAGGCATTATGGCTGGATATCATGACATTTTCAAATTGCAACATTGTTGTTCATTTCTTAGGACCGATACCTAACAGCAGCCTAATAAGTCGTATGGAGTATGAACCAGCTATAATTTCAAAAGCAAGCTTGAACAGTGAAGTCAGACTGCCCTTTTGCAGTTTCTGTACATGGCATAGAGCATGCAATAGGCAAGTATCTCTATGGCTCCAAGAAGAACCGTGAATTTAGATTCAATAAAATAAAACTACTTGAATTTGGTGACAACCATGCAGCAGAGCAGGCAAAGAACGGTATGCATAAAAAACCTTCCAAATTACAATGTATCCAACAGCATAGTAAGGCCTGGTGTGATCTCAATTTCAGGCAGGACCTGATAGACAACAATGCCCATCACAGGCTATCCAGATCGGATTCTAAATTCGTGATGCCAAGTCAAACAAAAGGGAGAAAGAAGGATATTAGTCATACCGGACGCAAAGGAAGGCCTAAGGAGCTGAAAGCGCAATTTGTCTTTGGTGCAATCCAGTCGGCAGGATGGTGAAACTTACAGGATGATCCAAATTTACAATCCCCAGTTTTCATGTAATATTGACATACTGGTTGGCCTGGTCTTTCTGGAAAACGGTTTTCCTTCAATGCGCTGCTTGAAGGGCCAGCAGCAGAGTGTAACGGGGAGTAAGGTGCTGCAAAGGCAGCTGTAGAAGATGCTAGTTGCGATACCCCATAGATAGATGCCATCCCAGCAGAGGGTTGAGCACCAGGAGATAGTGCAGGACTTACTGGTGCCTGCAAAAAGCAAATTAATCACCCCATAAGATTGTTATTTACGTCATATCAGATTATTGATTGAGAGAATATCTCTATTATTACCGAGTAAGTGCTCCAGTTCTGAATGGTCACCACCCCTGGGTGAAGCAAAACTGGACCGTAAGTACTAGGTACATAAGAACCAGGTAAGAGTGGAGGCCTTGCTACTCTAGAGCTAGTTGATGCACTGTTATATTCTTCAGGAGGAGCAGGAAGAGACAGCACTGTCGGATAAAATGGGCGTGCAGTTGCTGGCGCTGATACCTCAGCAGGGTCAGGATGATGGAATTTACATGTTATACCAAATTTGCATTGCCCCGTTTTCAAATAATAGGAGCATTCTCTTTCCTCCTGTTGCAATTGACGAAGTTTGAGAGATCTTACTTAAACTTATCGATAGAGTACACAAATGCATACATATAACGCAATAGATCAATTACCGGGTGTAATGGGTATCCACAAACATTTAGTGATATATTGCTCAAGGATCCACCCAAGTTTCTTGGATGGTGGAACTTGCATGATGCCCCATATTTACAGGTCGCTGTTCTTAGATAGTACTGCAAATAGCAATTATCCATTCATCGCACATGAAATCAATATGTTATCCACAGAAGGAAAAAAAACAGAAATGAAAGAGTCGCATACTTGATAAAATAACATGATCAAACACGAACAATCTCGGGATCATAAATAGAGTTACCTGGCATGTAGGCTCTCCTATTCGTTCTGGATATTCACTTCTTTCCAACAGCACAGAAGCAACCTGAAAGCCAAGCCACTCCCAAGTAAGGGTTAAAGGAACTCATGCTTGCCATTCCAAGAAACTTGGAATATCCACAAGACGAAAAATCTAATAAAAAAAGCCATTTCTACTTCATCTTGTTAGGGATACAAAGAGAAAAGCATAAAATGCTTGGCATATAGTACCACTTTTTGTTATCTTCACAATCTTTCTTCATATGCTCGAGTTTTTATTAGATTGCCTTAGCTTTTCTCAGGAACTCACTCTCACTAGATGTCAGTCGCGTGTCTACTCTGTTCAGGATCATTTCATTCAGATACTCACTCTAAACTAGGCCTAGTTAAAATGTAAAGTTAACTTCCGCGTTACTAACAATGTATAGTTTTCTTTGACATCACCAATGTGACATTAACTCAGTCAGTGTACATAAGTTAAATCCAATTCAATAAGCTCATGGGTTCACGATTCTCTATGAAACTATAGGCTCCATTAAACAACTAATGAGGATTGTAAGCAAGGGAGGATCTAGCCTCACGTGAACCCAGTAGCTTTTGCTCAAAACTCTATTTTAACTTAAAGGTCGTTGTAAGCTTAATTAACACAAATATACAACTATAAGACGAGATCAACAACTTACCGAGCTGCGATCAGGAGGATGATTATACCGGCATTTAGCACCATATCCACAAGACCCTGTTCGCATATAGAAGGAGCAATTGGGTGTCTCGGACCTTTCCGGGTATGCTTCCCTGCTCCATAACCCCAACCTCCTCATTGATTCTACATTGTCAAAACACAAACAAGAAAACAAAACCCATTTCACAAATCAACCATTTTGGTCATCAAAAACCCTAAACAACAATGTAGACATGAACAACAACCCCCCCTCCCCCCCCCCCTCACACCCCACCCCCCAAAAAAAACACAAAATGCAAATTCATCAAAGAAAAAATGTAGACATGAAACCCCCACCCCCCAAAAAAACCCAAAATTCAAATTCATCAAAGAAAAAATGTAGACATGAACCCCCCACCCCCACCCCCCAAAAAAAAAACCCAAAATTCAAATTCATCAAAGCAAAAAAAATACAAGGGGAAAGTGTGTTCCTTTATAGTCAAGAACATAAAAAAAAATACTCTATACACTACATTTCCACTCTATTTTTTTCATTTTTTTTTTAAAAAAAAATCTATAACAATGGAGAAAACCCCTTTAGTTACCCATTTTTCATCAAATTTATTTGCAAAAAAACTCACCTTCTAGACCGGTTTCCGGTCCAACAGGAACCCATTCCGACTGCTGATCGGACTGTGCCCGATCATACAGCTCCATTTTTCACCTGAATCTACTTTTTCTTCAGCTACAGAATCAACAAAAAAACTGAAAAAAAAAAAAAAAAAAAAAAAAAAAAGGAAAAAAAAAATTACACTGATCAGAAGAACTAGATCAAAATATATAATTTTCTGTGAAGAAAGAAAAAAACACAGAGTGAGTGTGTTTTTGGTGTTTTTTTCTCTCTGTTTGTACAGTGAGTTCAGCTACTGAACTGAGCTTCTTTTTTTTTCTTTTTTCTGTGTTGTTTTTTTTGACAGCATTTTGTTTTTATATTCTTTTTTTTCTTTTTCTTTCTTTGGCTATACCCGCCAAAGTATATGGATATTTTTTTATTTTTTAAAAAATAATTTTATTTCATAGTTTTTAAGGGAAAAAGAAAACTAATTTTGACATATGTATTTAATTGTATTATTTTTATATAGAATATATATCACTATTATAACGTATAGGAAATGTATCATACGTATAAAATTATATTATTATTATATAGAAAATGTATCTTTATAATATATGTATAAAAAATATATTATTATTATATAGTATTTATTATGTAATAAATATATAATCAATATATAATTAATGTATAATATATACAAACTAACTATGCACATATTATACAGTTTTTATACACTATCTATGCACAACTAAGGATTACTGGAGAATAACAACAGAAAAAAAAATTCTGTTTAATAATACGATGAAAAAAGTAAGAGAAAAATTCACAAATAGCAAATTTGAGCCCATAATTAAGGAGGAGATAGTAGTCCTTTTGGAATTACCGGCGACAGCAATTAAAATGTAAAATATTGCTATTTTAATTGTATTTAATAGTTGAAATTTATTTACCAAATACAAATACATATTGAGGTGGAAGAGTTATTTTAGGTGACTGTTACCATTTAAAAAAGAAAGGATTTTAATGATTATAATTCATTCCTTATATCAAGAATCTTTAAAAAGGAAGGATCTTTAATGATTTTAATTCTTTCCTTATATCACGGGCGTGACCTGCATTTTCAGATTTTATTTTCAAATGAAAAACTTAAATCGGTTGGAAACTATAAAATTCAAAAAAATATTTTGAATGTATTTGTCTTTATAATGTTGTTATAGATGTATTTGTGATTCTGCCAATTCTACTAAAAATATAAAATGTAAATCTATTTATGTTCAAAATACAATTCTACTAAAAATATAAAATGTAAATCTATTTAAGTTCAAAATACAACTCTACCAACTCTACTCAAATGTGTTTGTTTAATTTCAGATACAACTCTACCTAATCTACCGAAATGTATCTGTTTAAAATCATATACAATTCTGTCAAAAATACTAAATGTATTTATATATCTGTTTGAAAAATACAAAAATTTAAAAAATGTAGTTGAATGTATTTGTATTTATAGATCTGTTATAAATGTATTGTGTTAAAATATAAATGCATTTGAGTACAAATGTTTTGTGTTTAAAAAATACAAATGTATTTATCTCTTGTTAATGTATTTGACTCATGAATAAAATAAAAATAATTTTTTATTCTCTTTCTTGTTTTTTTTGTATTATATTTTATATTTTTTGTATCAAATGATATATTTTATATAAATTTATCATTTGTATTTGGATGGTTTAGCCGTGAATATATACGATTTATCATTTGTATTTATATACAAATAAGTATATACATTATTTGTATTTGCTTGAGTCTATCATATACAGATATGAAATGTGTAATTCGATACAAATGTTTCGTTAGTATTTATATATCAAATTGATCATTTGTATTTGTATATAAACAAGTATCATTTGTATTTGTATGGTTCAAGTTGTATAAGCATGAATCATTTGATACAAATATATCACTTGTATAATTCAATTTGTATCAATAAATATAATTTGTATCAAGAAATATAAATACAACTACTTATAGAAAGATAATCAACATTTCTTTTTCGATTATTTAATAATACAAATGATACAAAGAACTACAAAATATACAAAAATAAATAAAATAATAAAAAATACAAATGATGTAGTTAACTATAAAATACAAATGCTGGTGCAAATGCAAATACAAACATAAACTGATGCTAATACAAATACAAAAATAAAACTTAAGTCATCCCAATCACTGTCGGGACCACCACAAAACTGTCGGAACCACCATAAAACTGGTCGGGACCACCACAAAAATAAAATATCATTGCCTATCAATCAAAATACAAATATAAACTTAAGTCGCCCCAACAACTATCGAAATCACCGCGAAAATAAAACATCATTGCCAGACAAAATTTCAAAAAGAAAAAAAAGAAATCTGCCAGAAATAAAAAATCACTTCAGATCTGCCGAAAAAGAAATTCGACGCACCACCATCACTTCAAATCTGTCGAAAATAAAACATCACTTCTAGAATTAGCCGGGATGGTGAAGGGAGTAAAAATGACAGAGAGGGACGGTCCTCCATCCTTACGAATAACTGTAAATCGAATGCAACAATGGAAGATAAGAAAAAACATAATGGTGAGAATATTGAGATTGTGGGAGAGAGGTTTGATTGAAAAGGGAAGTGAATATTGATTATTGGGATTATAGGAGAGAGGTTTGATTGAAAAGGGAAGTGAATATTGATTGGGCGTGATTTAAGGAAGGAGATTCAACTCTTCTAATTGTATTTGGAGTTATGTGTGAGCCTGGGCAAAATATTGCTATATTATTGTGGACAGTAATTTTTTAAAAGTGTTGTTATGAATTATAATTAAGGGTTTAAGTATGTCATGCCACCTAATTTTCTCAAAAAGTAATTAGTTTAGAGAATTGAGATCATTTAAAACGTAAAAATCACGTCATGTCTTTCTCCCGAGACAATTAAAACGTACCGATAAATGATACTTTCTTTATTTCTCTATTTCAATTTGTCTTTCTCCTTATAGTATATGTATACAAAAAATTATTCTTATTGAATATTTTGTGTATGATAAATATGTATTAAACGTAAAATTAATGTAAAATTAGTGTATAATGCATACACACTAAAGATATACATATTATACAGTTCTCATGCATTATTTGTACATAGACAAAGATTATCAAAAAGGAAATGGAGATCGCCAAAAAATATTATCCAATCACATTTGTACCAGATGATCATAGATTTGATAATTTCACGGCGTTTATATGAAATTTGATAAAAGCACGCGCTTTGAATAACTGCTTAAACTCTACCTTGTTTTCTCTGTGATTTTATTGCCACCAATATCACTGTTGAAATAATAAATAATAGCAAAAAAAGAGAGAAAGGGAAGGAACGAATGAAGCTTCAAAAATGTCGTCATTGAAAAAAATTAATTTGGAAGATTCATATGAGAGAAAAAAATTGTTCTTTGTTTTTATAACCGTAAATCGCCCACATGAATTTTCTGTGTTCTTTCTTTCTATAATCGTTCTTTTTTTGTTTTCTCCCTCTATGTATTCGCCAAACTATAGAAAAAAGGCTATGCATTAAATTAAAGAGAACAGATAAATGTATAATATTGTAAGACCCCAAAAATTTCATGGTCTTTAATGTCTATTAGAAGGATTAACGGATATTACAATTCTCGTTTTACATGTTAAATCTTGATCGTTGTATGGTGAAAAAAAGAAGAAGAATTATATAGATTTTCTTAATGTCGGAAATTACGTATGTCAGGTTATAATTATTGGAGCTGATTTAATAGGTGATATATAAAGGAAAAATATATCTTATAATTATAGATTAGTGGGATCCCAAATTTATTTTACTTACTTTGATTTTAGGTCGAATTTAATAGGTGGATCAAGTTTAATTGAGAGTAGATATAAATTTTAAAAAAATTAAAATTCACATGAACACCACGTAGTATTTATTCAAAATTGGACGAGAATATAACTTTAAAAAGTACAGAAGTAAAGTTGATCATTTTTCGTCACTTTTTCTCTGCTAGATGGTTAAAACTTCGTCTGAGTCCGTGTCCTATCAAGAAGTCCACTAGAAATCAAAAATTATTAAAGAAACAACAAAACCTTTCTTTTGTTAATATATTTCTGTGATAATTTGACTATGATTTATTTAATTTATTAGGTTTTAAATTAATTATTCAATAATATTTTTAACATATATAAAATTCGAGTTAAAACTACTAAATTTGAATGATTCCATAATTAATTTTATGTACTTTCCGTTGCACCTTCATGTGAGGTGTATTACTCACATCATGAATATCGTTGTTTAAATGACTTATAAGTCTTGTTATATCTATTTAACGTGTTAAACATGCAATGAGATTCATTAAGCAATCTCTTGCATGGTGGAGGAGGTTCCAAAAAAAAGTGATTTTAAATAATTTATTTTATCTGTTAAACATGTTAAACATGCAATAAGATCCATTAAACAAGCTCTTGTTGGGTGGAGGAGGTTTCAGAAAAGTAATTTGAAATAATTTATTTTATCTATTAAACGTGTTAGACATGCAATGAAATATATTAAGCAATCTTTTTCAAAGTGAAAGAGGTTTCCAGAAATTAATTGTGACGATGAACAATTAAATTGCAAAAAGTTATTATGACTTGTGACTCATTTCGTCTCAATTTATGCGATATATTCGAACTAGGCATGAACCTAAAATAAATATTTTTAGAATTTTTCTTTAAACAACAAAATAAGTATTTTTCTTTTTGGGAACCAAAATTACAGCAACCGACACTTGGTTTCATTGAAATTTGTGAAATTACTATTATGTCCTTCACATCATCAAAAAAATACATTGGAACTATCTCTAAAGGTCCCCACTAAAATTGTCTTTTTATAAGTTTAATTGATGAATAAACATGACATTTTCCATATGTTCATTTAAGTTTACTTGATTGGTAGTAGTAACATTTACTACTACTAATTGTCATTACAAACTTACTGACAATTACTCCCATTGTTCCCAAGTAAATGATGTTTTAGTGAGCGTTTGACCATGATTTTTTTTTACTTTTTTCCGAAGTTGAATTTCAGAAATGGTGTTTGATCATGAAAATATAAAAAATTCCGGAATTCAACTTAAAGTTGAATTCCGAAATTTGAAAAACAAGAAAAAGTTGTTTTCACTTTTCACTTCTCTCACAAAAAGTAAAAAATAACTCCAATTTATATTCATGGCCAAACACAACTCGAGCTCCAACTTCAACTTCAACTCCAACTCCAACTCCAATTTGGTATTTGATTTTCATGGCCAAACGGCCACTAAAAGTCTTTTTATTTTATTCCAAAATAAGTGACGTTTTAGGATTTTAAGAAGGATTTGATCATATTCTTTCAAAATTATCTTTGTTTTAATACATGAAGTTTTACACTATTACAAAATCACTTCTTTTTTTGAGGCATTTAATTTGGGATAAGCTAGTAAAAGTACTCCTTTTTTTTTAGAAATAAGTAATTTTTTAGGGGTATGTCCAAACTTAAAACATCAGTTATTTAAACTTAAAACATCAGTTATTTAAGAGCGGTGGGAGTAGTAGAATAAACATTTTAAGCACCTCTAAATTTACTTTTGTACCATCTAATAATTCATTATCATGTGAACATGTTTTATTAGGCGCAATAAAAAGCTTTCAATTTTTCATTTGTATCAGGCTTAACTTTATCTCAGTTTTGTCGAGGAAGCAATCTCATTTTTCATCTTCAATTATCAAAATATGCAAAAAAAATTACTTTTCGTGAATGTCTAGATTCAATAATTGGGAGTGTTGATATCGATATTGACCATTTGCCCCTCTGTTATTTAACAGAATTTTTAATGCTTGTGTGTCAATCAATTCCTTTACTTCGCTTCTTCCCTTTTCTTTCTTTCACTATTCTCACTTAGTCCCCAACGTAACTTTGATTGCTTTATTGGGATAGAACCAATGGCTTAGTAAGTGACGATTTAACGACCCTCTTGTATATGTAAGAGCTACCTTATTACTATATAAAGAAGAAAGTTTTCCAGCTCGTTGATGATTGAGGTTGACAATTAAATTTAAACTAGTTCGACTAACTTAAATTTGTACTTTGCTATATTAAAGGGCAAAACGCTCCCTACTAAAGAATTTTCTTTTTGGGCTTGAATTTGAGACCTTGATCGGATTAAGAGTAGCACAATCAATTTTTTATTTTTTTTTATGGTAGTTTCGTCAAAACATGTCTCATCAATAAGAGGTTTTTGACGAAAAGTTTATCGAAAATGTTATCAACGAGTCAAATTATGATAAATTCCATTAAAAAATAGCAATCTTTTAATAATATAATAAAATCTCTTGGTAGTTTGTTCATGTATATTTCAAGCCAAAAGAAATTTTCTCCAACTTTTGTTAATTGCATTTCCAAATAAATTAAATCATGAAAGTGCCATTTTTTGACCTTGGTAAGAAAAATTAACACAAAAAAAATGAAAGTGGTATATACTGTTATTATGTTGTATCTTAAAGGGTGATATAGTAATTAAACATGAAGTGAAAAGGGCAATGATATCTTGAAGAAAACAGAGATGACACATTGACAGTTTGGTAGGCTTCTGGAGGAACCAATTGTAGATGAACACGTGTAATTGTACCTTAATACAGTTTGTGGTACCTATAAAATAACTCTCCTCATGAAGGAAGAAATTATTAGTTAGAATCTACTTGACATAATTGGTACTTCGTTTGAACATGATCTGAAATCAGATTGATTTGAAGCTGAAGTTTTGCTTTGACATTTAATTTAGATTTCTTAAGTTATATTTATTCTTATAAATATAAAACTCCACATTGAAAAAGACATCCCTTTGTCTTGATGTGGGCTAGACAGATGCTCCGACATTATCCTCAAGGCATATTTCCTTCTCCAGTGGAGAGATCAAATTTTTCATTAAGGTGATTCAAAATATGAAAAGTAAATATATATATATATATAAAATAATTTTAATCATGTATATACAATACAGAGGACCCCGCGTTTCAATCTGAGCCATAGAGACCAGCTAACAGTTCCATTATGGTCTCTATACCCCTCTTGTACCTCCTGTTTCAGGTTTTATGGAAGCTGAGCCATCTGTATTCAACTTATTTAACATCTGTTGCATCTCTAATTACACTCTTAGCCTTTACCTAACTCGTAAATAAATCTTCAAGGTCAAAAGTAAAAAGAATTACAAATGAGGCAAAATTTGTTTAAAATAAAATTTTCCCCATAAGGTAAATGGATTGTTCAAAATCCCTCATTTTCAAGGTCATTCTTGAAATCACCCCACGAAAGTGTTTTTTTTAAATAATTCTCCCAATTATTGATAAGGGGTTAAGTTCATAAATAACTTGTGTAAGGGGTGTTTTGCTTAACATAATTTTTAGAAAATACTAGCCAAAGTTTTTATTGCCCATCAAATATAAGCATAGAAATAAATTAACTTTCGAAGTTCATAATATTTCAAGACAGTGAACCTGTTTAATTGATCATAAATTTTACCTTCTCATCAAAAGGAAACTTACGCTTGATGAAAATATACGCAAAATTTTCTAGTCTATTACCTATACGATAGAAGTTTAGGATATTTCAAGACAATAAACTCATTCAATCGATCACAAATTTTATCTTTTAAGTAAACAAAAAATTAAACTTATACATGATAGGCAACACAAATCCTTCCAAAAAAAAATTTTCAAGTTAAAAGTCATTTTTATAAAAATTAATAAGCGAAGATAAAAATTCAATACCGAACACTGAGTCTTTTACCTATATGATAGAAGTTCAGGATATTTCAAGACAATAAATCCATTCAATCAATCATAAATTTTATTTTTTAAATAAATAAAAATTAGAAATTATACTTGATAGGCAACACAAATTCTTCCCAAATTTTTTTTTTCAAGTTAAAAGTCATTTTTATAAAAAATAATAAGCGAAGATAAATATTTAAGATCGAACACTAAGTCTTTTACCTATACGATAGAAGTTCAGGATATTTCAAGACAATAAACTCATTCAATAGGTCACAAATTTTATTTTTTAAATAATTTTTTTTTTAGAAATTATACATGATAGGCAACACAAATCCTTCCCAATAAATTTTTTCAAGTTAAAAGTCATTTTTGTAAAAAATAATAAAGGAAGATAAAAATTCAAGATCGAACACTTTTGGAGACACGAGACGTTATTTAGTGATTGGTAAGAGGTCCAACCCGAATCTAAAAATCCGACCCGACAATTGTGCTGACAACATATCTCTCTCTGTATAGTGAACTCTCCATTCTTGATTTGCTCAATTTGCAGTAACAAATTCACCAAAAATCGCATTTTTTTCTACCCAATATGAACTTCAAATTCCCATTTTAACATCAAAAATTGGAAACTAGGGTTCATTATGGTTGAAAAAAGAAAGCCTTTAATTCTTTCTTCAACCAAAAATCTGCTTAATTCACTCTTGAATTCAGAAACCCAAACCCAAATTTCATTATTGTCAACAGTACAATTGAGAGCTGGAATTCTTCAAGTATCAAAAGATGAAACCAAGATTTTGAACCCCAAAATTGTTAATCTTGATGATTGTGCTTTGGTGGGGTTAACTATTTCTCAGCTTAGAAGACTTTGTATTACTTCTGGTTCACTGGTATGATATGATTATACCCAATTTTACATTTTTACATGTGGATATATTTTTGTTGATGGAATATAAAATGATGAAACTAGAGTCGGAGCCAGAATTTGAAGCTTATGGGGTCGGAATTCTAGTCATTTTAAGTTACTGGGTGCTAAATTACTCCCTCTGTTTCAATTTGGTTGTCTGATTTTTACATGACACGGAGTTTAAGAAAGTAAAGATTGACTTTTGAATTTTGTGGTCTTAAACTAAACATATGTAGAATTTGAAGTTTATGGGGTTGAGATTCTAATCATTTTTAAGTTCTTGGGTTCTGAATTAAGTACGGAGGCTAAATATTGTGGAT
The DNA here is from genome assembly GCA_003996215.1 of Jaltomata sinuosa. Taxonomy (NCBI): domain Eukaryota; kingdom Viridiplantae; phylum Streptophyta; class Magnoliopsida; order Solanales; family Solanaceae; genus Jaltomata; species Jaltomata sinuosa. The sequence continues at coordinate 49,281 of QJPP01004105.1, forward strand.
ATATATTTTTTGGTGGAATAAGAAGATGATGAGACCAGTGTCTGAGCCAAGCCAAAATTTGAAATTTATGGGTTAGGATTCTAGTCATTTTAAGTTATGGGGTTTTAAATTAATAATTTGTACTCCTTCAGTTCACTTTTACATGTCACGTTTCGCTTATCGAGAGTCAAACGGTATGGACTTTGATCAACATCTTAAGATGTATTTTTCCATGGTATAATATGTGAAGGATTGCAACCTATAGTATTTTTTTGTGTAGTTTTCGAATATCTAAATTAATCTAATTCAATTTAGCTCCGAAGATTAGTCAAATTGACTCTCGTGAAGCAAAACGTGACAAGTAAAAGTGAACTGAGGGAGTACATTTTTGACCGAATCTATATTCTAGCTGTGCCCCGGGAGGAGACTCGAAAAATATGTTGAATTGATATTTCCTCGTCTAAAGACTTAAACTCGGTATTTAATTATTGGTATTGATGGATGATAATGAGACCAGAGTTAGATCCAGATTTTGAAGCTTATGGGGTTGGGATTCGGGTTATTTTAAGTTACTGGGTTCTACATTGATAATTTGTACATTATTGACCGGATCCGTAGTCTAGTTGCGTCCAGGGAGGAGACTCGAAAAATATGTTGAATTGATATTGCCTCCTCTAAAGACTTAAACTTGGTAAAAAATTATTGGTGTTGATGGATGATGATGAGACCAGGGTCAGAGCTAGAATTTGAAGCTCATGTGGTTGGGATTCTAGTCACTTTAAGTTACTGGGTTCTGAATTAATAATTGGGTTCAGATGAATCCACAATTCGAATTCTAGCTGCGTTCCTCGAGGAGACTCGAAGAATATGTTTAATTGGTCTAAAGACTTAAACTTGGTAAAAAATTATTGTTGTTGATGGATGAGGATGAGACATGAGCTTTGACTCTATTACCATATGTCGAATTGAGTATAAGACCTGAACTTTGGAGAGTGATACTTTAATTTAAGTATTTAGGTTTTTGTGCTTATCTTCATTGTATTATGCTAAAGACGGAAACTTTAGACCAGGATTCTAAGGGTCATCATTTTCTCCATGAAGTGTTGATATAGGTGTTCTTGGTTTCTTCTTGTTTGTTTTCTTTTTTGATTCTTGGCTGCAATGCTGGCTTTGCTTAAATCCGTGACAAGTCTTAGATGGAGACTGCGTAGAGAGTGATTTATTGTTCATTATACGTTCATTTATTTGCGTATCTGAAATTGGAATGTTACTTGGCTTGCTTGGGGAAGCTTGGCATGCTGATCGCTATTGTGGATTTAGCTTCTTCCTTTCATACTTCATCAAATAAGTGATCTTCCGTGCGATAATTTTGCAACTAAATAACAAATTGCACTAAGGCTACTTGTGAAAAAATGTGGCAGTAAAGATGTAGCACTATTTGCATATACCTTAGTCCAGCTGATAAAATTACCATCAACAGCTAACTCCTTTTATCGATCTTGTTTTAACTAGTTACTGCCTCACTAACTTAGGCATACATGATTCTTTTTGACTTTGTGCTCCCTCTTTTTTGCCATAGGTACTCATCAAGAATGTCAATACAAGTCAACAAAGAATTGGACAAGTGGTAGTTCTAGATCCTCCCAGTTCAGACGAAGTTTTATCTGAGCGTAGCTCATCACTGTCACATTCTTCCCTGACCACATTTCTCTTGCCATTACATAGCTATCCTGATTGTCACTGTATTAAACCGGATGGAGAAGTTGCTTATTTATCTCCAATTCTGGCATTTAACCTTAATTTACATTTGTCATGCTTGAGATCAATGATTCACCAAGGCAAAGAAGCTTTGTCACCAATATTTGAGGCCAAATCAGATAACATAGTGAGTGGAAAAGATAATGCTCTCATTACTCTAGGACTTGAACCTTTGGATCAGTTGCCAAAATATGCCACACATCTGAGGGCTTCTTTTGTGAAGATACCGGAATGCGGGACTCTTGATTCAGTTAAAAAAAATTCATCTATAGAAGCTGAAGATCGTCAAGAGTTGATCGATATGGAATTGAATAAGTACTTTGGAGTAGATAGATTACTTTCTAGAGGTGATCTTTTCAGTGTATGCATCAATTGGAACTGCAAATCAGCTCTGTGCATTCCTTGCAGTCAGAAGAAGCATGATGGTTCTGACCTCATATATTTCAAGGTTTTAGTTTTATTTCTTAATGTCATAGGTTCATGAGTTACTTAAATGCCTTGACACTCACTCTTATAAGTAAGCATCCCAGGTTGTGGGCATGGAACCTTCAGAAGAACCTGTTCTAAGAGTCAACCGTACTCGAACCGCCCTTGTACTTGGAGGGAATGTACCTTCTGCTGTTCCTCCAGATTTCTTGATTCCTCGGCCACAAGGTTCCCTGCCTTTACAAGTGAACACGGTGAAGACTTTAGCCTCCATACTCATACCACCATTGTGTCCATCAGCCCTTTCATCAAAATTTCGGGTTGTTGTGTTGTTGCATGGCTTGACTGGTATGTTTAGACTTTGTCATCTGTTGGTTAATTGGAAAGATGCTTCTTACTGAATGCATTTTGATCTTTTTTCTTTTCTCAACTGCTTTATGGTATTTTCTTTTGTCACTTTTCACATGACGTTGCAGAAAATAGCATGATGGTTCTCAAGTTTGTTACATATCCACATAATCTCTAGGTCAGGAGTTCAGTGGTTAGATTATTTTAAAAAATGAACATGGTTTATATGTCTATAGTGGATGAGTAGGATAATGCTTAAGTTATCAGAAATGTCATTATCTAGTTTTCTTTGATAGATTTTTTAACATGTACTTCACAAAAAAGTTATGCAGGTAATAGCTGCAGCTTTGTCTATTTATAAAGTAATTGTCATTGATGGGTTATTTCAAAATTTTCTGCAGGATGTGGGAAGAGAACTGTGGTTAAATTTGTTGCTCGTCAATTAGGCCTTCATGTAGTGGAATATAACTGTCAGAGCATATTTGCAAATTCTGATAGAAAAATATCTGCTGCCCTTGCTGAAGCCTTCAGTATGGCTCGCAGGTATTTTGGACTGCCTAGGATTTACTGTCTATTATCTAACTACGTTGGAGCTCTACCATCAGGTTATTGACTGTAAGTGGAAGTCAATATGTCAGGAACCTGATTTACATTGTTCCGTGGTAGATTGACTACGTAAGGCTAACCTAAGATTTTCTAACATATACAATGCTACTCAGCCCTCAGTTAATTTGATTTTTCCTCTGTCAGAGTCTGTCTCAATGTCCCCGCCTTGAAGGAATAACTTTTTTGTAATTGAGAACATACATTGGGGAATTCATCACTAGCTTCATGAGAATAAATTACACATGAAAAATCTTCACGTTTAAATAATTACAAGTTCTTTTGGATTCTCATATGTTTCATGATTATCCCTTAATGGTTCCTCTGATCCAATTTATATAAGCTATTTTCCCTTTCACCTTTTTCAAGTTTATTTGGGCCTTTTTTCGGTAAGGTTAAAAAAAAAATTCAAGAAAGGATTGCTCTCAGACTTGGGCCAATAATTTTCCACATGAGAAGCTGAAGGGAAATTGACTGACCCTACAAGGATTTTAAGCTGAAGAAACAATTAAATCCCACTCAATTTCAATTTGCTCAGCAAAAAGCTCTCAGTTTCTAGTTTATTTGGTCCCTATGCTAAATGGAATCATCTTCCAGATCTGATAAATCAAAATTGATAAAGTATTCCTAATTAATATTCTTTAGTAATTTTTTTACATCGATTGAATTGACCAACCAACCTCTTTTAGAACATTTTGACAATGATATTGAACATGTATTAAACTAACCTCAGTTCAGTAGGTAACACCGTCTACATTGGCCTTCCCCCGAGCCTGCATAGGCGGGAGCCTTATGGCCCTGGGGTTCCCCTGTTAAACTAACCTCAATTAAAGTCCATTCCAACTCTATTTTAAATGCATACTTGTCAAACAGTGTCAAGTATATCAACGTCAAAAAAACTGGTTGTCTTTAATGTGTTCTTTTATTCCCTTGAAATCAATTTTCACTACAGATACTCTCCTACAATTCTACTTCTTCGCCATTTTGAGGCCTTCCGTAACCTGGTCTCTAACGAGGGTTCACCACATGACCAAGTTGGTATGAACTTAGAAGTTGCATCTGTCATAAAGGAATTTACTGAGCCAATTGCTGAAGATGAAGAAATTTACTTAGAAGGCAGGTCAAATGCTCATGATGTAAGATAAAATCCAAGTTCCTTTGCTTTTCATGTCTTTGTGTTAGTCATATCATACTGAACGATGTTGATGAATTTTCTTATGAATTATAATGATGATCATCAATTGGATTATTCTTTTTTCTTTCCTGTTCTCTTTTCAATGTTTTCATGTTCTAATTTACTCGGATTCATGCCTCATATGTATGGGAATATAAAGAAAGAGAGAGGCTCAGAAAGTTGAATTATTTTCGAGGTAGTATCACAGTCATTAGTCAGAATTGTGCAGAAGTTGCAAAAGAAATGATAAAATAGTTGTTACATGTGCTTCATAACAAGGCCTACTTGTACTTAATTGTTACCTGTGCTTCGTAAGAAATGAGTCAAAATAGTTGCATTTGGTTATAATTCAAAGCATGTCTGCTACATAAGATTTCCCGGAGTTGAGGTTGTCCACTCATTGGAGCTAAGTCCTCTTAATTTTATTAACTGCTGAGCAAATTTGTAATGTTGATAACTTATTACTCCCATTTGCGTCAAAATTTTACCAGCATCTGCAATTTTTGAATTTCTTCTACCACAATTTACCCCATGCTCTTTCCTTATTATTATTATTTTTTATCCCATGCTCTTCCTCATCAAGTCCATTATTATGCGTATGGTTATTATTATATCCTCTGTTCTTTGGAGGTGGGGTTGGGGGTTGGGGAAGAGGGGAGGGCCTCTTGACAGATAGAAAGGCAATGACAGAAATATTACCTTCTATTGCCACCCCTTCTGAAAGGTGCTGCTTCACACGGTATACCGGAGAAGAGTCTGATTTATGTTTATTCTTGTCTTTTGTTGATGCAGCAAGTAAAGGTCACTCAACCTGTAAATCGGCACCCAGTGCTGTTAGTTGCTGCTGCTGATAGTCCTGAAGGACTTCCACCAACTATTAGGCGTTGTTTCAGTCATGAGATTAGCATGGATCCATTGAACGAAGAACAAAGGAAGGAAATGCTCTCCCAGTCTCTGCAACATGTTAGTGAACTACTTCCAAATGTAGGTAAACTTTATGTTTCCTTCTCTTTAGCCTGTAAGATCTTAATATTCACTAATATGTACGATACAAAGGTCTTATATTACACTTTAGTGGCTATAGGCCAAAAGAGCCCTATTGCAAGTGAAAATCTCAGTGTGAGATTGCCCATGAAATTGGGAAAATTGAGTGTAAAGGGTGCGAGAAAGGGGGCAGGTGGGAGAAGACGAGAAATAAATGGACTCTCATCTCTTCCTTTCTGTTATTTTCTAATTACTGAAGTAAGGGTGCCATTTGTCATCATTTTTGTTGCAGACTTCTTTGGAGGACCTTGTGAAAGATTTGGTTGGTCAGACATCAGGGTTCATGCCAAGGGATCTGCGAGCTTTAGTTGCCGATGTTGGTGCAAATCTAGTCCATAGTCACGGTAGTAAGGATGTGGAGGTTGTGGATGGAGATCTGAAAGAGGGTTCTCATGAAAGCAAGCCGATCGAGAATAATGGCTCACATGACTCGGCAAAGTCACTAAGCAAAGAAGATGTAATGAAATCACTTGAACGATCAAAGAAAAGAAATGCAACAGCATTGGGTACTCCGAAGGTAACATCAGAAAATGATTAGACAAACACAACTGATCTTATTGTGCTTCTTTTGAGTTTTGGGTTGGTTGGACTCGCTCAGCATGTTAATGTTTTCTGCAAGAAAGCGAAACATCAAACTTTCCTTCTTTTTTTTTTTTGTGTGTGTGTTGGGGGGTTGTTGCAACAAAATTTGGTGGAAGTTCACGTATTCACAATTGGATTCTAATGTGATGACTGCTTATATTGGTTTGGTACATCTTTTTTAGTGTAGTTTTGGATTGAAATTCAGGCAGTCAAATATTGTCTTGAAAGTCTAATGCTGCTTGAGAAAATGCTTATATATATATGGTTTACACTAGTTTAGGTTCCAAATGTCAAATGGGAAGATGTTGGTGGGCTTGAGGACGTGAAGAAATCAATTTTGGACACTGTACAGGTATTGCTTTATCTTACTCCAACCATAACAGTTGTAAAAACTAAAGTGAATAAGCCTTCTTTTAAAGTTGACACTTGGTTATGCTGACGTGTGTCGAATTAAAAGTTGTATTTCACTGGAGTTACGCCTTTCTGTTATCTTTCGGATGATGTGACTTCCATTGTCTTCTTCACTTGTAATGCAGCTGCCTCTTTTACATAAGGACTTGTTTTCGTCTGGATTGCGCAAGCGATCTGGGGTTCTTTTCTATGGCCCTCCTGGTACCGGAAAAGTGAGTTTATGAGTTGCTTTATGGTGTTATATCATCCGTATTGTCTGTCCCTGTTTCCTGTTGTCTACAATTCACTATTCATTATTAACATTTTGTTGAAATGTTCAGACTCTACTAGCGAAAGCTGTTGCTACTGAATGCTCCCTGAATTTTCTCAGTGTGAAAGGGCCCGAGTTGATTAATATGTACATAGGAGAGTCGGAGAAAAATGTTCGGGACATTTTTCAGAAGGTAATCTATTTTTTACTTTTGCTAGGATGTTTTCAGAAAAGATGCTTGCTTATTTGCAATTCTTCTGCAACATTGCAGGCCAGATCAGCTCGACCATGTGTCATATTCTTCGATGAACTTGATTCTCTTGCTCCTGCCAGGGGTGCTTCTGGAGACTCTGGGGGCGTAATGGATCGAGTGGTTTCTCAGGTACCGAATACATTAGTTTATTTGCCATATGTTCTTCTTTTCCCCACTAACATACCGCTTGTTATACTAAACGTCTGTTGTTTATAGATGCTTGCTGAGATTGATGGCTTGAACGACTCTACCCAGGTTAGCTACTATACTCTATCACAAAATAGCTCTTTTTTAAATATGAAATAAGTAGAATCACAAAATAGCTCTTTGTTCTCTGTCTGATAACTAAGAAATACCCAAGGGCTAGCTGGGGCACGGTTCAAAATTTGGTGGAGAATGGGCCCGCCCCTCTACCCTTCTCCACTTAAATAACCTACTTATTGTCTGCAGCAGGATTTGAAATCGTGACTTGCGCCTAACTTACGATTCACGGGTTGAGCTCTTAGTGCCTCTTACCACTAGACCAAATCCTTGGGGCTAGCGTTTTGTTTTCTTTGGTACTTTATCTTATTTGTGGATCTAATTCTTGGAGCCTCTCCTATACAGGACTTGTTTATTATTGGAGCTAGCAACAGGCCAGATCTTATTGATCCTGCCCTTTTGAGGCCAGGGCGATTTGATAAGCTCCTTTATGTTGGTGTTAATTCGGAAGCCTCGTACAGGGAGAGGTACTCTTGTATTCTGACCCTCTTCTGTACTTATCTTCGTATTCTCCATTTTATGTCTTGAATATTCTATAAATTTTAGGGTCCTTAAAGCACTTACACGGAAGTTTAAATTGAAAGAAGATATATCTCTACTCTCAATAGCAAAAAGGTGTCTGCCAAACTTCACGGGGGCTGACATGTATGCACTGTGCGCTGATGCTTGGTTTCATGCTGCAAAGCGCAAGGTGTGTGTTTGCATTCCATCTAATTTTCAATTACTCGTAGTGTCAGTGCAACAGGATGGTATCTCAATTTTATTTAACATATGTAAAGTCTTTTGTGCATTATCGTCATATCTGTTTCCTGAAATATATTGAGCAATTTAATGTTTTTGTTGTAGGCATTAGCTTCAGATTCGGATTCAACTAGCTCAGATGATCTGGATGACTCAATTATCGTGGAATACGAGGATTTCTTAAAGGTAAGTAAGACAGCCACTAATGGAATGTTTTGAGGTTTCTCTCTATGGGTGGACAGAGGTGGATCCAGAATTAACGCATGAGTTCAACGTTTAAATTAGTACCATTTAGTCCGTTGCATTTGTTATTATGGGTTCATAATTTACTATTCGTCAAAATTTTAGTATTTTTTTACATATATATTACACTCCATGCCGATTTAAGTTGAACCAGGCTACATCTGCTTCTGTGGGTGGATATATCCTATGCTACTATCAAAATGATCATCTTTCTCCATTTTGAAGGTCTTGGGAGAGATCTCTCCCTCGTTGTCTATGGCCGAGCTTAAAAAGTACGAGTTGCTCCGGGAACAGTTTGAAGGATCATCAAGATGACAGAAGAGGGTTGCTCGACGAGCTGTCTCCTACAGGTCGAAAACCTTCTGCCGTTCTTTCTAAATGGGGCTGCCCGAGGCGTCCTCCTCTACTCATTTTTTTGTTGCTTGTTCCCGTTTGGCTGAAGTGTTTGGCCTTTCCTCGCTGCGCACGATTAGGTTTCCTCCTACCGATGGGTCAAGAATTCAAGTCGCGACTTCCCCAAATGCCCCTCACCGGCCCTTCTCCTTTACGGGTCTGGATTTTTCGCGTCAGTTCAGTCGTTGATAACGGGAAGATGGAAAGATAAAAAGGGAAGAGAAAAGGATACTCAAGATAGAGTAGTCTTGGTAGTGGCATTTATCATGTTGGATAGATGAGGGTGCTTTCCACTTTCCATTTTTTTTGAGTTATAGTTGACAATAATTGTCATTGTGCATTTGTTTTTGGTGTATAAATAAAATCCATCCACTTTCATTTCAAAATCATGTACTAGTTGATTTAGCAATAAAGGACTATATATTTCTATATGGTTATTCACTACAATTCTATATATGTTGATGAAAACTTACTTTCAAAAATAGAATAGAATAAAGAATGAGATAGTCTCTATCCTGTATCGATTCTAGAATCACTCTATAAATATATTAATTCTCTGTGACTTGCCATCGTTCACAACATTCCTTACTTCTTGCAAGAACAACTTCTCGGTGGAGTAGAAACATTAGTCTCCTTTGATCAACTTGCTTGTGCCACTGTTATCTATCGTAGGACCTCTGTCCCCAAAGCGATAGATCAATTTCATGTGACTTTCCACCATTCACGACATCCCTTGCTTCTCGCTAGAACAACTCTTTGATGGAGGAGTAGAGGCGTTGGACTCCTTCGATCAACTTGCTTGTGCCTGTCATAGGAGCCCTGTCCCCAAAACGAAGAAATAGGAGCAAGAACAAGAGGTTGTCCTCTTAATATGCATGAATATATATTTTATTCGATCTTTTATTTACTTAAACATGATTGATTAATATGTATTTTTATTTTTATTTGTGATTTCTTAGGTCAAATTATTTCATTTGATGTGAGGAAATATTTTTATTTAAATTCCTATTCAAGCAATTACTATTTTTAATTTATTATTAGTAGAATTTTAAATAAAATAAACTCCCTTGGTTAAATTAAAGGATTGCTGGCCTTCAGGAACATAAGGTATCACCAGAAGAATATTCAGTGTCATCATCTCTTTTGGAATTTATAATATTGATGATATAACAACAAATATCTATGGACAAAATTAATTTCTAAAGAGACATTTTTTTTTATGATTATGAAATCGCTTTAAAAGAATCGATTGATGGGGGCGGAGCGGGTCATGACAGGTAAAAAATGAAGAAAAATGCTAAGCCGAACAAGACAAATGAATTAAAATATTTGCGGGGAAATTAGGTTATGCCACACTACCACTCTGTTCATAACCATCAACCACTATCACTGAACATCTCTGCCATCACAATCACCACTATTACCGTCAACCACTACCATCGTTACCAACCATCGACCCTACCACCAGCCACATCTGGCATCACAATCATCACGCAACGACTATTGTTGTCAACCATTACTATCAGTCACTACCACACCTATTACCCACATCGTTATAATTATATACCACCGCTCTCACAATCTTCGCCACCTTGGCCATCACCACCACCCACTACCATCACTATAGCCAATTTTTACTATCAATTACCAATCATCTCCACCATTACAACAAGCACCACCACCGTCTACCAAGAACAACATCATCAACCTCCACACATTCTTCAATCATCACCATCACACCATCAACTGCTAACGTCAATCAACTCCACCATTACAATCGCTACCACCATCATAATTATTAACTGTCACCATCACGTCAGTTACTATAACACCAATACACTTCTATCATCACAACTATCATCAATCACTAACACAAATTATCACTACCATAAATCATCTTTATCATCACTAACAAACATAATTGTGTCATTTTTTTTAAAATCAAATTAAATTTATATATAAGGGGTGTACCTGATGGTGTAACTAATGAAGAAAGTGACAGGAAAATGAAAAGAATTCTACACATACCAAAGGTGAAAGAAACTGTTCAACAGTTGAGAGGTAGTTAATGACAACTTTTTACTATTTTCGAACCACTTTATTTGTCATAGTAGTATTTTTTACTTTACACGTTCTTTAAAAAAATATTAACTAAAGTATAATTTGATTAAACTATCTTTATTTATCACTTTTTAATATTTAATACTTCTCTCGTTTGCGCTATATCAATATTTCTCCATATTATGACTAAAAATAAAAATGAAAATAAACAACTAAATTATACTTTAATTTTTTAAAATAACAATTATTTTAGACTAATTATTTTTAATAAGGACGATAGGTAACGTGATTCGGAGGGAGTACAATTTAGGTAAAAAAAAGGAAAAAAATCTTATAGTACACAAAAACACATTTTACAGTTTAAGAAAAAAATAACTGTTTTTTTTTCTCTCTCTTTTTAGGGAAAAAAACAGTTAACCAACAAAATGAAAATAAAAATAAAAATAAAATAAAAATAAAAGCAGGCTGTTTCTTTCTATTTCTTCTTTTGTCTTCTTTCTCTCTCATCATTTTCTTGAGCTAAACTGAGATCGGACTAATTCGATCCAAAACTTCACAATATATATTAGAAATTGAAAAACTCTGAGCTTTTTCAAATATACAGTTTTTCTTTTTTGTTTTTTTATTTATTGTTTAAAAAGGTCAGTTTTTTTTTCTTTTTGGTATAAAGAATTGTTTTTTTTCTACTGTTTTGATTTGTTGAGCAGAAAATATTGGTGGGTTTTTCTGGGTTTTTGCCATGTTGTAATTGGGTGAAGGAATTTTTGTTTTTAATTTTGTTTTTGGAGCTGAATTCAGGTGCTTTGGGGGGTTTGAGGATATTCTTGAAATTCCATATTTTATTCGATTTTGATTTGGTTCTTAAGCAAGTTTTTGTTTTTGTTTTGTGGGGTTTTGTTATTTCATGTTGTAATTTGGTGACTTTTTTTTTTTTGTTTGTAGTTGAAGTAAGTAAGGGGCTTTGAGAGTTTGAAAGTGTTCTTGAAATTCCATCTTTTCTATGATTTTGATTTGGTTCTGAAGCAAGTTTTTGTTTTAGCTTTTGTGGGGTTTTGTTGTTTCATGTTGTAATTTGGTGAATATATTTTGTTGTAGTTGAAGTAAGGGGCTTTTAAAGTTTGAAAGAGTTCTTGATATTCCATCTTTTCAAGAATTTTGATTTGGCTCTGAAGCAAGTTTTTGTTTTTATTTTTTGTGGGGTTTTGTGTTTCATGTTGTAATTTGGTGAATATATTTTATTTTTAGTTTTTTGTAGTTGAAGTAAGGGGATTGAGAGATTGAAATTCCATCTTTTCTATGATTTTGATTTGGTCCTGAAGCAAGTTTTCTTTTATTTTTTCTGGGGTTTTGGTTGTTCCATGTTGTAATTTGGTGAATATTTTAGTTTTTTGTAGTTGAAATAAGGGGCTTGAGGGTTTGAAAATTCTTGAAATTCCAGTTTTTCTAGAATTTCAGTTTGGCTCTGAAGCAAGTTTTTGTTGTTCCATGTTGTAATTTGGTGAAAATTTTAGTTTTTTTTTTAGTTGAGGGTTTGAGGGTTTGAAAATTCTTGAAATTCCAGTTTTTGTTGAATGATTTCTGGAGGGAGTGGGGATGGAAGAAAGGGGTTAGTTTAAGAATTTGGTGTTAAAACAGAAATGAAGGAGACTAAGCTTGAAGAAGGAGAGGCTTGTGATGATTCAACCGTTGACCCTGATCTTGCACTCTCCTATATTGTATGTTTTCTTTTCTTCCTTTTTCTTGTTTACTTTCCAAGATTGCATTTTTATTAATCAATGTTACATAGGAATACATGACGGTAGAAAATGTGGAGAACTTCTAATACTTGTGTAATAGTTGTCCGAGATGAGCTTAAATGGAGCGACATGGTCAATGAGGATTCATTAAGGCATAGTTGTTGCAGTAGTAGTAGTAGTAGTAGATTACATAGGGTGCGGCGGAGCTAGAGTATAGCTTGCGGGTAAGGAGACTAAGTTTGAAGAGGAGAGGCTTGTAATGATTCAACTGTTGACCCTGATATTGCACTCTCTTATATTGTATGTTTTTGTCCTTTATTTTCCTTATTTACTTTCTGAGATTACAATTTTATCAATCAATGTTACACAGGGATATATGTCGGTACAAAATGTAGAGAACTTCTAATACTTGTGTAATAGTGGTCTGAGATGAGCTTAAATGGAGCGACATGGCCAGGCTGGGGCAGAGCTAGAGTATAGCCTGCGGTTTCAGCCGAATCCAGTAGCTTTGGTCCAAACCCTGTATTTGTCTTAAAAAATCCATTGAACATGTGGAAATTATTAATTTACGACCCAGTAACGTAAGAGATTTGGAAACCCGAACCCATAATCTTCGAATCCTGGCTTCGCCTAACAAAGGGAACCAGGCAAGGGTGAAAGTGGGAATTGAACCCATATGAATTGTGTGATTGATTCCCAGCAGTAACACTAGACTATCACCGTTACTTAAGATTACATTTTCCAACTTTAAACCAAGATTCAAACTTCAGCTTCTCACTTATAGTCACTTTGCTTCAATCCCAGACTAGACGAGTCAGCCACATGATACTTTTCAGGAATCCTTTGCTCATTTGACAGTAGATTCGGGTGCCTGTGTTGCTTCTTGCTTGTACCATAATAAATCGTAATTTGTTTAGTTTGTATTGTTATTTGCTTCGTCTTGATTTTTCTGCTTTGCTAATATTTTACTCAAGTCTCGCTCAAGCTAACTTTGTCATGGCCAAGTTTATGCATTTAATATAAAATTTGTGGTTTAACTTACCAGAAGTATCATTTTGCATCTTAATTCTCGACCCATCTTGGCTTTCTCATTTTGAATTCTCTACTGGCTGTCATGTTGAAACTGATAAAAAAACTAGCTGTTGCGACAGCCAGTTTCATACAACTATATTATGCACTTTCCAGCTTCTGACACAGCTGTTCTCTTATTCTTTCAAGGATGAGAAACTCCAAGATGTTTTGGGGCATTTTCAAAAGGATTTTGAGGATGGAGTTTCATCTGAGAACTTGGGTATTACAATGGAATATTCTTCGAATCAGAAGCATGCAGTGATGTGTTTGTGCGTTGCATGATGACTATCGATTTGCATGTGTTGCAGGGTCAAAATTTGGCGGATATGGTTCATTTTTACCTACCTATCAGCGTTCACCTTCTTGGACTTGTGCAAGGACTCCACCAGAGGCCTACAGCAATAACAAATCAATATCACCAAGCAATTTGCGCCCAGAGGTAGCTACCTTCTAATGAAGCTGTGTTTAATTGCTTTCCTCACATTGTTTTCTACTTTGACTAAGCAATATGCATCATCATGTTATGCAGGATGGTCGTCAACCCTCATTAGCCTCCTCATCCGCTTCTCTATCAGGAAGGCCCCTAGCATCTTCTGCCTATTCGTCGACAATAGTACCTTTACTGAAGGCTCCAGCAGCTAATGGGAAAACAAATTCAGCTCTGCAACCTGCGCAGGATGAAGACTCCACTTCAAAAAGTGAACTAGTCAAGAAGCCTACAAATCTTTCAGACAAGAAAGCTCCCAAGTTGCATACCAGAGTTGGTACTGAAAATTTGTCAACCCAAAAGAAAGCTGAAATCTACACCGGGCTTGGCCTTGATGTCTCTCCATCATCATCGCTGGATGATAGCCCAATGAACAGTGAGGGGTTATCTCAGGACCTTAAGGATTCCCGATATGAATCTCCGACAAGTATACTTCAGGTGAATTCTCTCACCCCTCTCTTAAAGGCATCAAATTTGCTTTTTATCTCTTTTCTTTTTTTGGTCAACTTGACCTTGGTTTCTCTGTTTTTTTCGTCCATGTGTTGAGGCAGATTATGACCTCATATCCGATGCATGATGGCCTACTGTTATCCCCGCTTTCGGATGATTTGATTCACTTGACTGAAAAAGGAAATCTTTGGGGGAAATCTGGATCTGAGTGTATGATCCAGGAAAACCTTGGAACTTCTGTTGCATTAGTAAATGGAACTCATTTTGCAAATAGGAAAGCTTCAGAAGCTAGGAAATGGAAATCTTATGATAAAGATGTTTTAGGAACTGGCTATGGCAATGACAATCATAATGGTAGCACAGTGCCTTTAAAGAAGGAGGCTGATGTAAACATTATCACCTCTGAAGAACTTGTTTCTGAGGCATTGAAACTCCCTCTTAGTGATCCTCCAAAATATGCTGGCAGGATAATTGACGGCCCAAGAACAGCCGTTGGGGGTAGGGCGACAGAATGCTCATCCAATAAAGCTTCGGACCCTGTTACTGCCACAGAAATCGATGCTCTGTATGATGGAAATATTATTTCATCTGGAAGAGTTATGAAAACTGAGTCTCATGATGTTCAAAGCACAGAGGTTGTAGAAGAAGTTTTCATGGCTGATTCTTCCAGGGAATCTAAGAGTAAGAAAACCTTCTATAGAGACACTCTCTTGTCAAAAAGTGGTTCGGAGGACATGAAAAAGAACCATATTAGAGATAGATATAGAGACTTCTTTGGGTATATTAAATCTGAAGAGGATGGTGATGAAACTGGTTTACAGGAAATTCATTCACCAGAAATGCTGAAGATTTCTGGTACTATCGCTAATAAAAGTTTGTTTGAACCCAACAGTTCGATAAAGGAAAGAGTTAATGTTGGCAAAACTGAGAAGCCATGTTCATCTGGGAGGTATCCTATATTGGCTTCAAAAGGACCAACTTCCATTGATGCTTTGCATGCCAGCCAAGACAACCGTGATCATAGTGTACAAGCTATTGATTCCAGTGGGAAGACAAGATATGGATCAAAAGGTTCGTCAAGTGGAACTAAACAAGACGGCTCTCAATTTTCCAACTACGTCATGACGAACCATCAGGAGGACCCGAATTGTAGAAGCTCAAGTGGTACTTCTCAGTCACTTGATGAAAATTGCCATCAACACTCGGGCACTCCAAATAGCTTAGTTGTAAAGAAGCGGAGACATAAAAACAAAGAGAAGAAAATTTCTCTTGACAACCACTCTGATGGAGGTATTCATCTTTAGTAATCACATTTCGAACTTGCTGCAATCGTGAAATTCTGGTCTTTTCTTTATTTTCTGTATGGGATGTTTGACAGGTATGAAGGATGCAAAGACGAGGAACATAAGCGAGGTGGAATTAGATGTATCTTCTAAAAAAATTAAGCAAGATGATGCACGTGATGACGAGAACCGGAGCTTTTACCCCGTTGTTGAAAAACCTGGATGGAGCTCAAGCAGTGGTTTGTCACATAACGTGTCAGGGATGATTCAGGGCAAATATAAAGACATGGACTCAGAGGATGATTCAATGAAAGACTTGGTTTCAGCAAAGAACTCAGAAGCCCATATTTCAGATGTGTCAATGCATAAGGAGAAGCGTGACAATGAAGGTTCTTCGACAAAGAGAAAAGGGAGCGAACTTCGAGATTCATTGACATGTAATCCTCAAGATTCTATGGAAAAAATATGTGATGACATCTGCAGGAAGGAAAAGAAAGCAAGGGTCTCCAAGTCTGACCGGAAAGACACTAGTGCAAGCAAAGGTAGTGCTGGAACAGGTCAAGTTAAAAAGGAACAGCAGGCTGGGCAAGATCTGGATAGCACTCTATCTTTGCAGTGTGTAAAAGCTGCAGATTCTTCAAAAAAGGATCTATGCAATTCGCGGCCTTCTGTTGCTGCCTCGTCAGCCTTTCCCACTTCTAGTCCCAAGAGGTCTTCTGATGGTGAAAATGATGGGTTCTCCAATGAATCCTATATCGTTAAGAAGGATAATGCCTGCTATGGCAAGAGTTATGATGTATTATGTGAAGCTGATTTAGAGGAGAAAGATGTCCATCGTGAATCAGATACAAAAGTCAAAGCAAAGACCATGGTTTCTGGTGATGCGACTCATCAGGATACTGATGTAAATGCAGATCCATTACGTCAAGCTAGTCAATATGATTGCAAGATTGGAAATTCAGACCAAGGCTCTGATAAGGAGAGAAAGAATGACCATCAGTGTCAGAATAGTGGGTCTGTCTCAAATGGTAAAAGAGGTTCCTCGTCACGGCGTAAAGAGAAGATCCGGGCTCCGGAATCTGATTCTGACCAACGTAAGACCAAAAATCCTGATGTTTTAAATTTATCTTCAGACCAAGTGCCATTAGATGAGGAGAAGACGGCACCAGGAAAAAACAAGTCTCAGGAGAAATCTGTTGGTTCAGATAGATTAAAGAAGAGTTCTAAGAAGGATTCTTCTGGAAAATTATTGGAAAAAAATGTTAAAGGTGATAATCAATCAAGACTTGGTCATCATGATGGTGCAGAAGTTCAATCGAGTGTTGCATCCCGCCTGGATAAAAGGCAGGCTGCGCTACCAGATCGAGATGATCAGAGATCATCTAAGAAGCTCGTTTCCAACCAAAGTGAGCAGATTAAAGTCTCTTCTAATTCTCCTTTACCAAGAGATCAGAATGAGACAGTTGTATTTAAAGAGCCAGTTCCTGGATCTGAAAGGGAAAATGGCGATGCTTTTGAAAGGGAAAGGTCAAATGCTTCAAGACAGGGTAAAAAAGCTAAAAGCCACCATGGAAACCTACCTAATAATACTGCTAATAAGGTCAGGGATCTAGATGTTCCCAGCCCTGTTCGGAAGGATTCATCAAGTCAAGCTGCTACAAATGCCATAAAAGAAGCCACAAACCTTAAACATCTGGCAGATCGTCTCAAGGTTAGAAGAATTTACACTTGCATCCAAAGAAAGGAGGGGACAAACATATGGTGGATATGCTTTATTATTTGTTTCAGTTATTTATTTTTATATTGCATAACTTTGGCTATTTGTTTCAGAATTCTGGATCAAGTGAACGTACGGGTATCTATTTCCAAGCGGCACTAAAGTTTCTCCATGGCGCCTCCTTACTAGAATTAGACAGCGCCAAGCATGGTGAACAGAACCAGTCAAGGAGAATCTATAGCAGCACTGCAAAACTCTGCCAGTGAGTTGCCCTCTTAACTTAAAATTGGTTCATTCATTGAGATGACATGCAAAAAACTGTTGCAAGCATGAAAGTATTGTGTTAAAAAAGATTGTTGAGTAGGTATTATTCGTCACATGCCAAAGTGCTTAGTGTCAGAGATACGTCTGCAGCATTATTCAATGGAGTCGGTCATGTAAATCTCCCATTAAAGACCTAGTCTGGCCAAGTATGACATGTCTCAGCAATGACTCTCTTAGCAAATAGCATGCTGTTGAAATAGCAAATCATGCATTTGAATTGCTATTCTTTAACTCCCTCCGTTTCAATTTTGTTTGTCTGGTTTTGACTTGGCACGGATTTTAAGAAAGTAAAGAATATTTTTGAATCTTGTGGTCTTAAACTAAACATATGTAGAATGTACCAATATGCCCTTTAATCTTGTGGTCCTAAACATGCCACATGGAAAGTTAGAATTAGAGTTGCCAAAAAAGGAAAGAGGCATTCTTTTTGAAACAGATTAAAAAGGAAAGTAAGACAAACAAATTGAAATGGAGGGAGTATAATTTTGAGTCTTCATTTGAACTTGAAGATTGAAGTTCCAAAATTATGAAATTTGCCTTGACAATATGTTTTTCTATTCTTTACATTTATGAAGGATCTAAGAGTGGTTAAAGTTTTGGATTTTGTTAAAGCCACACTTGCTGTGAAATTGGTTGATGTCTTGGTGATTGTTCTGTATCGTCTGCTTTATAAGTGTTTGAACTTGTTAGCATATTCTTCTCTTGTTGACAAAACAACTTTAGCAGCAGACATAACAGTATTATTTTAGTGCTATGGAAAAATCTAATCCAAAGTTGTGTTTCAATTTATATTCAATTAGCTCATATAAATTTTGGATGCAACTTCCTTCACCAATGACATGTATCATGAAAAACTTTGTGACCCTATTCTTCTGAATATGATTAGTGTTTTTCAATTTCCATTTTTTGAAGATATGTATGCACTCTGTGGCCAAGGTTTATGGCGCTTTTGTACTCAATCGGAAGAGCGAATTTCATTGGGTAGTACTTTTCGAACATGTGGAATGTATGCTATTTATGGATAATCAAATATAGTTTGTTGTATTTTAGAAATCAGTTGTTACAATGCCATGAAAAACCTTGACCTACCATCTGAAATGTCAACAAGGATGTAATGCTGATTGTTGGTCCTTATTATGTTCAAAGGTTTTGTGGTCATGAATATGAGAAATTGAAAGACATGGCAGCTGCTGCACTTGCCTATAAATGCATGGAGGTGGCATACATGAGAGTAATTTATTCTTCACAGTCCGATGCAAACAGATACAGAAATGAGTTACAAACAGCTCTACAAATTTTTCCTCCAGGTAAAATCTGATTGGGATGTCCGGAAAATCTACATTTGATATCTTGGTGCTTCTTTAAGCCACTAGTTTAACTTTTGATTATTAATCTTCTCTTTGATGGTTGCTCTCTCAGTGAACATGTCAAATGTTTTCTTGTTTTACTCCATAATCATCATGTGTACGTATTGGCTAATGCATTTTTGCACTTCTGTCCTATTAGTCAGGGAAGTATGGCATATGTCAAAATTAGTGATATCCACTGTTGATGAAAATAATTGCTCAGGGAAGAAAGCATTAGTATAAATATGAGTACTGGAAATAGTTAAACTAGTTAGAATGCGTTACAACCATATGTCTGTAATTATGATGAGCTGTGTTGGACTTCTCTTCTTAATAGTTATTACTCTTACCGAAGGGGAGCCTTGGCATAACGGCTAAAGTTGCTTCCATGTGACCAGGAGGTCACGGGTTCGAGCTGTGGGAACAGCCTCTTGCAGAAATGCAGGGTAAGGCTGTGTACAATAGACCCTTGTAGTCCAGTCCTTCCCTGGACCCTGCACATAACGGGAGCTTAGTGCACCGGGCCGCCTCTTCCTTTTTTTGGTTATTACTCTTACCAGACTCATTATTATATAATAGGTGAGTCTCCTTTCTCTTCTGTCTCTGATGTTGACAATTTGAACAATCAAACAATAGTAGACAAGGCTGCATCGGCAAAAGTTGTTGGTTCTCCTCAAGTAGCTGGAACTCATGTTGTCTCGGCAAGAAATGGTTCTAGCTTCACTCGGCTTATCAACTTGGTAAGTACACATATTTTAATGATAAACCAACACCCCAATCAAAGAAATATTTTGTGATAACTAACACCGTGATTAGATAGAATAATTGCCTAAAGAACGGTTAGGCAAAATTAGCTGGTTGAACCAACTTTCATTAGGCTTCATCATCTTTCTTCCAAGGGATTGAAATTTGTTTTTCTGTCCCCTTAATTGTTATCTACCATTTTATTTGGGTAAAGGACATGATAAAGTGCTTACTCATCAAAACCTTTTTCCATAAATATCCGTTAAGAACTCAGGTTCTACGTTTTGAATTTTTGATAGTTTGACTAGACAATGTGGTTTCAATTTTCTAACATGTTATAGTTTTGTTATTTTACAGGCACAGGAAGTTAATTTTGCGATGGAGGCCTCCAGGAAATCACGTGTTGCTTTTGCAGCTGTTAATCCAGGGCCGGGAGATTCACAATGTAAAGAGGGTGCGTTATCCGTTAAGAAGGCCCTTGATTTCAACTTCCAGGATGTGGATGGATTATTGCGTCTTGTGCGGGTTGCCATGGAAGCTATCAGTCATTAGATTGCAAGCTGCTGTTGAAATTGTCCACACCTTGGAAAATAGTTTTGTACCCGCTCTCCGTTACTGTCAGTTGAGCAAGTTAAAAAGAGGATCTCTTGGTTGGAGTTGCGGGTGAAGTTTGTTATACCAGCTCCCAAAGTTCATCTTCTCAATGCTCTTGTACACCTGTACAGTAATACCTAAATTCTACTGTTTGTAAGATATCTTAGCAGAAGGTGAGTCTGGGAGTAATGATAAAGTTGTCTCTATGTGACCTGAACTGTGTTCGAGCCGAGGAATCAACCACTGATAAGCATCAGGGTAGGCTACCTACAACACACCCCTTGTAGTGCGGTCCCTCTCCCGACTCTGCGTAAACGCGGGATGCTTCGTGCACCGGGCTGTCAGAAATTCACATCATTCAGTGGCTCGTTACTTATCCTGCTGACTTGGTAAGATGAGCATCACTATTGTGTCTTTGTTTAACTTCTGGTTTTGCCTCGTCTAATCTGCAGGCAGTTGACCGATTCCCCCACCTCCCTGTGTTAAATAAATTTCCTCAGGGATCCAACTCTTAGACCAGATTACCTTTTCACAGGTACATAAGCAACCGAGATAGCTTGTTGTTTTTGACTCGGAGAAGGAAAGATGTTGGGAGTTTACTTTCAGGGAAGTGTAGAAACATAATGTAACCAATATATATGCTTCACATAGATTGTTGGATTATTGATTAGAGGATGAGGAGTTACTATACCTTCTCCCTGTAAGTCGACTGTCCACACCTGAATTCTATTAGCAAAACTAGAGAGATATTTGCCTAAGATTTCTTGGTTTTGGTTGCAGCTCTACGTTTTGCAGATAGGGACGTCACATGTGCAGTCGTTACTGGCGGTTTCACCTCTTCGTTTGGTTAGAACTCTATTGCCACCATTCTTCTTTCATGGGAGTTTATTTCAAAAGAAGATAACATAGGAAAATAATGATTCTCTTTATTTTTGCTACATATTCTGATTGTTCTATTGTTTTTTCACTTATTGAATGTCATATTACAGGGAGTTGAGAACTGCAACAGAAGCAGCAAAGCTGCAGAAGCTACTTACTAGTGTTTAGAATCTAGAACCTAGTAAACTGCTTCTTTTAGAATGTAAAACCCATAAACTCAGAATTCTAGCTTCGCCCACTGCACAGACGAACTTAAATGGAGCAACATGGAAGTAAAGATTCATAAGAAGACTTCTTGCTTTGGATTGAGGCATTGTAGTTATTGTAGTTGTGGCTGTACAGATGAGGATTAATAGAAAAGAATCGTCGTTGTAATGTCTTTATGTATAGTTAAACACCATATTGATGTACATTAATAAGATTTATTTGACTTGTAAAAGGGAATATAAAGGAGTTTGTGTCAATAAAATATCTTCAGAAAGTATGTTAGCATATCTGTCATAAACTAGAAACATAGTGCTGAGGTTTGTCTTGATGGTGTTTACACTGCAAAGTCTTTGTAAATCAAAGATATGATCAGTTCAGCCCTAACCACCCCTCCACCCCCACCCCCCACACATCATCACCACCCCACCCAACCTGTTGTGTACTCCAATTAATTTATTTGGATTCATGTCAACTTTGGTCTGCATCATTCCTGTCACTAGTCGCTAGGCAATAAGCGAGGAGGAAATGAAGCTGTTTACGAAGCTTTGCTTCTCCCCTTGTAGTCATAATGCTCGACTTGTCACTACTTTGATTCAAAAGGTAACCATCGGTTCCTGACTTTCTCCATTTTCCGCAACCATAACCACTGGTCATTTTGATTACTTCATCGATAATGGCAGTTGTCTCCTGATGATATTAAACTTAATGTAGATGGTACTTGCGATAAGAAAAAGAGTAACATTTGAAATAATGTGTGAATAACCACTATAGATTGAATCAGATTCCACTCTTCTGCTTGGAACCTTGCTACGTCTAAATTCTGAATCCGTCACTACTCAGATTCGACATAGTGTCAAGTGCAGTCAATGCCAACCAGGTACGAGATCAGTGGCTCAAGCAATGTACTTGTACGTGTTCGTGTTCTCCAGGTCTCTTTCCAAGTAGTCTCGAGTGATAAGATCTTCGATCCTCTTTTTGATTGCTTTGACATCAGGCTACATAAGTAAAAAAATTCAAGAATCAGACTGAGACAAAGATAGCAAATGAAATGTCCAATGTGGAGGTAGCTGATTTCAAATTTGGATTTTCAGGCAGTACTAAACGAAGCTACTACAACATATCCAGTGTAATCCCATAAGTGGGGTTTGGAGAGGGTAGGATGTAAGCAGACCTTACCTCTACCTTTGCGGGGTAGAAAGACTGTTTCCGATAGACCCTATCATACTACTAGAAGTACGACAACACTTGAGTACCTAATACCCTTAGATATCCAAAGTGGTTGAAAAATTGTGGTATACCTTGAACATTTTGCTCAACTGCTCAACACACACCAAAATTAGCTGTTGATGAGTTAGAACTTTCTTGGCCTTCATTATACGCACCAGACAGGCATCAATTGCATAACGTCTGTCCTTGCCAACTTCCTCAACCATTTTCTTCCTATCGTCAACAGGAGGCAAAGGGACCTGGAAGGTACAAACAAGTCGTGTTGCTAACGTATAAGTTCCAAGTATACATTTATCAAGAAGCATCATTTTGAAGTAACGTGAAGTTCTATACCCGAATCCTCCTCATTTTGTCAGTGAACTGGGAGTTGAACTCAAAATGATCAGTCGATGAAACAGTTCTACCGCTGGGCTCCTTGTTAAGAATTTTGTACTTGGCACATGACACGGATGCCAACACTCTAACCAAGTCATCGTCAGCCAAATTTAACTCACTCTTGATGTCGGGAGTAACTCCATTTATCAGAAGCATTAAACAGTAATAGAGCAGCAGCCTGAAAATGAAGAAATATGTTAATCCAACAGCATAGTTTCTATCGAACCAGGATATTGCAGTAGAAATACTTGACAAATCGATCACAGGTGGGGCCTGGGGAGAGTAGAGTGTACGCAGACCTTACCTCTACCTTGAAAAGGTAGAGAGGCTGTTTCTGATAGACCCTCGGCTTAAAGAACGATAAAAAGAGGCAGTAGCAACAAGCAGAAACAACAACAAGAAGAAGACAATAAGGTAACCGAGGCTAAAGGAACATGTAGAAATAGAAATCGAAAAATAATGAAAAAACAAGAATAGTACTAATGCATAGAGAAAGGAAAAGAAATATGCCCGACTACCTGATAAGTTCCCAGAATTAATTCAATAGTTTTCTGCTCAAACTTTCCATTAAGGTTACATTGTCCCAATGAGAATATCCATGTCAATTTCTTGTGTTTCGTTTTCTTCTGATAAAATTCCTTGAAGGATTCCACGCCCTTTGCCTGAGACAAACGAATGACAAAACCGAAAGAGCTCAGATCAGAAGAAAAAAGGATCTTAACAAGAGAAGCACATCTTTACCATTTCCACAGGGAGATTCAGATCACAAGATTTGTAACTTGGCCAGAATCCAGTTGTAAGAACGGTGACAGTCATATCGATTCCAGGATTCGTTGCAGGGTTGTTGCTGATATATTCCTGAAAGTGAGTCTGATTTTCCTTCACCAATGACAAATCTGTCACCTGTTTTACATTTTCCAACCACCCCTTTTTTTAGATATTTCAAAGGCGGGAAGAGACAAACGTTTAGAAGTCCATTAAACTGTCCTCACCATTCCCTCCATCTTGGATGTAAACTGTCCACCACACTGCTGCTTTAGCTTTGATAAGATAAGCCTTTCATGTTCTTCATTGGCACTTTTACCAAAAAGCAATCGGCGAGAAAGCTTCTTCCTATCAGTCATTCAGACAATTAGCATACCAAATGGTTAAAGATGTAACAAAAGCAACTAAAATGATTTTGTCAAAAGAACTGTTGGCACTAGATTCCAACCTGTAGAACTCAGCAAACACATCTTTGTCGCTGATGTACGTGACAAGCTTGACCACCTACATGAAAAGTAAACCATTTTGACGGCGTTAGAGCAAAAGTATGAAGTTTGACCTCAAATCGAAGAGGGATATAAATTTTGTACTTACCTTATCCAATGTATCTTCAATAGCATCGTCACTGAGTTGTTCGTTCCCACCTTCCTTAAGGGTATTATCACAATAAGAAGCAAGGAGCTCTGCAGTTGAAGAGCCAGCAACACTTTTGTTACAGAAGACCTCAAATGTCTCTTTTAGAGCCTATGAAAGTCAACAGTTTATACATCAGCCAGTAGGGGAACGCGTTAAGACGATGCTTGAGTCCTTCTAAGATTTAACACTTATCCTTGTGGAACTCATATGTATACTTTACTATATCACATCTAACTGTTTTCTTTACATGGTATCAGAGTTGGGCCTATCCCAATTTATGATTTATGACGTTGGGCTCCATATTAAATTGCCTACGCTCCAGATGTCCACTCCTAGGCGTGAGACGGGGTGTTAGGTCCCACATCGGTGGGATGAGGAGAATTTGAACTCCTTATATGGACTTCGGCAATCCTCCCCTCAACGGTTAGACCCAAGATCCATTTCTTTACAATAACGTCTCAAGAAATTCATCATGAAAGGGATCAGCACACAGAGGTTAACAACTGGATTACCTTGTGAAAGATAGAGTTATCAGCAAAACAGCC
This sequence comes from Jaltomata sinuosa, assembly GCA_003996215.1. Taxonomy (NCBI): domain Eukaryota; kingdom Viridiplantae; phylum Streptophyta; class Magnoliopsida; order Solanales; family Solanaceae; genus Jaltomata; species Jaltomata sinuosa. The sequence goes on from QJPP01004105.1 coordinate 74,194, forward strand.
TTTCACATACACCATATACTTGTCATGCAGCTCAAATGCCTTCTTGACAAAGTCCTGAGGGAAGAGATGGGTCCATCATTGAACCAACTAACAATTACATAAAATGGACCTCTATTCACAATATAGAAGATAGTATTTTACCTGCTCCTGTGAACCGTTCGAGGTTTCAGTCTGTAGAAGAACATACATATCATCATTTACAAATTACAACACCTATAAATTACAATGCAGAACAAAATTACTTGGAGACCATAAGCATAGCAAGTCGCAAATCCAACTTCAGTTATATGTTACTTATTTTGCAAAAGCTTTTTACTCGTCTTGTTAAAACTCACATGGACTTTAGACTGGCTTTACAGTTTACGCAAAAGCATCCCTCACAGTGTTCAGATGAAACACTTTTTTTTTCTGAAGCATAAAACTTTGTCGAAGAGGAGCTAATGGAAGCTAATAGTAATGTCAACAGACAACATTGTCAAGCAAAAGCACAGATTTCTGTTATTAGATAGCAAACCTTGTTATTTGCTACATCTGCAGCCTGTTGCACTACGACCATGCCTTCAGCAGCAACGTGCTGCAAATATGAACCATCAGAAAGTGCACAGCCCCAAATCGGAGCAAAAAGAAGAAAAGCAAACTCTTTAAGTGTTGGTTGCTCAGCATATGGTATGGATGATCAAAATACCTGCTTAAAAATCTCTGCTACTAGTTCTATTCCTTTAGGAATTTTGTGGAATAGACTATACATTCGAGATAAATCATCGACCTGTATGATGGAAAGGAGAATGGAGGAATAAGAAAAAGCAAAACAGCTTCAAATACAATGTAAGATCCATAAAAACAATTAAGCACATAACGTCTACAGAAAAAAAAAACGAAAAAAGGATGAGATTTAATACCTTCTCATCTCTAAGCAAAGCTCGGCATCCAGAATCCTCCTTCTCAAGCTATTTGATTGGTATATGCAATCAATACCTGATTTTGCATTTTCTGCAGCAAAAATGTTGGTCTCAGCTTCGAAAAATAAATCCAACCAAAGTAATATAATCAACTGACTCTTTCCGAGTAAAAACTAAAACATTATATTTGTGTGTTTGGTTCAAGAAAGAAAAGGTTCCGTAAGTAAAAGAACATTTAATACTTGGCAAAGAGGTACAACTTCCGCTCTTCCCTCTCCCAACAGTAAAGAACATTCTTTTCTTTTTTTGATAACCATGGTGTCCAGGCACAAAGAACATTCAAAAAAAGAAAGGTTTTGTAAAAAAAAGTTCTTCCCTCTTACCAAGGGGAAACATATACAATCAAGTACATAACACCAATAACCTGACAAAACTCCACAAAAGTAACCCCTTCATTCTTCCCTTCTTTAGGTTCTAGAAAACAGAGAAATTTTATCAAGCATCAGTTATAGTACCACGGCGTTGTCTTGTTGTCCGTTCATAATAGTAGTCGTAGTATTTCCCTTATAGTTTCTTGTCCTTCAATTTATGTTACTATCTGTTGTTCCTTGTGCCTCGATTATCATATTGTTTTGTTATTGTTTCTATTCTGTTACTATCTGTTGTTGTTTCTTGTACTTTTGTTAACTTATTTTTAGGGACTGCTTTGGACTGTTTTTCCTTGAGCCGAGGGTCTACGGCCTCTCTACCTGTGCGGTAGGGGTAAGATTTGCGTACACTGTACTCTCCCCAGACCCCACTTTGTGGGACTACACTAAGTATGTTGTTGTTGTTGTTGCTATAGTACCAGATATAACAGTGTATATTCGTAACACATTCATTTGTAAATGAAAATCTTGTCAGGCTTTACGCGTATCTATATGACATAATGTACGCTGATATGGAAGATGCTACTAGTTATCGCATGACATAACACAGATATAATTATGAAACTCCAAAACTGACCTCCAGAAGTTTTGTCTCACTGCTAGAATGCAGATAATGAGACACTGTATCTTTCTCCTTTTTCAAGCACTCCTCTGCCTGTGTTAGCAAAGAACGGGCGGTAGAACCTATTCTAGTATGAGAAAGGAATACGAGAGCAATTCTCGAGGTGAAAGAGTTGTGAAAAATCATTTGTACCTTTATCATATATTCTGGGAAAGAATCTTCAACAATCCAGGTTGAAGCTTTTCGAGAATAATGACAGGCAGAATCTCGAAGCATTGCCTCTTCAAAGTCATTAACGTAGTAATCCATCCTTCCCTTTCCCATCTCAATATACAAATTTATCACATTCTTCAGTAAAGCTCTGTCGATTTTCTCACCCTCACGTTCCTGATCAATCTGATACAAAACGATACTTCATTAAACGTTATAACTAGCAGATAGAATTATAATACATTGAGTACTCTAAGCGGAAAAAAATGAGAAAAGAGATACGTACCAGTGCTATCACAGCATCTGTAACTCTACCTTTCACGTCATGATAAACCTATTATCGGCAAACACAATGATATAAGGAGGCCTTTATCATAGTAGTAATTTAGAGAAGACAAATATACGAAGACAGCAGAATAATCATTCAAAACTTTAACCAGATCCCGGAAGCAAGACAGACCAACTTCATTAAGTGCAGGGACTTCGGCTCGTTTGATAAAAAACTTGTCAAGATAATGGAAGAACTTTAAAAGCCACTTGACCATAAGTTTATGAGATGCCCATCTTTTCTCGAGCTCCTTCAACAAGAACTCATCGTGCTTCTTTGTCAGAGAAGGTAAAACCTAATAAAGCAAATGAAGACTGGTTACTATCACGAATAGCATAGCAAAACAACGAGATTGAGATAGCCAAAAGTTCTTACAATAGTAAGGATGTAATCTTCGACTGCTTCTTTGTACCTATCGTACAGTTGCTGAGAGTAATCGTGAGGGGCTTTCTGAGTACACATGTTATAGATAGTTCTATGCTTCGAATTAAGGAGAAAAACTTGTTTCTTCGGGAAAGAAATACAAACTAGAAGTAGTAAACGGAAAGGAGAATTTAGAATGCCAAGGATACGTGTAGAGCATCACGTACTCGTCTGAGGTGAATGACCCCGGCTCTCTTTCTATGATTATTTTCAACTTGTTAAGTCCTTTCTGAACACATTCCATTCCTTCCTCCAACTCGATAGTCTTCTCCTCGGTCTCCTCCATCTCGGAAAATTCTTGTTAACGCGATCTAATATAACGATGAAAAACCATAAATAAAATGGCATTTCATATACTAAAAGAAATGCACCAAGTTTCATACTAAAAGAAACACAGATATAGATGATTCATATTAACTGATCAGATGCAGATCTAGCCCTTCGCAACAAGTTCAACCGAACCTAATACTTTCGACTCAGACAATGTATACACATGTAAAAATTTCTATAAAAAACACACTAAAATTTCAACAAAGATTAGATTCTGAACTCGTAATTTCAGAAGTACAATGAGTTCAGTTCTAATAAAAAAATTCATATCCTAGATCAATCATGTATATAAAAATCACTAACATTTCAACAAATATTAGATTCTGAACTCGTAATTTAAAAAATATAGTGAGTTCAGTTCTAATAAAAATTTCAAATCCTAGATCCGCCATGTGTATAAAAATCGTAATTTAAAAAATACAGTGAGTTCAGTTCTAATAAAAACTTCAAATCCTAGATCCGCCATGTGTATAAAAATCACAAACATTTCAACAAATATTAGATTCTGAACTCGTAATTTCAAAAGTACAGTGAATTCAGTTATAATAAAAACTTCAAATCCTAGATCGTCCATGTATATAGAAATCACAAACATTTTAACAAATATATTAGATTCTGAACTCGTAATTTCAAAAGTACAGTGAATTGAGTTGTAATAAAAACTTCAAATCCTAGATCGTCCATGTATATAGAAATCACTAACATTTCAACAAATATTAGATTTTGATCTCGTAATCTCAAAAGTACAACGAGTTCATTTCTAATAAAAACTTCAAATCCTAGACCGTCCATGTATATAGAAATCACTAAAAAAAAGGGCAGCCCGGTGCACTAAAGCTCCCGCTATGCGCAAGGTCCGGGGAAGGGCTCGACCACAAGGGTCTATAGTACGCAGCCTTACCTTGCATTTCTGCCAGAGGCTGTTTCCAAGGCTTGAACCCGTAACCTTCTGGTCACATGACAATAACTTTACTAGTTACTCCAAGGCTCCCCTTCAATATAGAAATCACTAACATTTCAACAAATATTAGATTCCGAACTCGTAATCTCAAAAGTACAACGAGTTCATTTCTAATAAAAACTTCAAATCCTAGATCCGTCATGCATACAAAAATCACTAACATTTCAACAAATACTAGATTCTGAAATCGTAATTTCAAAAGTAGAGCGAGTTCAGTTGTAACTTCAAATCCTAGATCCGTCATGTATACAAAAATTACTAACATTTCAACAAATATTAGATTTTGAACTCATAATTTCAAAAGTACTGTGAGTTCAGTTCTAATAAAAACTTCAAATCCTAGACGGTGCTACCTCGAACAAATGTGAATGGATACTTTCAAACTGTGAAGAAATTACGACAATTGAAGATCGATCTAAGAAACGAATGGGGATAAATAAAACACGAATCCGTAAGATTCGGTTGCATTTTGGTTGAAATTTTTTTCAGATGAAAAAAAAATGGCGCTATTCTGACGGAGAAGATGTGGAATTTTCTTGTCTGGGTTTTATTTAAAAGTTCACATACTAACTAACTTAACTGTCTTTCTTTCCTCTTATTTTTTCCTTTTTCTTTTTACCCCTTTCTATTCTTTTAATATATTGTAAAAATAATTGACACTTTATAATATAATAATCTTAATCTATTTATTTTACTGAAATTTCAAATTTCATATAGTAATTGTTAAAACATTGATGTAATGTCTTCACTATCATAATTTTTTTAAAAGTTATTATAGGAACATCTATTTATTGTAGAAGGTTAGTTAGGTAGATCATTATCTAGTTTTTCTTATTAGTATTATTATTACTTTCCTATTATCTTATTCTTCAATTTTTTTTATTATCTGTTGTTTCCTTTGCTTCGATTGTCGTACTATTTGTTGTTGTTACTTGTCCAATGTAATCTCATTAGTTGGATCTGGAGAGAATTGAATGTACGCAGACCTTACCTCCTACCTTTGTGGGGTAAAAGGTAGAGAGGTTGTTTCCAATACTCTCAGCTTAAAATAAGTATAATCAAAGCAAGATTAAAAGAAAAATAACGACAACGAAATAGCAAGATAAACAAAGCAAATAAAGCAATGTAAAAAAATACAGTGAATATAAATCCAAACAAGGTTTATCAATGTCGAACAAGGCAAAATAAGGTTTTTAAGCTATAGTAATGTCAAAAGCAGCAGAATCAGCTTACAGTAGAGTACCAGAACTAATGCAAGATAAATAACTAAAACAAGTTACAATGAGGGTGAACAATTTGTAAACACGGCGAAATTCGATTTCTTTCATCTTCAGAACTTGTCTACGAGCTCGAGCTGGAAGGCCACTACCTTGCTCACTGCTGGCAGCAAAATCAACTCGACCTATAACCTCCCGCCAGCATAGATACCAGGTAACTTTGTCCACCAATCTCATTTTTTCTTATTTACTCTCTTGTCGTTCCTCCCTCGCTTTCTAAACTCTCGATTTTCTGAAGGGTACTGCTTCTTGATCAATAGATTACACATTGCTGTTTTCACTGCTTCTGCAGCTGTTGATAATGCATCTTTCTCAATGAACGAACTCCCCTGCAACGTTTGAAGGAGTTGTTCACCACCTTGTAAATCTTTATCTTCTAAGACACGTGTCTCCTGCTCAACAGAATCCTGGTTGCTCTCGCAGAAACCATCGAGAACCTTGACCCGAGCTAAAGGTGCTGAATCAGAAGTACATAGAGTCGATGCACCCATGACCATCCACAATTGATTCAACGAAGATGCAGCTGCTAAGCTTGTGGGAATAAAAGTCTCCCCAGGAATTGGAACCACCTGGAATTTACATCCAAGGGAAAAGGTTAAACAAATATAAAACAAAAGGGCAGCCCAGTGAACTAAAGCTCCCCCTATGCGCGGGGTCAAGGGAAGGGCCGGACCACAAGGGTCTATTGTACGCAGCCTTACCCTGCATTTCTGCAAGAGGTTGTTTCCACGGCTTGAACCTGTGACCTCCTGGTTACATGACAACAACTTTACCAGTTACACTAAAGATCCCCTTCCTCCAGCATTGGAAAAAAATTACAACATTGTCAAGCAGCATCATATAACATTTCCACTTGATGCTTGCAGTTGATACTTCGAACGTGACAAAATCAAAATAGATTTCCGTGATTCAGAGAAAGTAAAGGAACCTACTCTTGCAAAATGGAGAGATTTAGCAGAAAGGTTGCAACTCAAAAGCACGACTCCTGCCAAGCTACAGTGTAAAGGAGAAAGGTATTATGATTCAAGAAACAAATTGACAGCCGTTTATAGGATGAAAAGGCAAGATGTTGACATAACGAGAGACTTGCCTCTGAATGGCCACTGCGATTAATGATCCACCGGGAGTGGCAGAGAGATCAGTGACAGCCAGCAAGCTGTCATCTATTCCTTCTTTTGACTGTAATAATCCTGTCTTCACAATCGTAGAGAAAATTAAGAACTAAGCTAAACATGAAAGCTCAAATACAGTTTCTCATTTCAACACTAGGAAAGCTGAGGAAGAAAGGAAATGGAACAAAAGGAGATAGATCATTCATGCCCTATTTTCAGTCACCACATGCTTGTGAATTGAAAATCAGCCAAATCATATCTCTAAAGACTTATCCAATCGGTTATTGTGATGGAGAGAGGAACTTAAATTAAATCTATCAAATATTTCAGTCCAAAAGAGACGAAGCTACCTCTCCAACATGACAGGTATCAAGAAGAGAACCACAAGTGAAGTCCCACAAGCGTACCTGGAAAAAAGAGCGTAATGGTTGCATGATATTACAACTCCTTATAGTATATGCTTCAAAGTAGATAAAAAATGAATATGAAATCACATGCTCATAGAATAATTAATTTCATTTAACAAGGCACTTTAAAAAATAATTTGTACTTTACGTTGCCAATTCTATTTAGTATGAGTCACTGGTCAATGAAGTGGGAGGAGAATCATGAAAACTCAGGTTTAAATTGCAGCAGAGGCAAAACGAAAACATCTGGGTAATCTCTTCCCATCTACCAAAGATTTGGTGGGCAGTTACACAATGGAATAATCCCAGGTGCATGCAAGCAGGCCCAGATACCATCATCATAAATAAGACTAGTTTTAGTTTCTACTTGGTTACGTCACTGGGTAGTGTTGAATAGAGAGGATCAATAGCCAAATACAGAGGATGACATCCGTTATCTCTTCCAAATTGGGCCTTAAAGCACAAAAAGGTGATTTGAGTAAAAAAAATTTCATTTTAAAATTTTACTCACAGTTGAATCACCACCTCCCGAAAGCAAATACCACTGCTGGGAATCCTTGCTGCAGATGAAGGCAAGACAGGAAACAAACCTGAAAATTGAGACATAACAAATGAGCCATGACCATGATAACCAGCTAGCGTTCTCAAAAATAGAATTTCCTCCTGTCAAAATGCATGCCGAAGTTCGAAACTCAACAAATACTTTCATCTCTCTTTAATTTATCCTTCAATTATTTTCTCTTGGGGGGGACACAGGGGGGTCGTCATGGGGGAGGGGAGGACAAATAGAATTTTTAAACTGTTGTTGGCTGGAAGGCAATAAAATGCATTTTTTTAAAAACAAAAAAAAGATGGTCAAACAGGAGTACCGAAAGAGAAACATGGATAACAGTAGCACGTTTATTTCCCCGGCTTTTTAAGGTTGTTTTAAACTTGCTCACCAACTCCATATCATTGAAAAAGATGTTCTTATTTGCATAAGAACCAAAAACACCAATGCCTATGCCAAATTTTGGAATTAATTACAATTCTATTCTAATTTTATGCTCTCTTTTCTGTACCCATTAGTGGAAGTCTCCGCTCCACCGAGGATAAGGTCTCATTAATCGAACCATGTAAAATTAGTGTCTCCTTTATTTGCTTCAGTTACTGTTTATTTGCTTTTGTTATTGTTATTATAAGGTCACTTTGTCTAACTCTACACCACCCGGATTCCCAAACCTATAAAACGTGTAAAAGGAGAATAATTCGGCAAATACACATAAAAATGCTCCAGTAACACTGTTTTTGCATGGTATAGATATTTCATCAGATGTACAAGTTGGACGACACAAAAAAGGACAACCTAAATCATCCTGGTCAAAATGTCTTTTCTCCTTTCTTGGGTCAAGTATCCTCTGGCCAAATGTCAAGATTGGCTTTTATCAATAATGACAAGAAAACACAAGATAACAAATTTTAGCAGTATAACCAGCATTTCAACAGAAAAAAGCTACTCCCTCCGTCCCAATTTATATGAGTTAGTTTGACTCGGCACGGAGTTTAAGAAAGAAAGACTATTGAAATTTATGGTCTAAAATAAGTCATAGATGTTTGTGCGGCTGTAAATCATTTCATTAAGGGTAAAATAGGCATTTTAAAGTTAAATTGTTACTAAATATAGAAATGTGTCATTCTTTTCGGGACTGACTAAAAAGGAAAGTGAGTCATATAAACTGGGACAGAGGGAGTATTCTGGATCAGCTGGATTATCACTACTGGGGGTATTAGGACCACCAGAGTTTCAAGAAATTCTTACTCTGTATGGCCAAGGCAAAAGCTCTGAATCTCGTGAGCTCCATCTGATGGCTTTTCCGGGAAGAGAGAGACCTGTAATTATGAGTTATGACCCATAAGAAATTTTATGTTAGCAGGAGATCATCAAGAAATCTTACTAAGATTCATGGTTAGTAAGAAGCATGACATTACTCGGATTTTGAAGTCCCGATCGGCACTAATTATGTATCTTCCGTCAGGTGAAAACTCCTGCATGATGGAAAATTCTCTTTGAGAAAAACTGACTAGCTTTTGAAACCAGAGGCCTTTGATTATGAGATCAATCAAGTTTGATAGAGAAAAGTGTGATATTATATGTGGCGGGCTAGGAATAAGTTGAACTTAATCTTATATGAAGTAATCATAGATGATAAGAGTATCATGGTCTAGTTACCAGAATGGATAATGCTTGACTGCCAGAATGGACAAGTCTTGCACGAAATTGTGCAAGAGATGTGCATCGAGACAGTAGATCTTTATACATAACGTTTGTGTAAAAGAGTTGAGCCATGAATCCAATTGCCAGAACAGTGTATATAAAAACACAATTTCGTAGAAAACTGCTTACAAGGACCACACGAGTATCGCAACAATATCTGAGTAAATCACTAACTCATATATATACTGTAAAAAATAGATTCATAGAAAACTAAAGCAATTTACATGAAAACGAAAGGAAAAACAAAATACCAGACTAGTAATGATGCTGCAGTAGTGAGCAAGAATTGGGACTGCCTTCTTATTGGGCAGACTTTGATTTTCATGAAAACCTTCGATTCCAACTGCATAAATTACACCAAATTTATCCGCGAAAGATACAAAACGACCATCATTACTGATGGCAACAGCAGTAACTCTCTTCTCAGATGACCTATTAAAACCATAGCAGTTAGACAAGCTTCAACTCCTGATGAGGAAAATCCAAAATAAACAAAAAAAGGGAAAGAGGGGGAAAGAAAATGAACAAATTTCTGCAGTGGCCAGTGCAACCAATAACTATCAGGAAAAAAAGATCTTCTGACGCAGAAAATTTAGAAGAGAATATTATTATTATTAATTTGATAAGGTTAGATGAAACATTATTATCTTCTCACAGTAGCATTTGACATGATACTATGCATGTGTGTTGCACATGTATGTCACATGATTTTGAGGAACATTATGAAATTTGTATCAATAATCTACAAAGGGTCATTTGCTACGTGGACTAATTTATCCAATAATCACAAGTTGGATGGGATATCCCAAGATTAAATTTGAGATTAGGTTTATACTGTGTTTGGTTGACGGTATAACTTTATCCTGGGATAAATTCATATTAATCCTGAAATATCTTACCTTATCCCGCGTACCAAACGACCCCTAACTGAATTCAGAATGATAAGACATGGTTCGAACTTAAAGTTTTGGAAAAACAATATTTAGTTAGTTTTTTTTATTTTTTTTTGGAAACTGTATCTAGTTAATTATTGTTGCGATATAGTTTTAAGGAATTCATTTTTGTTTTCTTCTTCTTTTTTTGGGAGGGACATGTCTTGGATGATTTTCCACCCATTATTACAATTTACAACTTAAGTGATGGCATGGGGTAGAGATCTAAGCTAGCACAGGAGAAAACTGAACCAAATAATATTGGATGAGAGGAAGGAGTTATAGTTACTTTACACAATTCAAATAAGGAAATGATTTATATAAGTAACATCTTACTCAATTTAAAATTCCTAAATATTAGGAGTTCCAACATATATATAGTTCAAATAATGAAAGATTTAATAGAGAAAACTTTAGTTAATTTCCAAGTCCTAAATATTATAAAAATAATTAAACGATAATTTTGTCCACTGTGACATACATTCTAAAAGGGTAAAAGGATTTATCAACATTTTGAGTTGGACCTTCGTGCTTTATAATAGTATAGATTTCACATTGGATAAAAGAATTGTCATTTAATTATTTTTCTAATATTAAGATATTGAAATTAACTAAAGCTTCAATTATTAAATCTTTCCTTATTTGAACTATATATATGTATAGAGACTCCTAATATTAAGGAATTTAAAATCAAGTATGTAGGCGTTTGGCCATAAATATTATTCACAATATTCCGGAATACGTTTTCACTTTATTCCAGAATACTTGTTTGGCCATGAAAACCAAAAACATATTCGGGAATATGTTTTCACAATTTTTGGTTTTTTGGAAAACACCTCTTGAGGTGTATTCACTATTTTTGGATTCAATTTTTCCTCACTTTATTTTTAAATACTACAGTAACTCAATAGTCTAAAATATTTTTGAAAATACTATGGCCAAACACAACTACAACTCTATTTCCAACTTTAAAGTGAATACCAAATAAAGTGAATAAAGTGAAACAGTAAATAAAGGAACAAATGATACCAAACTTATTATTGGCTCATCTTGGTCCCTTAATCTAAAGTGACTCATCTTGGTCCCTTAATCTAATGTTCAGATTTCTTCAAAGAAAAATTTGTATGACTTCAGAATGTATTATTGGCACAGATGAGTACATACAACAACAACATATCCAGTGTGATTCCACAAGTGGTGTCTAGGGAGAGTTGTATACGTAGACCTTACCCCTACTTTGGTGGGGTAGAGACGTTTCCGATAAATCTTCAACTCAAGAAAATCATTTGAGAAAAAACTATGATGAAAATATTGAAGAAAGAAAACTATTGACAATAAAAATAGTAAAAATAACCAAAGTAAAAAAACAAGTAGTAATAAAATTGAAGAATAAGATAATGAATACTGATGAGTACATGAATTTGGTAATTTTATATTTTGGAATGCATTTGTGGAAACTCCAATTTATGTGGATATCCATATTTGCAAGGTTTATCTTGAAAATACCAAATTTTGATTTGCCCAACTTTTTCATGCTGATAGGTTAGCTGAAAGCCTTGGGTTTGAGCTACTCAAGATAGCAACAATGGTAAATTTGTTGTTTTAGATTGTTATATGTTGTTATTTTTTTTTTAATTGGAATTAAAAAAAAAATAACAACATATAACAATCTAAAACAACAAATTTACCATTGATTGTTATATGTTGTTATTGATACAACAACTATCATAATTATTTTGAAATGACTTCTCTTCAAAATCACATGGATATATGTGCAAAGCACATGAATAATCACTAGTAATAGTATAGATGAGAACACTTAATCATCCAAACAAAGAGATGAAGTGCTAATCTCGGAAGATGTATTAGATGGAATTAACATGTTTTTGCTGCCATCTATACATGGAATTTGTTCTATTTTTAATTTATTTCCTCTTAATTAGGATAGTTATGAAGTATATATAGTTTTTTGATTGTTGAAGTATATATTTTATGCCATTTTTTTTTAAATGTACGCAAATTGATAACTTTTTTTCTGGATCGACACCTAAAGTTAACTTAAAAGCTTAACCATGTGTTGAGTATATCTAAACAAAAGCAGAACTTGAACATCAGAAACTTACACCGAACTTATGCATCGCCAAGAATCAGTAACCCAAATCTTAACAAGTTTATCATCTCCAGCAGATACAAAGAGTTTGCCTTCAGCACCATACCGAATTGCTCTTATCGAATCCTTATGCATGTGCACTCCTGAATCATCCACCAATGAAACTGAACAACCTTCTCTGCATCAAAATTGTGGAGTATAATATACAATCCAGCTGTAAAGTGTAACTATTTGATAATTGTGCCATTATTAGAATAACATCGGCCTAAATTGAACCAAACGTATATAAAGGATTACTTCCATTATTGACCAGAAATATAAAAAGTTCTCCTTTAGCTGTTGTTGTAAAGAACTTTTATACAAAAAAATCTAATCTTTATAAGAAACTTTTCTTTAAAATGAATGAGAAAACTCTTTAACTTTCTTATGACCACTAAATAAGTTGTTTCAGCTTCAAAACTCGGAACAGACAGATCCTGAACTTGTGATGTGGACCTACAACACATTTATGCTGTAAAAAAGCTCCTTTTTAAAATCTCAATCAAAAAGAGAGCAAGTCTGCTAATTAAGAACCCCATTTCCAATATGTTTGAAGAAAGAAAATTTCGTGCTCACTCAAACTAAAGTCAACATCATTGAAATGGACAAGTTCTAAGTTTGAGCACATGATCATAATAAAGGTAGTGGATCCAATGAATTTTCACGTACAGGGACAGAAATACACTAAAGGTATTTGCTCGAATTATATATATATATATATATAGCTGAGAAGTTTCAATATATATGTTGACACTATTATTAGTCCGTCCAAAAAATAATGACAACAATTGCCTATTTTAAGATCACAAGTTACAAAAATCCCTCTTTTTCTTAAATTCCATGTCTAGTCAAACTAAGTCAACATCATTAAAATTGACAAGTAGTGAATTACTCCCTCCATTTCAATTTGTTTCAAAAAGAATGTATCTTTACTTTTTTTGGCAGCTCTTTTGTTTCAACTTTCCACATGACACGTTTAATATCACAAAAATTAAAGGACATTTTGGTACATTCTTCGTATCTTTAGTTTATGAGCACAAAATTCAAAAGTATTTTGTATTGTCTTAAACTCCACGTCAAGTCAAAATCAAACAAACAAATTGAAACAGAATGAGTACTCAGTTTGAGCACATTATCATAAAAAAAAATAGTGAATTACTCCCTACGTTACAATTAGTTTCTTACTTTCCTTTTTAGTTCCTTTCCTGGAAACTCTTTAATTTCGACTTTCCACCTAACATTTTAATACATTCTACGTATTTTTAGTTTATGAGCACAAAATTCAAAAGTATTCTGTATTTTCTTAAACTCCGCGTCAAGTTAAAACCAGACAAACAAAATTGAAACAGAACGAGTACTCAGTTTGAACACATTATAATGAACATAAACAGTGAATTTAAATGATTTTTTTAATCGTATAATGACTTACTGAAGATTAAAGACGCGGAGATTCGAACCAACGGCGACGGCGACGGATTTATGAGTTGGATGAACTGCAATTAACGCTGGAGCAACTTCGGATTCACGATTTTGTTCACAATCATCCATGTTAGTTTCCTCCATTGTTGTTTGAGTACTGTAAAACCTTCAATTTTTCTCTTTCTAGGGTTTTAGGTTTTTTACAAATTTAGCAATGGGGATGGATAGTGGTGTCGGTTAGGTCCGTTAATTTTTGGGCGGCCCATTTCAAATTAACTTAGTGGCCCAAAACTCTCGGCCCACGATGGCTTCTTCTCTTTTTCTCTTTTGTTTGAAAATTATCTACGCTATCAGTAATACTCCCTCATTCATCTTTACTTGTCCAGTATATTAAGGCTCGTTTGGTCCTAAAAACCAAATATCAAATTGGAGTTGTAGTTTGAGTTGAGTTTAGCCATGAATACAAGTTAGAGTTGTTTTTGACTTTTTTGTGATAGAAGTGGGAGTGAAAACAAATTTTACTTGTTTTTCAAATTTTGGAATCCAGAATTTTCCAAAATTTTATGGCCAAACACCTTTTCCGAAATTCAACTCCGGAAAAAAAGCAAAAAACTGTCATTGCCAGATGCCCACTAAAAATAGTTGTTCAACTTGAATTGTCCTGTTTGAAAAATCAAAAGATAATTTATCATTTTGTGTATATTTTACGCTTGTATTATTCATTTTCCAATGCTTGGATGAGTTATAATTAATAGAGGCGATATAGTAAACTACTCTTTTATTTATTGTTTCTTAAGAGATGTGCCAAGTAAAATTTTCTTGTCTGTCGAGTCGAGGGTGTATCAGAAACAATCTATCTACCCACAAAGGTAGGGGAAAGGTCCAGGGGCAGAGCTGAGTAAAGATCCGAACCCCTCTCTACCGCAAATATACTGTTTATACGTGGTGAAAATTATTTTTTTATTATACATAATAAATGTTGAACTTCATTCGACTTCTTCGTTTACTTCTTCATATTTTGAAACCCCTTAGAAAAATCACTAACCGATATAACCAATAGAGAGTGAAGGTTTGCAATAGCAATAATAACTGCGCCTCAATTCCAAATAGTCAACAAAAAGTGTCCCTTCAATAATGAAAGTAGGATTGAAGTAACCAAGCAGAGCGACAAAGTTAATCTCTATCTCAAACTACAAAAACGCCTCAGTCCCAAACGAGTCGAGGTCAACTATGAATCCTCATTAACTATATTACTTCATTCAAATTCATCTCAAATTACAAACACTAAAAAAACCAAAAATTATTACTAGTGCTCCTTAAACTCAGTGTGAACTCCATTCCTCTTAAGAATCCAGCAGCTGAAAGCAATAGGATTGCAAGAAGATGAACATCTTGGTTCTTCCATGTTTCTGGCGCGGGATTTTGTTTACCGTAGCTTTTAGACAGTTAATAAAATAAAGTCGGTCACTGCTGAGACAACTCATAGAAGTCGTGTCAGATAGGATTCCCATCATTTTCAGTCTACGGCAAAGGAGGCATGAAATATGTTCACCCTCAACCTCCATCTACCATTAGTAATCTCAATTCGCTTTTTTCCTATTCACTAGCATACTTCGCGCTATCCCTAGCAGCCCTTTTTAGTGCCAAATGTTCTTTGTAGCATTTATCCGATAACAGTACGATGAATGTCATCCCCATAATGCATGTCCTAAATTCTCAGCTGTGTGCAGCCAAGGATTGTCCCTCTGCACCTTGTCAATGGAGCAACCTTACGCCACGCTGGCCTCTCATTTCCAAGGGTCACGACATCAACATCAGACAGCAATTTGATGTCACAATTCCAGTGCTCCGGTCCATTAACCCCTCCAACTATATAAATATCATCTCCCAACCCTATCATAGCATACCCGATTCTCCTACGAAATTCAGAAGCTGAAATTATCATTCTTCTTGATTCTCCGTCCTGCTTATAAATGAACCAATTGCTCATAACATAAAGCTTTTCTCTAACGAGAGTCACGGGACCCTGGAGCCAAGAATACTCATGAGCAACCCAACCCTGCTTGAAATTTTCCAAAACCTGAATAGTTGACAAACCTTTATGCAAGACATGAACTTTACCACCAAATACTACTCCCGAGCATGCGGAATTGTGCGCGTGATGGAGGTCGGGTAATTGAACCCAGACATCTGTCTCAGGATCATAGATTTCCGCATTGTGTACTGATTTTCTGCAGTTAGTAAAACCCCCTGCAACGACTATCTTCCCATCCAACACGCAACAAGCAAACATGGCACGAGGGACAAGCATAGATGCACGCGGACTCCATGCTCGGGTTGCAGGATCATATGACCAGACCTCATCAGTTGCAAAAATTCCATCTTGGTCACCTGTCAATGGATCCACAGCATCACTGCCACCACCTAAAACAAACAGCTTCCCAGCAGTAGAAACAACACTGAAGCGAGCAAAATGACTGATGTTGGAGGGGAGAATAGGGAGAGTAATCCATAGGTCATGCGTAGGATCATAGAGCTGCCATAAGTTTTCAGGTTCAAATGCGGATACGCATAAAAATTCTTCGGATGAGTTGACGTCTTGTCTAGCTTTAAATAGTTCAGCACTTTGAATAGCAGCTCTCCAGGAATGGGAAACAAGCTCCAACTTCGGATGAAGGTAAAATGGAACCCGTGCAAGGCACCTAATAGCAACAGCATCGGGAAGACCTTCGATGAGTGAAGTCATAACCACCAAGTTTGCATCTATCTTTATCAGCAAATAATGATGGCGGTGCACTACTATTGGTTGACGTCAACCTGAAATATGCAATTTGAATCATTTGACTGATAAGCAAATGAATTAATACAACAGACATGATCATCCATACAGTTTTAGAATGTAAATTTTGCTAGCTTTTTATATATCGGAAGTAACACTCTTCTTAATAGAAAAGGCCATATCTCTTCTCAGCAAAACTTCGTACAAGCGGCGGCAAAGAGACTAGCATACACTAGCAATACAATCAGAGCACTGAGGTTTTCAATGCATTACAGAAAAACAAGTTCCACAGTGGTCTACCTTTACCTAGAGATATTATAACAGGTGTAAATGCCAAACACACAATCACATTTAGAAACTTCCAATTCAAAAAAGCTAAAAAAAACTGGGCTACATAGCAGACGGAAACAACAGGATGAATAATCCTTCTTCTTTTTCTTTTGGAACCTCGCTCCATGATGAATTCAACTCATCAATACCTAAAAATGTGAATTATCTCATTTCACTAATTCCAAGTTCAAGCTCACCTTGCATCTGACTGCCCTTCCCTCTGTCCTCCTTATGCCCATTCATTCAGGTACAAATTAGTAGGTGGTAATTCAAGTTGATGCCCTTTAAATTTACAAATATGGTCCCTTATGCATGAAGTCTTTGGAATATACCTAAGGAAATCATCCTTGTTTTCTTGGATGTTCTAGTTTATGGTGTCTCGCTTACAGATCATTTGCAGCACTTAGAGATTGCACCAAGTTGCTAAGCGAGCGTCACTTGCCTGCAAATAAGTCCAAGGGGAGTACTTGGGGTTGGATATATAAACTCTGGTTTAGAAGTGAAGACTAACGGTAGCAAATCGATGGTAAGGCTTTGAAGCCTAGCAAGCAGATACTTGGGAAAAAGTTAGCAGAAATGGATAAAGAAAGCAGAATTGGCCATAGTCATGCACCCCAGGGTGCAGCCTGGGGGTCAATGAAGTGAGTAAGAACCTTGACCATGGGCCAAATCCGTCAAATCCTACTGGAGACAAAAAGCACTAGGTGATTTCCATCAGCCTAAGCTTCAGCGATCAGAGTTGCTTGATACTTGTGCGGGAAGAAGGTAGCATCTATTCAGAGAAATAGTCGATGAGCACAAGTTGACCTAGACACCACCATTATCATAAAATAATTGGCCCCTTTTCAAGCAAGGATCTGAAGGATTCCTTGACCTCATAATCTATCACGGAAGACTTATAAGAAGTTATGGAAGGTCAGCAGGCCCCTCAAAATACTACTGAAGAAGGGATGTTTCTGCACAGATTCCATGAAGCCACCACTGCATTCCTAGACCTCAAAAAACCCATGATAGACGCACAACTTTTGGGATTACCAACTTTTTTTCATAGGTCAGCATTGCAGAATTTTACCTAAACCTTGATTGTGAAAGTGCATGACTAAAAATAAACGGACAGGTGATGTGGTGATGCAAGAAGGAAAACCTATTACATTCCATTGTCAAGCACGTAGCATTAAACATCAAGGTTTCTCAACCTATGAAAAAGATATCATAGACCTCTCACTAGCTGTATTCAAATGGAGGCAATATGTAGCACCTTTCTCATATTATCATTATGATTGAAAATTTCAGCTTTAAGTAGGCGTTTGGCCATGAGAATTTTTCACTTTTTTCCGGAAAATTATTTGGCCATAAAAATTCCAAATACGTGTTTTCACTTTTTTCCAACTCACTTTTTTCACTTTTTAATTATTTTTTTTTTTGAAAAAATTCTAAATTTTTTATTTTCATAAAATAACCCCATTTAAATTATATTTCATTTTTAAATCATATTTTATATTTTTTTAAAATACATATTTAAGATCTAGATAATTATTGCAAAAGTTATGGCCAAACACAACTCCAACTCCAACTCCAACTTTGAAAATTCCAAAAAAGTGAAATAATTTTAGGTTCTCATGGCCAAACGGCACCTTGGCATAAAGTGCTTAACATAATCCCAGAGATTGATACATCATCTTAACATAAAGTGTTGACCAAACTATTGTAACAAAGCTGAGAGATGCAATAAGGAAAAAAGGATGAGAATGATCCAGATGATGCCCTATACAGAAGGGACGAACAACAGTCTACTGCAACACAATCAACATGATGCAACCAACAGGAATAAAGAAGTCATAGACAACTATGGAGATGATGATGACAATATCAAGGCCATTACATCCCTGAGCACTAGGCCAAATCATATTTCTCATGTACTCTTCAGGATAAGGTGCTAAGATAACAAGGAAAAACATGGGTTGGAAGCGAAGGCAAAGCCAAGGAACAGCTTATTGAAATCATGCATGCTTCAGCCGTTACTGCACACTCAGGTATACTACTAGCAATTCAATAGAAACTAAACTCAGTTCCAAATTTTCCTAAACAATTAGATGATGCAAAAAGGGTTGTGCAAGAGCATGTATATTCCAAAGAAGTAAACTTGACAGAATATGATACATGCCAAAGAAGTAACATGCGAGCGTCCTAAACTCAGGTTCCAACAACCATTTTCTATTCCTACAAGCATTGGTGGAGCCAAGATTTTCACTAGGAATACTGAAAATATAAAGAAGTAAACACAAAGAATCCAACAGTATTCAACACACACATCAAAAAACTTATTGTCAACTGACACCCCTTGGACAAGGGTGGCACTGCCACTGCCTACAAGAGCTTAGAAACACATTATAACCATCCCCACTAGGTTCCTGATCTTTCATACTCTCTTAAATACACCCCCCTACATGGTATTTACCGTCGAAATAGTATTGTTGCTTATTTCGATGATCCTCGATACAGAAGAAAGAGTTCTGTAATCAAGACGATATTGCACCATCAATGAAGTGAACTTGCTATATTTTCACCTAATTTCTCTTCATTTCCGACTCAATCTTTTAGACTCTTTTCCCCCATTTCCCTTATATTCCTTGAGCTCCAGTAACTCAATCACTACAGTAACTAAAGTCTTTGAGCAAACCCAAAACCCCCATCTTAATATCACAAAACCCCATCTGGAAGACTACCTAAAGATTCCTCTAATTGAAACTCAGCACCTAACATAAAGTAAACGAATAGAAAAGAACAAAACTTGGGGTGTTTCAGATATTGGGAAAGAACCAATCTTTACAAGAAAAACAGAAAAATTATGCTAATTCCACAAAGAAGTAGAAAACAATCCACTTGGGGGTTTCAGATTTTTGGGAAAGAACCAACCTTTACAAGAAAAACAGAAAAATTATGCTAATTACACAATGAAGTAGAAACAATCCAATACAACAAAACTTGGGGTGTTTCAGATTTTGGGAAAGAACCAATCTTTACAAGAAAAACAGAAAAATTATTCTAATTACACAATGAAGTAGAAAACAATCCACTTGGGGTGTTTCAGATTTTGGGAAAGAACCAATTTTTACAAGAAAAAAACAGAAAAAATTATGCTAATTCCACAATGAAGTAGAAATAATCCAAGATTCCCATATGATATCAATGGAATTGAAAATTGAAAAATAGATAGAAGCATTTACCCTGCTAAGCAAACAAGATAACTGAAGAAAAAAGCCCCAAATAAAAATCAGATATTGTGCTGGAAAAGAAGGTAGCAAATGGAATTGCTGTGAGTTTACAGATTTGCTTGGCTTTTGAGATACGTCTGGAAAATTTAGGTATTAAGTGAAAATCTTCAATTTTTTTGTTTTTTTTTTTTGTTTTCTATATGACGGTCGGCATTGAAACCCGATTAAATTTAGATACGAGCTACGGGTTAAGAACGAAGGACAACTTATCACTCTATTATAATCATTGTTGGCTTTTTGTAATTCTTTTAGGGGTCGTTTGGTGTGAGGGATAAGAATAAATAGTTGTGGGATAAAATAAATAGTCCAGGGATAAATTTTGGTTTCTTGTTTGGTTGCCAAGTTTGGGATAACTTATCCCACCATTTATACCATAGTGAAGGGATAAGTTATCCCATAAACATGGTGGGATAAGTTATCCCGGGATAACTAATTCCTGTATAATTAATCTCGGGATAACTTGTTTCCAACCAAACGACCCCTTAGAGGTTATTTGGTGTGAGGTATAAAGTATAATAATCCCGAGATAAAATACAAGATTATTTATCTTGTATTTGGTTGGAGGTGTATTAGTTAGTCTCCGAATTATTTATCTCACCATTTATACTACAGTAATAGATAAGTTATCCTATATAAATAGTGAGATAACTAATCACGAGATAACTAATTTCGAAATTAATTATCCTGATATAACTTGTTTCCGACCAAATGACCTCTTATAGGACTATCTGTTATAGGTTTTTACTCCTCATTTATTTTTATTATCCACTACTTTAAAGATAGAATTTCATTTTGTTACTTATCACTTTTAGCATATTCCCTTCATCTATTTTTATTTGTCACATTTAGCTTTATGAAAATAAATTTGATTAAATTTCAAAGTTAAATTGAAGTAGATTTATTTAATATTTTAAATTTAGATGGTCAAAAACTATACAAAAAAAAGTTATAAGTTACAATATTTCTCATATTAATATGATGAAAAAATAAATCTTAAAATGTTGGTCAAAGTTCATCCAATTTTGACCTCGAGAAGCAAAACAGTGACAACTAAAAGTAGACGGAGGAAGTATCAAGAAAAGATAAAAAAAAATCTTCATATTTTATTCTTAGAATTAATTACTTATTCTCTAAATCATATTTCAAGACCTAATGCTAAATATCAATTAATAAGAATAGTGTGATACAATAATCATGTCAATCATTATTTTTTTAATAAACGTGTCAAATTCAAATATAACAAATAAAAATAAATGAAAAAAAGTAATAAACAACTAAAGTGATAACCCAATAAAATCATACTAAAATTTTAATTTTTTTATCCCTAATTATATTAAAGTGGCTTTAACTAGTTAGCCTTCCGTTAGTCAATCAATAGAGAGAGAAAAATGAAAGTGAAACTCTAATCAAAAGGAAAATAGCATATGATAGATCAAAACATATGATATGACACCCAGTGAACATGTTTGCATTTTAATTAGAAAGAAAATAAGTTTATTTTAATAATAATATTTTTGAATTTACTTGTAATTTATCTAGGCTTTTATGCATGATAAAGCGTGTATCTATAAAGACAGTGTGAATATTAACAAAAAGAAAGAAAATTAAAGAAATATTTTTTTATTGGTTAAATTGAAAATCGAATCGTAAAGAATCGAGGAATCTTAGTAACTCAGTTGGTTGGCTAACTCAACTTTCACCTTATGTTATGTTGAAAATCTTATGAAAAATACTTAATCACGAAACCTGTAGGGAATTCTCATAGCTTGAGGAGTACCAAAGACATTGTTATTAAAGATATTTTACCATATATAAGTGTATCCTGCAGGATTTAATAAGCTCTTCTAGTATAAAACTAGGAGCACATAAACTAATAATGATTAAATAAAGGAAAACCAAGTACACTAATAGAATATGGGAAGAAAGAACATTGTTCCTCACAATAATTCCAAGAGAGAAAGAGTTGAGATTATATGAAATGAGTAAGATCTATATGTAACGTTCTGATACTTTTAATTCAATATCCATAATATGGCTGAAAATCATGGTGCTAACATTATGAATTGTAATAGAATAAAGAGTAATCAAGACAAGGTATTCACCCATAACAAATATATTAATGATCATTAATAAGACTTTAATCGGATGAACCTAGACAAGAGGTTTGATTTTTTTTTTTTTTTGAGATATTAAAATTATTTTTTCAACATGTTACACAAATGTACCATCTCCCCAAATATACAATAAATTACATCGATAAAATTCAAAAGGAACTTTCTTTAAGAAGCACAAATGAAAAAAGAAAATGTTCATTTAATAAACATATGAACATATTTAACAATCTTATGGTGACAATAACAACTTTTATCCCCATATTAGTACTGATTGCATATCATTAATACATGAAGTGGGAAGTCCAAGTTTAGAGCATATTTATAGGAACGAAACAGAATGATAGACGATATTGTTATTTAATTTGGAGCCTATTTAGATGGGCTTATGATTTTTAGCTTTTTTTTTTTTTTTGGATTAAAAATACTTTTTTATTTTATTCAAATACTATCAAAATGCTTAAAAAATATTTCAAATTATAAGCACATAAAATAAGCCCTTTATATTTTTGAAAGCACAATGCTTTATGATGTATCCTAGTCAAATTACATGTTATAACAATCCCTAGTTTTTAGTAAACTATGTCTTCAATGCCAATCAAAAGATAGAAAAGAAACACAAACACAACCAGAAATTCCCTACAAAATTGGTTATCAACCACTTTAATTTGAGGTATTTTGATGTCTCAGAACACCTATAAATAGGAGATTCAATAACATCAGCCAAGTATTAAAAAAAGAAACACAAAGCAACAAGAACATAAAGAAACACTACAACAAGCGAGAAACAAAACACATATTACAAAAAGATGGAGGCATCAAAGAAGCTTGTTGCAGTGTTTCTCGTGTGCATGATTGTGTTGTCATCAACCGTGCATGTATCCAAGGCTGACAAAGAAGGTAACGCAGAAGAACTTAAAAAAAAATTTGAAACTAAGGTAAATGAATACACATATTGCTATGGTAAATGTAAGATTGTATGCAACGAGAGTTTAAAACTTGGAAAAACTCGTTGTGAGAAGCACTGTGATAAGGAATGCACCGAAAGGGTTGTCGAGCTAATGGAAAAATTTTGAAGCCATGAAGATGGACCAAAGGATGCAAAACGTTTCTTACTATAACAGATATAGGTAAAGAAGAATAAAATAATATTTTTTCATCTGTGACACTGTACTTGTAATTTTCAAGATTCAATAAAATCATTTATTTTCTAATTAATATTGTTTCTCTCTCTCGAGTCAATCGCAACTAATTTCATTTATCTTTTATTTTATTATATTTTAATGTCTTCTTAAATCTTTTTGATATTTCGGACAATATTCCCTTTCTTCGTTTAATTCTCATTCGATGTGCGATATTAATTTTGGCAATGACATAGCCACATAAAGTAGACAGACCCCAAATCAAGAATTAAAGATTTTGAAGTTCAATTTTCTCGTATCAGTAGGTATTAGTCGTTAGCCAAGGGACGTTCAAGTTTATAGCCGACTTTTAGTTACGAGACTTCTAGCTACACATGCTCTGAAAAAAATTATAGTGGCTAAAGTGTTTTAGCCACGAAAATTTCATATTTAGTTATGCCGTACTTTATAGCTATATATGCATATTGTTATGATAACTATACAATTATAGCATCACCTAACAATAATTAGGCCTTATAGCAACTTAAACCATCAAATATATACTTTATGATTATCATGCAAGATATACAAGTAAACTCAATGTCATAGTCAAAAATTCAGAAAAGTGATAACACCTATCTTACCCCCGTGATAGGTAAGCCAATTCAAATATAAAAAATCTTATAAATTAACAAACACAAAATATATAGTTGAAAACATGATAAGTTTTACATATGCCTTTATCATAACAATATTTTAAAAAACAATGCAAAAAATAACATTATACTACCCAAAACCTGAAAGTTACTAGTACAAGCCACTACGAATATCTAGTACAACTGAGAGTCTCAAGTATCTCAGCATAAGAAAACCAACATAAAAAAAGATAGGAGAGATCTAGTAGGCACTGGAATCAATCAGCAGCTACCTCTAAATCTCGAAAATGATAACTTTGAGCACAATTATTGGATCAACGCTCGGGAACAATCAACTCGGTACCTGAACGTAAGGTGCAAAAAATAAATAAGCGTGAGTAGTAATTCACATGTACTCAATAACATTATTGACTGACCCAAATTCAAAGCGATGGCGAGAACCATCTAATTCATCACTACCCGTCACTTTTCACATATGCCTGTCAATTCAGAAAAGTCACACCTAATCTAAAGGTCAATAGCAACAATAAAAAGGATGTAACACAACACAAATACATAAAATTCAAAATCAACACAAAAGTCTCAAAATCATAAGAAAATCGCATATAAGAGAAGTACAGTCACTAACACATACGATCAATATAATTTTCACACCAAAATAGTGCAAGTCGAGTAAAGATGATGTAATATGATGCATGTGCCTCTTACCTGTCCAGAAACCTATATATTCCTTATGATGCATGTGCCTCTTACCTGTCCAGAAACCTATATATACCCATAGGAAACTCGCGAGGTCCATGTATCCAATATTCTGTACCAGACAATCATTTACCTGGAAATACCCTCGATGTCCCTTTACCGGGATTTATCAACATCCTGTACCGGATAATTCTTTATCGGAAAATATCCTGGATACAACACCCGATATCGAATAAATTTTATATACCGTGAATGTTTTTGGTGACCATTTATCGAGATTTATCCTTTTACTTTCTCAATTTTCGTATTCAAATATATGAGATGTAATGTCAAATGCATATGAGTTCTTTATCATATAAAAATTTCACCTCAATCAAAAGTCAATCTAGAATCATCACAATATAAGGAGGATAGTGAAAGCAACTCAAACACGCAATATTTACATACAATTTTTCAATGAGACAGTCCTAACAAGTCAACATATTCATTTTAATCCTTCACAATACATCGGTACCAGCATAGATACTCGTCATTTCATTTATATGGCACCCTCTGATGTAAGACAAAAAGTACATATATTTGATTTTTCTTTACCTCCCATTTAGTATTTTCATTATCGTTTTTAAGCATTGATTTTATGAATTATTCTTATATTATGTATTTTTATTTGTAAGATTAAAGTGGTGTGAAGAGGAAAAAGGTTGAAAAAGAAACGAATTAAATAAAAGAAAATCAAGTACACTAATAGAATATGGGAGAAAGAACATTTATTCCTCACAATAATTCTAAGAGAGAAGGAGTTGAGATTATATAAAATGAATAAGATCTATATGTAACGTTCTGATAATTGTAATTCAATATCCATAATATGGCTGAAAATCATGGTGCTAACATTATGAATTGTAATAGAATAAAGGGTAATCAAGACAAGGTATTCATCCATAAAAAATATATTAAATATCATTTATAATACTTTAATGGGATGAATTTAGACAAGAGTTTTTAGTATTTTTTTTTAAGATATTAAAATTATTTTTCCAACATGTTACATAAATTTATCATCTCCTCAAATATACAACAAACTACATCGATAATTTATTTAAAAGGAACTTACATTGGGAAGCACAAATGAAAAAAGAAAATGTTCATTAAATAAAGAAAAAGTTAGATAAAATATTATTGGGTTAAAAAAATTTTAAATAAAAAATAGTCCACTTAAGAAAAATAACTCATTTATTATCAATTTTGGCCATTCACCCTTCTTTTACTACATAAATTGGTCATTCGGCCTCCTCCTCCTCTACATTCGACCACTTACCAACTCTTCCTCCTCCTCTTCTTCTTCTTCTTCTTCTTAATGCACATATCAAAATAAATCCATTGACGTTACCTTAGTCTTACGTTCCCCTCCTCCTCCTCCTCCTCCTCCTCCTCCTCCTCCTCTTCCTCCTCCTCCTCCTCCTTATTCTTACCTTTGAGCTTTCTTCAGATAGTAGTATCAATCTCATAGAGATTCGACCCATCGAAATATACACATAGAAATCTCAAAGAACTTTCCTCACTCCTTAAATCTCTGTTCCGCACAAAAATCTGCCATTCCTTTCAAAGATTTAGAATGGATTAGAGAACACATCGGGATTTAAGGTAGATATCCAAAAAGGAAGAGAACTTCACCTAGGCTTTGTTGAACATCACTTAGAGGTGCACATAAGTCATTAGAACCTTATTTCGAAGGTTCACCGTACTTGCTAAGAGGTGTTTGATTTATTTTTTTTGAGATATTAAAATTATTTTTTCAACATGTTACACAAATATAACATCTCCCCAAATATACAATAAATTACATTGATAAAATTCAAAAGGAACTTTCTTTAGGAAGCACAAATGAAAAAAGAAAATGTTCATTTAATAAACATATGAACATATTTAACAACCTTATGGTGACAATAACAACTTTTATCCCCATATTAGTACTGATTGCATATCATTAATACATGAAGTGGGAAGTCCAAGTTTAGAGCATATTTATAGGAAACGAAACAGAGTGGTAGACGATCTTGTTATTTAATTTGGAGCCTATTTAGATGGGCTTATGATTTTTAGCTTATTTTTATTTTTTTGGATTAAAAATACCTTTTTATTTTATTCAAATACTATCAAAATGCTTAAAAAATATTTCAAATTATAAGCACATAAAATAATCCCTTTATATTTTTGAAAGCACAATGCTTTACGATGTATCCTAGTCAAATTACAATTTATAATAATCCCTAGTTTTTAGTAAACTATGTCTTCAATACCAACCAAAAGACAGAAAAGAAACACAAACACAACCAGAAATTCCCTACAAAATTGGTTATCAACCACTTTAATTTGAGGTATTTTGATGTCTCAGAACACCTATAAATTGGAGATACAATAACATCAACCAAGTATTCAAAAAAAGAAACACAAAGCAACAAGAACATAAAGAAACACTACAACAAGCGAGAAACAAAACACATATTACAAAGAGATGGAGGCATCAAAGAAGCTTTCTGCAGTGTTTCTCGTGTGCATGATTGTGTTGTCATCAACCGTGCATGTATCCAAGGCTGACAAAGAAGGTAACGCAGAAGAACTTAAAAAAAAATTTGGAACTAAGGTAAATGAATACACATATTGCTATGATAAATGTAAGATTGTATGCAACGAGGGTTTAAAACTTGGAAAAACTGGTTGTGAGAAGCACTGTGATAAGGAATGCACCGAAAGGGTTGTCGAGCTAATGGAAAAATTTTGAAGCCATGAAGATGGACCAAAGGATGCAAAACGTTTCTTACTATAACAGTTATAGGTAAAGAAGAATAAAATAATATTTTTTCATCTGTCACACTGTACTTTTAATTTTCAAGATTCAATAAAATCGTTTATTTTCTAATTAATATTGTTTATCTCTCGAGTCAATCGCAATTAATTTCATTTATCTTTTATTTTATTATATTTTATTGTCTTCTTTAATCTTTTTGATATTTCGGGAAATATTTCCTTTCTTCGTTTAATTCTCATTCGATGTGCGATATTAATTTTGACAATGACATAGCCACATAAAGTAGACTGACCCCAAATCAAGAATTAAAGATTTTAAAGTTCAATTTTCTCGTAGCAGTAGGTATTAGTCCTTAACCAAGGGACGTTCAAGTTTATAGCCGACTTTTAGTTACGAGACTTCTAGCTACGCATGCTCAGAAAAAAATTATAGTGACTAAAGTGTTTTAGCCACGAAAATTTCATATCTAGTTATGCCGTACTTTATAGCTATATATGCATATTGTTGTGATAACTATACAATTATAGCATCACCTAACAATAATTAGGCCCTATAGCAACTTAAACCATCAAATATATACTTTCTGATTATCATGCAAGATATACAAGTAAAGTCAATGTTATAGTCAAAAATTCAAAAAAGTGATGACACCTATCTCAACCCCGTGATAGGTTAGCCAATTCAAATATACAAAATTTTATAAATTACAAACACAAAATAAATAGTTGAAAACATGACAAGTTTTACATATGCCTTTATCATAACAATATTTTTAAAAAACAATGCAAAAAATAACATTATACTACCCAAAACCTGAAAGTTACTAGTACAAACCACTACGAATATCTAGTACAACTAGGAGTCTCAAGTATCTCAGCATAAGAAAACCAACATAAAAAAAGATAGGAGAGATCTAGTAGGCACTGGAATCAATCAGCAGCTACCTCTAAATCTCGAGAATGATAACTTTGAGCACAATTATTGGATCAATGCTCGGGAATAACCAACTCGGTACCTGAACGTAAGGTGCAAAAAATAAATAAGCGTGAGTACTAATTCACATATACTCAATAACATTATCGACTGACCCAAATTCAAAGCGATGACGAGAACCATCTAATTCATCACTACTCGTCACTTTTTACATATGCCTGTCAATTCAGAAAAGTCACACCTAGTCTAAAGGTCAATAGCAACAATAAAAAGGATGTAACACAACACAAATACATAAAATTCAAAATCAACACAAAAGTCTCAAAATCATAAGAAAATCACATATAAGAGAAGTACAGTCACTAACACATACGATCAATATAATTTTCACACCAAAATAGTGCAAGTCGAGTAAAGATGATGTAATATGATGCATGTGCCTCTTACCTTTCCAGAAACCTATATATTCATTATGATGCATGTGCCTCTTACCTTTCAAGAAACCTATATATACCCATAGGAAACTCGCGAGGTACATGTATCCAATATTTTGTACCAGACAATCAATTACCTAGAAATACCCTCGATGACCCTTTACCGGGAATCCTGTACCGGATAATTCTTTATCGGGAAATATCCTGAATACAACACCCGATATCGAATAAATTCTATATACCGTGAATGTTTTGGGTGACCATTTATCGGGATTTATCTTTTTACTTTCTCAATTTTCGTATTCAAATATATGAGATGTAATGTCAAATGCATATGAGTTCTTTATCATATAAAAATTTCACCTCATATAATCAAAAGCCAATCTAGAATCATCACAATATAAGGAGGATAGTGAAAGTAACTCAAACACGCAATATTTACATACAATTTTTCAATAAGACAGTCCTAACAAGTCAACATATTCATTTTAATCCTTCACAATACATCGGTACTAGCATAGATACTCGTCATTTCATTTATATGGCACCCTCTGATGTAAGACAAAAAATACATATATTTGTTTTTTCTTTACCTCCCATTTAGTATTTTCATTATCGTTTTTGAGCATTGATTTTATGAATTATTCTTATATTATGTATTTTTATTTGTAAGATTAAAGTGGTGTGAAGAAGAAAAAGGTTGAAAAAAAAATGAATTAAAACCAAGAAATCATATTAGAGAAATCAAGTAAGCAGCTTAATGGAAGGATTGTAATATAATAATATTATTTATATAATATTATGAAGTTGAAGAATTGAAATGGAATAGAATACATTACCTGGCAACATGAGAAGCCAGCGGAGAAAGGAAAAAAAATGTGAAGAACCAAATAAATTGGATTTTGATTTTTCAATTCATTTTGAATTCAGTTATTTTATTTAAGACTTTTTTTTACATCTATAAATAATTCATAAGAACAATTAAATTTTGAACTTTTGATCTACGAAAAACTAGGAATCATCGTGGAGGCCGAAGAATATTTATTTCATCTTTTCTTCTCCTTTATTATTTACTAGTAAATTTGCCAGTTAAAAGAAATTGTTAACATACTCTTTCAAATTATACAAAAGCAAGTTAAAGAAAGCTCAATATATTTCGTTCAATTCTATACACATTATTTATAAACATATAAAAATGTCAAAGTTTTATCTTGACACATGTATTTTTACACTAGTATAAAACTAGGAGCACAGAAACTACTAAAAATTAAATAAAGGAAAATCAAGTACACTAATAGAATATGGTAGAAAGAACATTTGTTCCTAACAATAATTCTAAGAGAGAAGGAGTTGAGATTATATAAAATGAATAAGATCTATATGTAACGTTCTGATAATTATAATTCAATATCCATAATATGGCTGAAAATCATGGTGCTAACATTATGAATTGTAATAGAATAAAGGGTAATCAAGACAAGGTATTCATCCATAACAAATATATTAAATATCATTAATAAGACTTTAATGGGATGAATTTAGACAAGAGTTTTTTAGTATTTTTCTTAAGATATTAAACTTATTTTTCCAACATGTTACATAAATTTATCATCTCCCCAAATTACAACAAACTACATCAATAATTTTTTTAAAAGGAACTTACATTGGGAAGCATAATTGAAAAAAGAAAATGTTCATTTAATAAAGAAAAAGTTAGACAAAATATTCATTGGGTTAAAAAAATTTTATATAAAAAATAGTCCACTTAAAAAAAATAACACATTTATTATTAATTTTGGCCATTCACCCTTCTTTTACTACATAAATTGGTCATTCAGCCTCCTCCTCCTCAACATTCGACCACTTACCAACTCTTCCTCTTCCTTTTCTTCTTCTTCTTCTTAATGCACATATCCAAATAAATCCATTAACGTTACCTTAGTCTTACGTTCCTCTTCTTCTTCTTCTTCTCCTCCTCCCCCTCCTCCTCCTCCTCCTACTCCTCCTTATTCTTATCTTTGAGCTTTTTTCAGATAGTGGTATCAATCTCATAGAGATTCGACCCATCAAAATATTCACATAGAAATCTCAAAGAACTTTCCTCACTCCTTGAATTTATGATCCGCATAAAAATCTGCCATTCCTTTCAAAGATTTAGAATGGAGTAGAGAACACATCGGGATTTAATACATGAAGTGGGAAGTCCAAGTTTAGAGCATATTTATAGAAAACGAAACAGAGTGGTAGACGATCTTGTTATTTAATTTGGAGCCTATTTAGATGGGCTTATGATTTTTAGCTTATTTTTATTTTTTTGGATTAAAAATACCTTTTTATTTTATTCAAATACTATCAAAATGCTTAAAAAATATTTCAATTATAAGCACATAAAATAAGCCCTTTATAATTTTTGAAAGCACAATGCTTCACAATGTATCCTAGTCAAATTACAATTTATAATAATCCCTAGTTTTTAGTAAACTATGTCTTCAATACCAACCAAAAGATAGAAAAGAAACACAAACACAACCAGAAATTTCCTACAAAATTGGTTATCAACCACTTTAATTTGAGGTATTTTGATGTCTCAGAACACCTATAAATTGGAGATTCAATAACATCAGCCAAGTATTCAAAAAAAGAAACAGAAAGCAACAAGAACATAAAGAAACACTACAACAAGCGAGAAACAAAACACATATAACAAAAAGATGGAGGCATCAAAGAAGCTTGTTGCAGTGTTTCTCGTGTGCATGATTGTGTTGTCATCAACCGTGCATGTATCCAAGGCTGACAAAGAAGGTAACGCAGAAGAACTTAAAAAAAAATTTGGAACTAAGGTAAATGAATACACATATTGCTATGGTAAATGTAAGATTGTATGCAAGGAGAGTTTAAAACTTGGAAAAACTCATTGTGAGAAGCACTGTGATAAGGAATGCACCGAAAGGGTTGTCGAGCTAATGAAAATTTTTTGAAGCCATGAAGATGGACCAAAGGATGCAAAATGTTTCTTACTATAACAGATATAGGTAAAGAAGAATAACATAATATTTTTTCATCTGTCGCACTGTACTTGTAATGTTCAAGATTCAATAAAATCATTTATTTTCTAATTAATATTGTTTCTCTCTCGAGTCAATGGCAATTAATTTCATTTATCTTTTATTTTATTATATTTTAATGTCTTCTTAAATCTTTTTGATATTTCGGGCAATATTTCCTTTCTTCGTTTAATTCTCATTCGATGTGCGATATTAATTTTGGCAATGACATAGCCACATAAAGTAGACAGACCCCAAATCAAGAATTAAAAATTTTGAAGTTCAATTTTCTCGTAGCAGTAGGTATTAGTCCTTAGCCAAAGGATGTTCAAGTTTATAGCCGACTTTTAGTTACGAGACTTCTAGCTACGCATGCTCTGAAAAACATTATAGTGACTAAAGTGTTTTAGCCACGAAAATGTTATATTTAGTTATGCCGTACTTTATAGCTATATATGCATATTGTTGTGATAACTATACAATTATAGCATCACCTAACAATAATTAGGCCCTATAGCAACTTAAACCATCAAATATATACTTTCTGATTATCATGCAAGATATACAAGTAAACTCAATGTTATAGTCAAAAATTCAAAAAAGTGATGACACCTATCTCACCCCCGTGATAGGTAAGCCAATTCAAATATACAAAATTTTATAAATTCACAACCACAAAATAAATAGTTGAAAACATGATAAGTTTTACATATGCCTTTATCATAACAATATTTTTAAAAAACAATACAAAAAATAACATTATACTACCCAAAACCTGAAAGTTACTAGTACAAGCCACTACCAATATCTAGGACAACTAGGAGTCTCAAGTATCTCAGCATAAGAAAAACAACATAAAAAAAGATAGGAGAGATCTAGTAGGCACTGAAATCAATCAGCAGCTACCTCTAAATCTCGAGAATGATAACTTTGAGCACAATTATTGGATCAACGCTCGGGAACAACCAACTCGGTATCTTAACGTAAGGTGCAAAAAATAAATAAGCATAAGTACTAATTCACATGTACTCAATAACATTATCGACTGACCCAAATTCAAAGCGATGGCGAGAACCATCTAATTCATCACTACCCGTCACTTTTCAAATATGCCTGTCAATTCAGAAAAGTCACACCTAGTCTAAAGGTCAATAGCAACAATAAAAAGGATGTAACACAACACAAATACATAAAATTCAAAATCAGCACAAAAGTCTTAAAATCATAAGAAAATCACATATAAGAGAAGTATAGTCACTAAAACATACGATCGATATAATTTTCTCTCCAAAATAGTGCAAGTCGAGTAAAGATGATGTAATATGCTGTATGTGGCTCTTACCTGTCCAGAAACCTAAATATTCCTTATGATGCATGTGCCTCTTACCTGTCCAGAAACCTATATATACCCTTAGGAAACTCGCGAGGTCCATGTATCCAATATTTTGTACCAGACAATCATTTACTTGAAAATACCCTCGATGACCCTTTACCTGGATTTAGCAACATCCTGTACCGGATAATTCTTTATCGGAAAATATCCTGAATACAACACTCGATATCGAATAAATTCTATATACCGTGAATGTTTTGGGTGACCATTTATCGGGATTTATCCTTTTACTTTCTCAATTTTCGTATTCAAATATATGAGATGTAATGTCAAATGCATATGAGTTCTTTATCATATAAAAAATTCACCTCATATAATCAAAAGCCAATCTAGAATCATCACAATATAAGGAGGATAGTGAAAGCAACTCAAACACACAATATTTACATACAATTTTTCAATGAGACAGTCCTAACAAGTCAACATATTCATTTTAATCCTTCACAATACATCGGTACCAGCATAGATACTCGTCATTTCATTTATATGGCACCCTCTGATGTAAGACAAAAAATACATATATTTGATTTTTCTTTACCTCCCATTTAGTATTTTCATTATTGTTTTTGAACATTGATTTTATGAATTATTCTTATATTATGTATTTTTATTTGTAAGATTAAAGTGGTGTGAAGAAGAAAAAGGTTGAAAAAGAAACGAATTAAAATCAAGTAATCATATTAGAGAAATCAAGTAAGCAGCTTAATGGAAGGATTGTAATACAATAATATTATTTATATAATATTATGAAGTTGAAGAATTGAAATGGAATAGAATACATTACCTGGCAACATGAGAAGCCAGCGGAGAAAGGAAAAAAAATGTGAAGAACCAAATAAATTGGATTTTGATTTTTCAATTCATTTTGAATTCAGTTATTTTATTTGAGGCTTTTTTTTACTTCTATAAATAGTTCATAAGAATAATTATAATTTTGAACTTTTAATCTACGAAAAACTAGGAATCACCGTGGAGGCCGAAGAATATTGATTTTATGTTTTCTTCTCCTTTATTTTTTACTCGTAAATTTGCCCGTTAAAAGAAATTGTTAACTTACTCTTTCAAATTATACAAAATCAAGTTAGAGAAAGCTCAATATATTTCGTTCAACTCTATACACATTGTTTATAAACATATAAAAATGCCAAAGTATTATCTTGACACATGTATTTTTACACTAGTATAAAATTAGGAGCACAAAAACTAATAAAAATTAAATAAAAGAAAATCAAGTACACTAATAGAATATGGGAGAAAGAACATTTATTCCTCACAATAATTCTAAGAGAGAAGGAGTTGAGATTATATAAAATGAATAAGATCTATATGTAACGTTCTGATAATTGTAATTCAATATCCATAATATGGCTGAATATCATGGTGCTAATATTTTGAATTGTAATAGAATAAAGGGTAATCAAGACAAGGTATTCATCCATAACAAATATATTAAATATCATTAATAAGACTTTAATGGGATGAATTTAGACAAGAGTTTTTAGTATTTTTTTTAAGATATTAAAATTATTTTTCCAACATGTTACATAAATTTATCATCTCCCCAAATATACAACAAACTACATAGATATATTTTTTAAAAGGAACTTACATTGGGAAGCACAAATGAAAAAAGAAAATGTTCATTTAATAAAGAAAAAGTTAGACAAAATATTCATTGGGTTAAAAAAAATTTAAATAAAAAATAGTCCACTTAAGAAAAATAACTCATTTATTATCAATTTTGGCCATTCACCCTTCTTTTACTACATAAATTGGTCATTCGGTCTCCTCCTCCTCTACATTCGACCACTTACCAACTCTTCCTCCTCCTTTTCTTCTTCTTCTTCTTAATGCACATATCCAAATAAATCCATTGACGTTACCTTAGTCTTACGTTCTTCTTCTCCTCCTCCTCCTCTTCCTCCTCCTCCTCCTCCTCCTCCTCCTCCTCCTCCTCCTCCTCCTCCTCCTACTACTACTACTACTACTACTACTACTACTCCTCCTACTCCTCTTTATTCTTATCTTTGAGCTTTTTTCAGATAGTGGTATCAATGGATTAGAGAACACATTGGGATTTAAGGTAGATATCCAAAAAGGAAGATAACTTCACCTAGGCTTTGATGAACATCACTTAGAGGTGCACATAAGTCATTAGAACCTTATTTCGAAGGTTCACCGTACTTGCTAAGAGGGGTTTGATTTTTTTTTTTTGAGATATTAAAATTATTTTTTCAACATGTTACACAAATATACCATCTCCCCAAATATACAATAAATTACATCGATAAAATTCAAAAGGAACTTTCTTTAGGAAGCACAAATGAAAAATGAAAAATGTTCATTTAATAAACATATGAACATATTTAACAACCTTATGGTGACAATAACAACTTTTATCCCCATATTAGTACTGATTGCATATCATTAATACATGAAGTGGGAAGTCCAAGTTTAGAGCATATTTATAGGAAACGAAACGGAGTGATAGACGATCTTTTTATTTAATTTGGAGCCTATTTAGATGGGCTTATGATTTTCAGCTTATTTTTATTTTTTTGAATTAAAAATACCTTTTTATTTTATTCAAATACTATCAAAATGCTTAAAAAATATTTTAAATTATAAGCACATAAAATAAGCCCTTTATATTTTTGAAAGCACAATGCTTTACGATGTATCCTAGTCAAATTACAATTTATAATAATCCCTAGTTTTTAGTAAACTATGTCTTCAATACCAACCAAAAGATAGAAAAGAAACACAAACACAACCAGAAATTTCCTACAAAATTGGTTATCAACCACTTTAATTTGAGGTATTTTGATGTCTCAGAACACCTATAAATTGGAGATTCAATAACATCAGCCAAGTATTCAAAAAAAGAAACACAAAGGAACAAGAACATAAAGAAACACTACAACAAGCGAGAAACAAAACACATATTACAAAAAGATGGAGACATCAAAGAAGCTTGTTGCAGTGTTTCTCGTGTGCATGATTGTGTTGTCATCAACCGTGCATGTATCCAAGGCTGACAAAGAAGGTAACGCAGAAGAACTTAAAAAAAAATTTGGAACTAAGGTAAATGAATACACATATTGCTATGGTAAATGTAAGATTGTATGCAACGAGGGTTTAAAACTTGGAAAAACTCGTTGTGAGAAGCACTGTGATAAGGAATGCACCGAAAGGGTTGTCGAGCTAATGGAAAAATTTTGAAGCCATGAAGATGGACCAAAGGATGCAAAACGTTTCTTACTATAACAGTTATAGGTAAAGAAGAATAAAATAATATTTTTTCATCTGTCACAATGTACTTGTAATTTTCAAGATTCAATAAAATCGTTTATTTTCTAATTAATATTGTTTCTCTCTCGAGTCAATCGCAATTAATTTCATTTATCTTTTATTTTATTATATTTTAATGTCTTCTTAAATCTTTTTGATATTTCGGGCAATATTCCCTTTCTTCGTTTAATTCTCATTCGATGTGCGATATTAATTTTGACAATGACATAGCCACATAAATTAGACAGACCCCAAATCAAGAATTAAAGATTTTGAAGTTCAATTTTCTCGTAGCAGTAGGTATTAGTCCTTAGCCAAGGGACGTTCAAGTTTATAGCCGACTTTTAGTTACGAGACTTCTAGCTACGCATGCTCTGAAAAAAATTATAGTGACTAACGTGTTTTAGCCACGAAAATTTCATATTTAATTATGCCGTACTTTATAGCTATATATGCATATTGTTGTGATAACTATACAATTATAGCATCACCTAACAATAATTAGGCCCTATAGCAACTTAAACCATCAAATATATACTTTCTGATTATCATGCAAGATATACAAGTAAACTCAATGTCATAGTCAAAAATTCAAAAAAGTGATGACACCTATCTCACCCCCGTGATAGGTAAGCCAATTCAAATATATAAAATTTTATAAATTCACAAACACAAAATAAATAGTTGAAAACATGATAAGTTTTACATTTGCCTTTATCATAACAATATTTTTAAAAAACAATGCAAAAAATAACATTATACTACCCAAAACCTGAAAGTTACTAGTACAAGCCATTACGAATATCTAGTACAACTGGGAGTCTCAAGTATCTCAGCATAAGAAAACCAACATAAAAAAAGATAGGAGAGATCTAGCAGGCACTGGAATCAATCAGCAGCTACCTCTAAATCTCGAGAACGATAACTTTGAGCACAATTATTGGATCAACGCTCGGGAACAACCAACTCGGTACCTGAACGTAAGGTGCAAAAAATAAATAAGCGTGAGTACTAATTCACATGTACTCAATAACATTATCGACTGACCCAAATTCAAAGCAATGGTGAGAACCATCTAATTCATCACTACCCGTCACTTTTCACATATGCCTGTCAATTCAGAAAAATCACACCTAGTCTAAAGGTCAATAGCAACAATAAAAAGAATGTAACACAACACAAATACATAAAATTCAAAATCAACACAAAAGTCTCAAAATCATAAGAAAATTACATATAAGAGAAGTACAGTCACTAACACATACGATCAATATAATTTTCACTCCAAAATAGTGCAAGTCGAGTAAAGATGATGTAATATGATGCATGTGCCTCTTACCTGTCCAGAAACCTATATATTCCTGATGATGCATGTGCCTCTTACCTGTCTAGAAACCTATATATACCCATAGGAAACTCGCGAGGTCCATATATCCAATATTCTGTACCAGACAATCATTTACCTGGAAATACCCTCGATGACCCTTTACCGGGATTTATCAACATCCTGTACCGGATAATTCTTTATCGAGAAATGTCCTGGAGATAACACCCGATATCGAATAAATTCTATATACCGTGAATGTTTTGGGTGATCATTTATCGGGATTTATCCTTTTACTTTCTCAATTTTCGTATTCTAACATATGAGATGTAATGTCAAATGCACATGAGTTCTCAATTTTATTATATTTTAATGTCTTCTTAAATTTTCTTAATATTTCAGGCAATATTTCTTATATTTTTTGTTTTAAATCTCATTTGATGTGCGGTATTAATTTTGGCAATGGTATAACCACATAGAATAGGAAGATCTTGATGTTTTCTATTCATAATTTGTACATTTTTATAAATATATAATTAGAAAAATTTGAAGATTCATTGTGTTTATTTCCCATGTCTCGAAATTTATGCCCCGTGAATTATCCTATTAAAATGCCCAACTTAATGTCTTAGCCTTTTAAAATATTGTTATTGACATGTTTTGAGTCTAATTGTAAAGTTATTTCTTACCTTTCTAGAAGCTCGCAATATAAGGTTCGTTTATATACAATTTCAATATATTAATGTGGAGTGTTATAAACTTTATAACATAGATTTTTAGTGAAAAAAAGTTTCTATGTCATTTTGTTTTAAATATATTTGGTGGTGTTTGTTACAATAATGAAAATAATATTGTGATATTTAAATATTTTGAATATAACTGTGAATTAATTTTTCACTATTAAAAAAAAGAATACATAGTAGGCTTCAGTGACAGTTTTAATTACTTGTCATAAAAATTAGGAAATGGTAATTATCTTATCGTTATTGTAAGTTTTTGTGGTGCCTTGATCACCACTTATGTCATTCTTCAACGGTAACCGGTGTTTTAGCCACAAAAAAATTAATTGTTATGGTGATAATTAATTTATTGCACAAAACCAACCTATATATTCGATCTTGTTTGGCCTTTTGTTACAATGATCCCCCCTAATGTTTGGAATATTATGATTACCTCCCTTTTTTAAATTTTTTTAATAACTATTTTACTAGTTGGCCAATGATTAAAAATACCAAAATATGTTAAAAGCACGTTACGTTCACTATTTTTAATACTCTAACAATGATAAGAAGTGTCAAAATATGAGGCAGATAATGACTCAATATATGCATTTTAGGTCGAACATCACCAACCTACTCTTAGACTCTTGCTTGTCCTTGAAAAAAAAATTAATCTTAATAAATCAAACTTAGGAGCGCCGTCACTTTGATTTTACTAATAATTGGTAAAAACTGTGAGATTTTCTTAATAATATTTATGTTGTTTCAATGATACAATAGTAAATACTAATATCTATACAACTGTAGGATCAACGTCTTATTCTAGGAAGGAGTACTTATTGTTATAACTATACAATCTGTAATTAAGTCCCTATTGTTAGTGTTAGAATTTTAATGATGGACAACTCATGTATGTAGAAAAATAAGGAAAGCAAGTACCAAGATCCACATAAAGCTTAAATCAAGGAACAACATTTATGGTGACAAGCATCAATGAGATGCGACTAAATCAATTACAAGAATCAAATATCTTGGGTTGCCTTTTTTTTATCAAGACCTTTCAAACGGCTACTTCAACCTACTACTTAAAGGTCTTTGAAGAATCAAGAAGAATATACATCTAGTCTATACCTTTTCAAGTTCTTTTCTCTACTTTTATTAAGCATCAAAGTTTATTCTAACTTTTTGTGTATTCAAAAAAGAGAGGAGAGAAAAATATTATTGGTGAGGCTATTTCTATCAAAAGAATTGAGAGAAAAATAATTGAGTGTAGTCGTAAGAATTACAATCAACCATTATAACAGTACTCAACACTCAATAGAACTAGAAGAGCATCCCTTGCAATCCAAGGGGGCTGGACTGAGATCCATTTGGGATCACAACCAGCATGAAAATATTATGTGTCAAGTTTTCTTTTAGTATTTTCATCATTATCGTCTTTTTTATTTTTAATAGCCGACTATAAAAAATAGACAGTCGACTGAGAAAATAAAAAGAAGGCAAATTGTCCTCCTCTTACACTTTCACCTGTATATTTATTTGTTACTTCAGGGGTTGAAGACTGGGCAAGTGAATGTACAAAGAGAAAATCTCCTTTTTCAGATCTGAGCTCAATGTTATTTGCGTTACAGATTTACAATGTAAGTTATGGATTGTATTTTTGCAATGTAAATTAGGAAATTGTATTTTTTTAAAAAGATTATCCCTCTGCTAATTCGTCGCCCTCTCTAATATAAAACGATCTCACTTTTTGCTTTCACCTTTTAAAACACCGCTATATTAAAATTTTATTTTTAAGTCCCAATTATAAGTTATTGCTAGATGGTATTTACCCGTGAAAGCACGGGCCTACACTTGTTAAGTCAGTAGAAATTTTTTGCATTCGATTATTTTATTTAGACAAATATTGTATAAAATATAAAAAATAATGTAATTCATACAAGTATAAAAGAAAACCATTCATTTAGTAGCTTAAGACCATGGTTAGATTACAAATACTGTAATTACTCTCTACCTAAATAGATGGCTTCAAGCAAATGATTTCGAGATAATTAAACAACAATTATAATGTATTATGGAGTACTATAAGCTTTATTACATAGACTTACTAGTTGACAAAAGGAGGATCTGTATTGTTGGCTTGTCACCACTAAAAACTATCAGTCACTCACTACAACTGATGACCCTTGTGTTGGGCTATGACCCATGTTCCAGCCAAACGGCCTAATCCTATTCTCTTTTGGTAAGTTCCAATCCTACTTGGAATAGGAGTTGGATGTGTATTCCTATTTGGAATTGGATTACTAATCCTACTTGAAGTTGGTTTTGGCTTATGGAAAAGAAGCACAACTCATCATCTATAAATAGGACAACTTGAGAGAATTATAAATAGCACAACCCAATGGTTTTGGCTCATTGGTATTTGTCTTTGAAAGACAATAGCACATAAGAGAGGTTTTTGAGAGAGCTTTCACCAAGAGAGAAGAGAGAAGAAAAGGGAGAATTTTGCTGCAGTTTTTGCTCTCCAACCAACCACCTTCAAATTGTGTTTGTCAGTTCGTTCACCGTTGGATCGAGCTGAATTTTTGACTGAGTGTTTCTAACATCTTAGTGTTTGATTTGAACTTACATGTAGCGGCCCCAAGTCATTTATGGCTTGTCAGGACCGGTAGTTCGGTGCCCGGGCCGTTTATTTGGTCTTTATGGCCGTTCCTCATTTTAGAGCTTCAACTTTGGAAATCGTTGACTTCAGTCAACATTCTTGGTAATATCAAATAATTAAACCAAGGTTCTAGGTCAAGGGAATCCCTTACACAAAAGTTCGAGTTAAAGAAATGCCTCGTGTAACACCTCGCCCGTTTGGAAGGTTTAAATTAACCCGTACCTTTGGGGTAAGACTAATAATGTCTAATATACTAAGAAGGATGTGTTATGAGGTATTATAATCACAAAATGGTCGTATGATAAGTTTATAAGTCAAGCAAGTTGCGAAACAAAAGTCGGAAAAAGTTATTGTAAATTCCTTTAAGGGATTCTCTTTAAATTTGGGCTAAATGTCTTGGGGTGTTTCTCCCAATCTATAAAGAGTTAGTGGGCCCCCAATATACCAAATTGAAGGTCTACGAGTGTAGTTTTCAATTCACTAAACCGTTCATCCATACGACTTCAGAATAGAGAGATATTCATATTTCTGTAAGACTGCACAAGCAGGCACGTCAAGGTGGGCCCCATCCCAAGTCGATTTAGCTTTATAAAAGCTGACTTCCCTTCATTTTCACTCATAATTTTCACCCAAAATCTACTGAAAATTAGAGGGAAGGTCCCTAAATAATCCATGGACCTTGATGCTTTCAATTTGGAAGTTTAACGGAAG
This sequence comes from Jaltomata sinuosa, assembly GCA_003996215.1. NCBI lineage: Eukaryota > Viridiplantae > Streptophyta > Magnoliopsida > Solanales > Solanaceae > Jaltomata > Jaltomata sinuosa. The sequence goes on from QJPP01004105.1 coordinate 116,176, forward strand.
TTGCTCTACATCGCGAGCTCATCATCGTGGTATAGTTTTCTCGTCGTTTTGGCTCCGTTTGTTGCTACTGCAAAGAGGAAGTTCGTGGAACTAATATTTATATAGTGTTATCATTTGATTATCGAAAGGTAAGAGTTCTAAATCCTCGACTCATTCTTAATTTGAGCTTTAGAATCAATTCCGATGAGAACTTATTGTTATAGGCATGTTTGTCGTATTTTCTTTCCGTATATTGTTACAACTCGTGGTGGGCCCTCATAGCAGCATGTTTAGCTTGGTATTTCAAAGCTTTTTGTTGAGGTAACCTTCCTCCTATGACCCTCCTTCGTAATTTCATGTTCTAGTATTGTTTTATGGATTTCTGAGCCACGAAGTGGTATTTTGGATCTGTGGCTCCGGGCAGCCCCTTTGTCATATTAAATTGGGTTGTTATTGTTGTCTGTTGATGGTGTTACGGTTTTGGAGGTACTGTGGAATTGTGTGATTCTTATTGGAGTCACGGAAGATGGTTATTGGGTTGAATGACATGAAGTACACCTTTAAATAGTGCCTCGGGAGCTCGTCGCTCCTTTGAGATGTGGGGTGCATATTGTTGTTGGATGTAGCTGCCATTTATTATTGTTATTGACCTCATTTTATGCTTTGGAGTTGGCTGGTCGTGAGTGTTACATTAATACCTTATCAATTGGCTATGGCTCGTTCTTGCAGCCTTGCCGATTCTAGCAATTGTTCCATTACCTTGGTTGGTCAGGCTTCATAGAGATGCCTTTGGGGCTTCAGTTGAAAGTATTTTGTGTTATTCAGAGCTTCCCAGAGCAGTTCAAGCCTGGACAACGCCGTTCTCGCAGCTAGTCATCGGATGACAGGTAGGTTATGGATTTCCCTACCTAGACTCTGTGTATATAGGCTATAACTGCATTAATTAACATCCTTGGATGAGTTGTTATAGGTTGGTACCCCAGACCTTGTCTGCCTTGTTCGTCTGTTTAATTCATACGTTGTTTGTAGTATTCGCGTAGTATTGTATATTACCCTTGTGGTCCTGTGTGGCCTTGTCTTGACTTTGGAACATAGATGGTGGGTTATTGGGGAATGTCCGCGAGACCCGGACATAGAGATGATCCTTTTAAGCTGGTTATGTCTGTTGCGTAGCTGTTGGGCCTGTGCAGGGCTGATAGGAGTTGTTGTGAGCCGTTGGGCTACTTTTATATTTGTGTGCAAGCATATCATCCATGAAAAAGGTTTTTCCCTGCATGTTTTACTACAGTGTTGGCTGCGAGCCACTACAGACAATTTACTAAATTTGCATGGCCCCGGGGGGCCATTATTGGTACTGTTGATGATAGAAAAGGGGATTTTTGGATGTTTTCGCACTGATTTTATTAATGGTACTAGTCTCTGCGGGACAGAGCACCAGACTTGATTTTATTGCTGATACTAGTCTCTGCGGGCAGAGCACCAGACTTGATTTTATTACTAGTACTAGCCTCTGCGGGGCAGAGCACCAGACTTGATTTTATTACTGATACTAGTCTCTGCGGGGCAGAGCACCAGATTTGATTTTATTACTGGTACTAGTCTCTGCGGGGCAGAGCACCAGACTTGACTTATTACTGGTACTAGTCTCTGTGGGGCAGAGCACCAAACTTGATTTTATTACTGATACAAGTCTCTGTGGGGCGGATCACTAGACTTGATTTACTATAGTTTTAGACCCGAATACGCCCGGGCACCCTTGGAGAGGTTTTTGAGGCATTTTCTACTATTTTAGTCCTGGACAGGGTCTGGGCATGCATATTTGAGATGGGTCTCTATCTTGATTTCAGACTTGCTTCCGAATGACATGTCTTGATACTGAGTTGTTGTATGTGGTCGAGAGGTAGACCTCCATGGACCCCTATCGTTCCTGGGCCACAGGCTACGGGTTGACGCAGCGTGCCAGGAGGGAGGTGTACGGCAGAGAAGAGGTACATGGGAAAGAGCCTTTCATGGGTCCCACCTTTATACGAACCCATGGGGTACCAGATGGGGAACATACCGGTTACTGTCACATCATATCATATCATGCATTGATTCCACCCTTGTTTGCTGTGTGTTCAGTGTATGCTCCGGTTGTATGGGCGGCCGGAGGGTTTGTTTTCACTTGATTGCGTTCCTCGGTTGTATGGGTGGCCGTTGGGACTGTAGGTAGACTATATTTACGGAAAATTTATGGACTAACACACACGAAAAAAATAAAATATCCATTTCATGTTTGGGCCTCATATCGACTGGATAAAACCTATTTTTGCCTCTCTGAACCAACGTACATCATTTAATAGATCGTCACAGACGCTCCCGTAAGATTTCATCCAAAAAACTGTCATACGCACATCTCATACGAAATTCATGGACTCACACTTGAAAAATAAAAATAAATCTCCATTTCATGTTCCGAACCTTATATCGATCGAAAAAACCTACTTTTGCTTCTCCGAAATAACATGCATTATTTAATAGGTCACCACGGACTCTCCCAAAAGATTTCAACCAATAAATCATTGTATGCACATATTACAAAAAAATCATGGACTAACACACACGAAAAAAATAAAAAAAATCCAATTTCTTATTTCAGGCCTCATATCGACTGAAAAAAAATCTATGTTTGTCTCTCTGAATCAATGCCACATCATTTAATAGGTCATCACAGACGCTTCCAGAAAAATCGCCAGACGTACATATCACAGAAAATTTGTGAACTAACACACACGGAAAAAAAAAATCCTCATTTTCTGTTCTGGGCCTCATATCGACTGAAAAAACCTTACATTTGCCTCTGCAAACCAATGTGTATCATTTAATAGGTCGTCTTGGACGCTCTCAAAAAATTACAGCTAAAAAATCGTCGGACGCACATATCACAAAAAAATTCGTGGACTAACACACACGAAAAAATAAAATAACTCCCCATTTTCTGCTTCGGACCTCATATCGACTGAAAGAAAAACCTATATTTTCCTCTCCGAACCAACGCGCATCATTTAATAGATCATCACGGACGCTCTCAAAAAAATTTAGCCAAAAAATCGCCGGACGCACATAGCACAGAAAATTTGTGGACTAACACACAAAAAAATGAAAAAATTCTCATTTTCTACTCCAGGCCTCATATCGACTAAAAAAAACATATGCTTGCCTTTTTGAACCAACACGCATCATTTAATAGGTCGTCGCGGACGCTCTCAAAAAATTCGATCAGGCGACAAATAATTTATCGCAGAAAACTAACATGTATATTCGATTTTGATTGGCCTTTCGTTACAATGACCTCTCCTAACATTTGCAATATTATAATTACCTCCCCTTTTTAATTTTTTTTTCTAACTATTTTACTAATTAGCCAATGATTAAAAGTACCAGAATATGATTAAAAGCACGTTCAGTATAGTTAATACTCTAACAATGATTAAAAGTACCAAAATATGAGGTAAATAATGACTCAATATATACATTTTAAGTTGAACATCACATCTCGTAACTCATAGACTCTTGTTCGTCCTTGAGAAACCATTTAAACTGATCTCAACAAATCAAGCTTAGGAGTTCCGTCGCTTTGATTTATACCAATAATTGCTAGACAAACGTGAGATTTTCTTAATAATATTTATGTTCTTTCAATGATACAATAGGAAAACTATTATCCATACAATTGTAGGTTTAAAGTTCTATTCTAAGAAGATGTATATATTGTTATAACTACACAATTTGTAATTAAGTCCTTGTTTATTTATTTGTTGCTTTAGGGGTTAAGGGTTGGACAAGTAAATGTACAAAGAGAAAATCTTATTTTTTCGGATTTGAGCCTAATGTTATTTGGGTTAAGATTTACAATGTGAGTTCTGGGCTATATTTTTGCCATGTAAATTAGGAAATTGTATTTTTTTTGTAATTGTCCCTCTGTTTATTCGTCGTCCTCTCTAATATAAAACACTCTAATTAACTCACATTTTCGCCTTTTAAAACAACACTATATTAATAATATGTTTTAAGTATCAATTATAAGGTGTTAAGTACTGAAAAATATGTGGAACGATTCTCAGGGCTCCAATTCTTTTAACCTAGTAAATTAACCTTTAATTTAAAACAAACAAAATGCCACAACAACAAATATCCTAGAAAATTGGATATCCACCAGATAATTTGAGGTATATTTCTCAAATAAAAATGCTATAAATAGGAAAATTGTATAGCATAAACAAATCGTCCAAAAAAGAAACACAAGCAACAAGCACTAAAAAAAAAAAAAAAAAAATCAAGTGAGAAGCTAAGCACATACAATTTTTTTTTTTAAAAAAAATGGAGGCATCAAAGAAGCTTGTTGCAGTGTTTCTTGTGTGCATGGTTGTGTTGTCATCAACTGAGCATGTCACCAAGGCAAACGGAGAAAGTAACACAGAAAAATATACAGAAGCATTTAAAGCTGCTGCAACTGAATACAAAGATTGTTACGATGAATGTCAAAAGGAATGCTCTGCTGCTGGATTTGGATACACTCATTGTGAGATGAAGTGTGACGAAGATTGCACCGCTAAATTGCTCAAAGGTATACAACATGCATAAATAACGTAAATCTTTTTAATATTATCAAGCTGGGGCTGGCCCCAGTGCTTAACGTCAGGTTTCCTTCACATACATATGAAAAGTAAGTCAGCAGTATTAGCTCATCAACTCGCCTTAACGCACCCTCACTATATAGGTGCGGACTTGCGTACGGTATCATTTGCCCTAACAGCTGCGAAAAGCGGAAGCTTCAATTTATAGTTTAAATAACGTGTGTTAGTAGATGAATGATTTTTTCTTCCACTGTACAAAGATCTTTTTGCACGATATGTTCTGCAATTTTAACGCATAATAATAAAATGTTAGTTACGATGATTTTCTAACACGTTATTATGTTCTGTTTTTGCAGAAAAAATCCAAAAAATGAACAATTGAAGCCTTGAAAATGGACCAAAGGATGCAAATGTAGAGGGGGAAAGAGAATAAAACAGTGGTTTTTTTTATTTCTACTAATTAATTAATTTACCACTGTATTTATAATTTTTAAGATTTAATAAAATCATTTCTTTCTCTAATTACTGTTGTTTCTCTCTAGTCAATTGCAATTAATTTCATTTATTTTTAATTTTATTTTATGTCTTCTTAATCTTTTTGATATATTGGGCAACGTTCTCAAGTAAATTGCAATTAATTCCATTTACTTTTAATTTTATTTTGTGTCTTCTTAATCTTTTCGATGTATTGGGCAATGTTCCTTTATTTTTTTGGGGGGTTTTATTTTCATTCAGTTTCCGGTATTAGCTTTTGGAAATGGCGTAGCCATATAAAGTGAACAAAGGCATAATTTATTAGTTTCAAATTCTAGGATAGCAACATTAGGTATCAATAATTGAGTTTTGAATTAGATTAAATAATTATTTCTTTATTCATTTACTTCAAGGTATACATAATGTTCTCTCTACATGTTCTCTTCCAAATATGATATTTTCTTTTAATGGTTCTTTAATTTTTGAACATTTGTTTTATTCATGGTTGTGTTAGAACTTTTAGAATTTATGTTAAAATTTTCAGCACTTTATTTAACTTCTAAATGTTTTTTCATAATTTTTATATTTTTATATTTTTATAAATATATCGATTAGCAAAATTTAAATATTCATTCTTTAAAAGTCGTATGCTTCATGACTTACGCCTTGCTCTATCCTACATAAAAGCTCGTTCTGCTTTCACCTTTTAAAACACTGTTATAAAAATATTTTGGTTCCGATTATATCCAAGTACTAAATAATAAAGTTAGTAATATATATAATGTAATTATTTGGTTCTTGTTGGGAATAATAAAATGGGAAAATTTATAATTAAGTAGCGCTTCTAGCGCCAGTTTTTACAATATATTGTGAGATTTTTATTTTTTTATTTTTTATTTTCAAAACTTAGCAATATTTTTCTTTCAAAAGTAGCAAAGTACACTGCATCTATGCATACAATATCTAATCCTAATTGAAATCGCATGAATATAATATAGTATCTGATTTAAATAAGGAAAAACCGAGCAAAATAAAAGGAGGAAGAAGAAGAATGACTCTCTATTTTCTCACCAACTGTTTTCCCCTATCTCTTTCATCTCCTAGCAACACACATATATGTGTGTATATATATAGCAAAGACTTCTCAAAAGTATTTTAATGTCATAAAAGACAAAATGAATGATAGCAAAATGAAGATTCAACAATCAGTCAACAAACGTTATGTATAGCCATATAATTACTAATTAATATTTTAAGAAATAAAGGTGCTATTCAATATAATTAATAGAGGCAAAAATAGACTGTTACTCATTCAAAGAGTAACATTTTATTAGAATGAATATTTGTTATAAGTGCTAATAAAAAGGGTATTAGAATGACTCATAAATAGTGTGTCAAAAATAATAATAGAAAATAACAATTGTTTTTGAAATATAAGATTATTTTTTCAATAATATGTTTCATGACTTCGGTAATAATACAATTTACATATAAAAAGAGTACCAAACTGAAAGGCAAATAATTGTTCAATATATGCATTTTAGGTCGAACATTATCATCTCACTCTTAGACTCTTGCTTGTTCTTGAGAAATTATTAAAAATTAATTCAACAAATCAATCTCAGGAGTGCCATCACTTTTTTTTAACACCAATAATTAAGCCCTATATATAGCAACTCAAACCATCATATATACTTTATGATCATGCAATTAGATATGCATGTCAACTCAAGTAAACAACAAACTTCTAACCTCCTAACCTTAAAGATGAACTCTAACTTATCAAATTTAAGCTCGCTCACCTACTCTATCAAAGAATGCTAATCATATCACCTATCTATCATCTTAGTCTCTTTTAGGGTTTGTCCTGAATTTCCTACTTTATATGGATTCTACCATAATTATGTTTTACTTCGCAAAGATTTCTTGGTGGAAAAGGACTCTTATGCGTCTTTAGTATACTTTTTCTTTGTTGTTTGATTTATCGTAGTTCAAGGTTTGCAATTATTAGCTTCCACATGATATTCTTTTATTTCAATCTCAACAGTCTCGTGTTCATAAACAACGAAAAAGTAACTAGTGCACCCCCAAATCTGGTGTCAAAAGAACAAGTCTTTAAATACAATTGTATGATAATGTCTCAATACAATTGTCTTTGAAATAGAAAAGACAGAATACAATTCTACCAAAACATGTTTTTCTTGATTATGAATTTATATAACATTTATTTCTAAAGAAAAAAAGATTTTTTTTATCTCCTCAATCTTGCCTATGTTCACAAAAGTTATTAAAAATTTAATTTGTTAGTTTTATAACCGCGAAAAGCACGGTCCCATATACTAGTTATAGCCTATATGGAAGGGAACAAAGTGGCAAACGAACTTGCCAATTAATTTGGAAATAATCTTTATGCCACACAAAAAAACAAGCACAACCACAACTTTCTTACAAAACTGGATATCCCTCACTTTAATTTGAGGTATTTAGATTTCTCAAAACACTTATAAATAGGAGATTCAATAGCACAACCAAATCATCCCTAAAAAGAAAAAACAAAACAACAAGCACATAAAAAAAACAAAAAAAAACACATATTATAAAAATTATATAAAATTTAAAAGAACATTTGAATTCATGGTAAATAAATACAAAGAATGCTACAATGACTGTGAGGATGGATGCTCCGATGCAAAATATGATGCCACTCATTGTGATAACATATGTGAAACCCAATGCTACACTAAGGTGCTTAAAGGTAAATATTTTTTGTACTATCAGCATATATAATTTTAACACATGGTAGGTCGTACACTATTTTTTTTTTTTTAAAAAATCGAATTAGAGTTGAAAATAACTAAAATGGTCCCTTATGTTTGAGGATAGGTTCAAAAATATAGTTTCTTAAATATGCACTTAACAGTTTTGGTCTTTTAAGTTTGTCAAAAGTTAACACTAATTTTAGTATCCCCATTAAATATTTGCCGAACTCTTTCGGTTAAGTTTGACATGAACTGCATAAAAAAAGTTCAATTATAAACACCAAGATAGTCCCATCAAATTGTAAAATATGCAACATATAAAATTATAGTACTAAACAATAAAAAGACATAAAAAATACCAGAAATTAAACCTCAAAACTGCACCAGACTCTAAAAATAAATTTAAAATAACATAAATTAGAAAAAACTTACCTTTAAATGTGAGTTCCTGCTAATTTTCTTTTCTAGTTCCCATCAAACTTAATAGAGAGAGTTTGGTAAACTAATAGATAGATTTGGTAACATATTAATATCTATGTTACATGCTATTATCTTCTAAATAATCATAATTGTGCAATTACTAGATACTTCACATCATTAGTGCAAACATACTTAAACTCATTATTATTAGAATATTGATTAATGTTTATCATAGAAATTTACGTTTAATTAGTTATCATATAATTGACCTGATTATAGAAACATTCTCTTATTTTAATTTTCTAATATATTATTATCTTTATTTTTGCAGAAGCAACCGAGAAAATGAAAAATTAATTTGAAGTCATGAAGATGGATCAAAGGATGCAAAAACATTCCTAGTATAACAAAAATAGGAAAAAGAAAATAAAACAGTGGTTTTTTCTTTCTATTTTTTAATCTAGTTTATTCATTTATATTTAGCACGGTACTTGCAATTATTAATTTTTGGTCGATAAGATTATATTATATTAATTAATTAGGATAAAAAGTATAGGGATTGAACATTACGTGTTACAAAAGAGGGAGGACTCATTTGTGATACGGGTAATTTTCAAGATTCAATAAAATCATTTATTTCTCTAATTCTGATTGTTTCTCTCGAGTAAATCACATCTAATTCGCATTCGATGTGTGGTATTTGTTTTCACAATGACATAAGCTACAACAAAATCGATAAAGCATGAATCAATATTTAAAATTTTATTAGTTCTAAAATATAGGATAACGATAGTACAGATGTTAGTAATAATTAAAGAAATAACTTTTTTATCTTCCAAATATGATATTTCTTAATTCCTTGTAATGTTTGAGTTCTTAGAAACTTCTGTATCATCCTAGCCGTGTTAGAACTTTTAGAATTTATGTTAAAATTTTCAGCACATTTATTAACTTTTAAATTTTATGATCTTAATATTTTTTACTCATAATTTTTATATTCTTATTAATATATAAATTAGGAATTTTGTTAGTCTAGCTCAAGCAAAGCAAATATTGTTTAGTTTATGAATTAAACAAATTTTGAATTAAAGTTGTTAAATTTTTCTGAACTCATAATTACTGCTATAGCTCCGTCCCTGGTCTAGTTAACTTGGCTGATGGATCAGTGAATGGTTTGTATATGAATGTGCTCGAATCAATATTAATCAATTGGCAAAAGCGGTCAGACACTATATTAAGTTTGAGATTCGGGTGATAAATAGTGTCTTGTGGTGGAGCAATTGGGGATTATGCAAATATTGTGAAGTGTTTGTATCTCCTCATCCACGTTCTTTTATAGCTTCTTATTCCTTTTTTGTCTAACCCCTCTCTATCAATAGTACCAGGTTATCGTAATTTTTCTATTTCAGTTTATTAATACAATCAATCTTCTTTTATTGAGTATACTGTAAAACAAATCAAATTAAAAAGGTTGGAAGAATTTTAGTTCACTATCATTTTGTTTATTTAGATCTTATATTATTGCTTATTAGCCCCGCAACATAATATATAGTGGATGACAAATTTTCTATTTATATATAAGGACAAGGTTCGTCAATAAGAGAAACAATATTGAATGAGGAGTTTCAAAGATATTTGATTTTGTTTTTCTAGAAAAAATTGTGTACACACAATTTCTATATATTACGGAGTGCTATAAATTTTATAGCATAGTTTTTTTTGATAATGAAAAGTTCCTATATCATTTTGTTTTAAGTGTGTTTTTGCTACTATAATGTTAATAGTGTTGGGCGATTAGTATGAATACAACTGCGAATTAATTTTTCTTTTTATTTTTCTAAGAATAACAAAAGACTAAGTTTTTTGTGGCGCCTGGGTCACCATTGTAGGTGCAATCTTCAGTGGTGACCTTGAGGGGTTTTAGCCACAAAAAGATAACTAGTGATGGCGACAACTAATTTGTCGCCACTAGAACTATCAGTCCAAAGCAACTTTATGTGGGGAAGCAGGAATGAAAAAAAGAAAATGTTATAATAGTCAAAAATACATTTAAATTTTTATTTTTTCTCGAGTTTCATACCTCAATTATTTATTATTCGTTTTACCTACCTAAATTATTACTCTTTTTGTATTAAAATACATCTCGATGCTGAGTTGGTCAAATATTTGCTCTCAACCAATAACAGGCGCATGTAGATCAACTCAGCATCGAGTTGTGTTGTAGTACAAAGAGAGTGATAGGTAGGTAAATGGAAAATAGATAGTTGAGTCTGAAACTCGCGAAGATGTAATAGTTAAAGTGTGCTTTTGACCATTAACTCTTTAGTAAACTATTTTGACAAGATTTCTAATGAGTCAATTTGAGCTATACATTTAGCCCTAATCAGCCCATTTTTTATCGATAGGCAACATGTCAAAATAGGTTAGACTAATAAATGAGTGGGCGTTTAACGCGTCCTAACTTCAGGGCCGACTCAACAAGATTGGGGGCCTCAAGCTAAACTTTAAAGAGAGGCCCTAAATATATTTAAAAAAGTTTAGAAGATAAGATCGTCATATATGTTTATTTAAAGTCTATTTTTCTAGCTTTTTTTTCAGATGTGAAGTCATCATATTAATTATTTTTTTATAATTGATTTGTTCTAAAACTGGAATCATATTTTTTAGTTGATATATTTAAATTGAATAAATTATAGTAATAATAACTGAAATAAAAATATATACTTATGAACTAAGAATATCAACAATAACAATTTTTCGAGAAAAATTATAAAATAAAGTTAAAATAATAAAATCTGACTCAAGAATTTTATAAGTTGATATAATGACATAGAAATAGTTATTGCCCTCCTTCAATTGCTTGTTGCAATTCTATTTTGAAGAAGACACCAAAAATTATTTTTATTTTTTTTGTAATTGTAAACAAGAAGCAATAATAACTCAGCAATCAATAAGTTTTACAGAGAGAAAGATAGAGAGAGCTCAATATTGAGAATAAAAATAATTAAAGAAAGAACAGAAAAGATAAATGTAAGGTAAATAATAAGTAGGTTCAAGTTATTAAGAGATAAAGAATGAATTTTAGTTTCTATGGAAGAAACTATTCCCTAAGAATTATTTCATTCTCCTAAAAATCTAACGATCCTCACATTAAAATAAAAAATATTTTACTTCCTTCTCAGAAATTTCTTTTCAAATTTATAAGTACATATATATATTTTTTTAAATAAATATGCATAAGTATATATTTTTTTTAAAATTGGGGACCCCAAAGGATTGTTTTAGTGGCCTAGTGGTTAAGCCGGCCCTGCCTAACATGAGCAAACTAGGTGAGCCATATTTTCAACTTTTAGATCGGCAAGGGAACAAAGTCGTGGACGACCTTGCTAATTAATTTGAAAATAGTTTTGATGTTCTTATAAGCCTTTCGATCTTTACAAGATAAGGATAAAATTGCGTGCACATCATCCTCTTCAAATCTCACGTTGTTCTTGAAAGCCTAGTTCCTTATGATGTATCTTCCTCTTTTGAAAATATAATTTCCTATATACCATGTATCATTCTAAACAAACCATAATTATTAATTTTAATAATCCATAAGTCTTATTACCAACCACACAAAAAAAAAAAAAATAGCACAACCAGAATTTTCCTACAAAACTGGATATCCATCACTTTAATTTGAGGTATTTAAATGTCTCAAAACATCTATAAATAGGAGATTCAATAGCATAACTAAATCACCCCCAAAAGAAACACAAAGCAACAAGCACATAAAAAAAAATAAAAAAAATCAACAAGCGAAAAGCGAAACACAAATTACAAAAAGAAAAAATGGAGGCATCAAAGAAGTTTGTTGCAGTGTTTCTCGTTTGCATTGTTGTGATTTCTTCATCTGTACAAGTTTCCAAGGCTGACGGAGAAAATAACGCAGAAAAATTTACAGAATCATTTAAAGCTATTGCAACTGAATACAAAGATTGCTACAACAAATGCCAGAAGGAATGCTCTGGTGGATACACTCATTGTGAGATGAAGTGTGACGAAGATTGCACCGCTCAATTGCTCAAAGGTACATAAATAACATAATTTTTTCGAAGTTGAGTTATATATTTGACCCCGAAGGGGAGCCTTGGAGTAACTGGTAAAGTTGCTGCCATGTGACCGGGAGGTCACGGGTTCAAGCCGTGGAAACAGCCCTTTGCAGAAATGTAAGGTGAGGCTGCGTACAATAGACCCTTGTGGTCCGGCCCTTCCCCGGACCCCGCGCATAGCGAGAGCTTTAGTGCACCGGGCTGCCCCTTTTAGTTATATATTTGACCCCCAAGACATATCGAGAACCACACTTGCTTAGGGGTCACACTCTGTCTCGCTTGGTGAATGAAATCTTCTTATTTTAGAATCAATTTTTTTATATATACTATATGTTTTGCAATTTTAACGTATGATAATAATATGTTAGTTATGATTTTCTAACATGTTATTATGTTCTGTTTTTGCAGATAGAATCAGCAAAATGAAGAATTGAAGCCTTGAAAATATAGGGGAGAAAAAAGAATAAAATGGTGGTTTTTTTTTATTTCTACTAATTAATTAATTCATTTAAACCACTGTATTTGTAATTTTTAAGATCCAATAAAATTGTTTCATTCTCTAATTACTGTTATTTCTCTCAAGTTAATTGCAACTAATTTCATTTTTTTTTATGTCCTCTTAATTTCTTAATATCTTAATTAATTGAATTTAATTTTTATGTATAAATGAGCAAGTTATTTTTTTCTATATTTTTACGGATAATATGTATTCCATGATTATAAATTTCAATTTTTGTAAAGGATTACTTGTGGATTTTTTGAATGACTTGATAATATTTACTTTTTAAAAAATTGTCCGGCTGGTTTTTTGCCAAAAATTTTTGGGAGCGTCCGTGACGACCTATTAAATGATGCGCGGTTGTTTAGAGAGGCAAATGTAGGTTTTTTCAGTCGATATGAGACCGGAGGCCTGGAACAGAAAATAGGAATTTTATCTTTTTTTGTGTGTGTTTGTCCATGAATTTTATGGCATATGTGTGCCCGGAGGTTTTTTTGTCGAATTTTTTTGGGAGCGTCCTTGGCGACCTATTAAATGATGTGCGGTGGTTTGGAGAGGAAAACGCAGGTTTCTTAAGTCAATATGAGGCCGGAACAAAAAATGGGAATTTTATCTTTTTTTCGTGTGTGTTAGTCCATGAACTTTCTAGGATATTTGCGCCCGACAATTGTTTTGCCGAAAATTTTTGGGAGCGTCTGTGACGACCTATTAAATGATGCGTGTTGGTTTAGAGAGGCAAATATAGGTTTTTTTCAGTCGATATGGGCCACGAAACAGGAAATGGTGATTTTATTATTTTTTCGTGTGTGTTAGTCCATGAATTTTCTGGGATATGTGCGTCCAGCGATTTTTTTGCCAAAATTTTTCAGGAGCGCACGTGATGATCTATTAAATAATGCGCGTTGGTTTGGAGAGACAAACATAGGTTTTTTCAGTTGATATGAGGCCTGGAACAGGAAATGGAAATTTAATCATTTTTTCGTGTGGCTAAGTCCATGAATTTTTGAGGGACATGTGCGCTCGACAGGTTTTTTGCCAAAATTTTTCAGGAGCGTCCATAACGACCTATTAAATGATGTGTGTTGGTTTGGAGAGGCAAACTTAGGTTTTATACAGTCGAATGAGGCCTAGAACAGGAAATGAGAATTTTATCATTTTTCGTGTGTATTAGTCCATGAATTTTGTGTGATACGTGGTTACGGTGAAATTTTGGCCAAAATTTTCCGAGATCGTCCGTGACTACCTATTTTATTTTTTTTGGTAAATAAAGGATTTTATTACCAAAGTGAACATTACAGATCAAGGACAACCAGTGCTAGACAACTCCAGCCTGGTAAAGCTACATCGCAACCAAACAGCCAATATCCATCATATTTGTTTCCTGGACATAAGTTTAGGGATAGTAATTCAGCTGAGCTAGCTTTCTTTCTAGTCTTACCCTCTTCACACCTTTCCCATGGATATCCTGGATAATCATACGAGTCATGATCTCTGAGCTGCGACTCTTTGCTTGGAAGATTCTCAAATTCCTCTCCTGCCATATGTAATAGACCCATGCTGCTAATGTCATCCTGCTTAATCGTGATCGACTTTGTTGTCACTACATCTTGTTACTGGCAGCCAAGTTCCTCCAAGAAGTGGGCAGCTTTCAGGATTTTTTGCACAATCCAAGATGTGTTCTTTGTCGCAACCCCCCATATTGTCTTCTGTTTCACATAATAGGCATGCACCCATTGTATACACAATTTATCTTTCTTTTGACATAAGTTCCAAAACATTTTACAGATAGCTGCCTTATTCCAAGCCAATAGGTCAAAAATGTTGAGCCCCCCGCTACTTTGGGACAGCAAAGCCTTTCCCATGCAACCAGTGCTTTTCGAGATGTGTCAGCCCCTCCTGTCCATAAAAACCTCCTGAAAATCCCTTCAATGCATTTAATAACTTTCTTAGGTAGGATGAAGATCTGTGACCAAAAGACTTGTATAGAAAACAAGACACTTTTAATCAGTTGTGTTCGCCCTGCATAGGAAAGGAACCGTGAAGTCCAACTAGAGATCTTGCCGATGATTTTCTCTATGAAGGGTTGGCATTGGACAATGGTGATCCTCTTAGAGCTCAAAGGAACACCCAAATATCTGATTGGTAGAGAGCCTTTTGAGAAGCCCAGTATCTGCAATATCTCCTCCTGAATTTGATATTGCACCCCTCCGAAATAAACAACACTTTTATCTACATTAGCAGCAAGTCCAGAGGAGCTAGAGAAAATCTAAAAATAGGAGTAGAGCAATTGAATGGACATAGTATCCCCCCTACAGAACAGTAAAAGATCGTCAGCAAAGCTCAATTGGATTATGTTCATCCTTTCACATTTAGGATGGTAGTTGAAATCCGAATTCCTGTGTAGTTGCTTCATCAATCTAGTAAGGTATTCCATAGCTAATACAAACAGAAATGGGGACAATGGATCCCCTTGTCTTAGCCCCCTCCTAGCAGGGAAAGGAGCACAAGGCTGGCCATTAATCAAAATTGAGTATGAGACTGTCTCTACACATTGCATAATCCAATTAATAAACTTCCTCGGGAAATTGAGGTATTCTAGCACTTGCCTCAAGTAGCTCCATTCCACCGAATCATATGCCTTCCTCATATCAATCTTCAGCATACACCAAGGAGAGAGTCCTTTCCTCCGATAGCCCTTAACAAGTTCATGACTAAGTATAATATTGTAAAGGATTACTAGTGGATTTTTTGAATGACTTGATAATATTTACTTTTTAAAAAATTGTCCGGCTGGTTTTTTGCCAATTTTTTTTGGGAGCGTCCGTGACGATCTATTAAATGATGCGCGATTATTTAGAGAGGCAAATGTAGATTTTTTCAGTCGATATGAGACCGGAGGCCTGGAACAGAAAATAAGAATTTTATCTTTTTTTGTGTGTGTTTGACAAACGTCCATGAATTTTATGGCATATGTGTACCCGGAGGTTTTTTGTCGAAATTTTTTGGAAGCGTCCGTGGCGACCTATTAAATGATGTGTGGTGGTTTGGAGAGGCAAACGCAGGTTTCTTAAGTCAATATGAGGCCGGAACAGGAAATGGAAATTTTATCTTTTTTTCGTGTGTGTTAGTCCATGAACTTTCTAGGATATTTGCGCCCAACAATTGTTTTGCCAAAATTTTTTGGGAGCGTCTGTGACGACCTATTAAATGATGCGTGTTGGTTTAGAGAGGCAAACATAGGTTTTTTTCAGTCGATATGGGCCACGAAACAGGAAATGGTGATTTTATTATTTTTTCGTGTGTGTTAATCCATGAATTTTCTGGGATATGTGCGTCCAGCGATTTTTTTGCCAAAATTTTTCAGGAGCGCACGTGATGATCTATTAAATAATGCGTGTTGGTTTGGAGAGACAAACATAGGCTTTTTCAGTTGATATGAGGCCTGGAACAGGAAATGGAAATTTAATCATTTTTTCGTGTGGCTAAGTCCATGAATTTTTGGGGGACATGTGCGCCCGACAGTTTTTTTGCCAAATTTTTCAGGAGCGTCCATAACGACCTATTAAATGATGTGTGTTGGTTTGGAGAGGCAAACTTAGGTTTTATACAGTCGAATGAGGCCTGGAACAGGAAATGAGAATTTTATCATTTTTCGTGTGTGTTAGTCCATGAATTTTGTGTGATACGTGGTTCCGGTGGAATTTTGGCCAAAATTTTCCGAGATCGTCCGTGACTACCTATGTTTTTTTTTTGGTAAATAAAGGATTTTATTACCAAAGTGAACAGTATAGATCAAGGACAACCAGTGCTAGACAACCCCAGCCTGGTAAAGCTACATCGCAACCAAACAACCACCTATCCATCATATTTGTTTCCTAGACATAAGTTTAGGGATAGTAATTCAGCTGAGCTAGCTTTCTTTCTAGTCTTACCCTCTTCACACCTTTCCCATGGATATCCTGGATAATCATATGAGTCATGATCTCTGAGCTGTGACTCTTTGCTTGGAAGATTCTCAAATTCCTCTCCTGCCATATGTAATAGACCCCTGCTGCTAATGTCATCCTGCTTAATCGTGATCGACTTCGTTGTCACTACATCTTGTTCCTGGCAGCCAAGTTCCTCCAAGAAGTGGGCAGCTTTCAGGATTTTTTGCACAATCCAAGATGTGTTCTTTGTCGCAACCCCCCTTATTGTGTTCTGTTTCGCATAATAGGCATGCACCCATTGTATCCACAATTTATCTTTCTTTTGACATAAGTTCCAAAACACTTTACAGATAGCTGCCTTTTTCCAAGCCAGTAGGTCAAGAATGTTGAGCCCCCCCGCTACTTTGGGGCAGCAAAGCCTTTCTCATGCAACCAGTGCTTTTCGAGATGTGTCAGCCCCTCCTGTCCATAAAAACCTCCTGCAAATCCCTTCAATGCATTTAATAACTTTCTTAGGTAGGATGAAGATCTGTGACCAAAAGACTTGTATAGAAAACAAGACACTTTTAATCAGTTGTGTTCGCCCTGCATAGGAAAGGAACCGTGAAGTCCAACTAGAGATCCTGCTGATAATTTTCTCTATGAGGGGTTGGCATTGAACAATGGTGATCCTCTTAGAGCTCAAAGGAACACCCAAATATCTGATTGGTAGAGAACCTTTTAAGAAGCCCAGTATCTGCAATATCTCATCCTGAATTTGATTTTGCACCCCTCCGAAATAAACAACACTTTTATCTACATTAGCAGCAAGTCCAGAGGAGCTAGAGAAAATCTGAAAATAGGAGTAGAGCAATTGAATGGACATAGTATCCCCCTACAGAACAGTAAAAGATCGTCAGCAAAGCTCAATTGGATTATGTTCATCCTTTCACATTTAGGATGGTAGTTGAAATCCGGATTCCTGAGTAGTTGCTTCATCAATCTAGTAAGGTATTCCATAGCTAATACAAACAGAAAAATGGGGACAATGGATCCCCTTGTCTTAGCCCCTCCTAGCAGGGAAAGGAGCACAAGGCTGGCCATTAATCAAAATTGAGTATGAGACTGTCTCTACACATTGCATAATCCAATTAATAAACTTCCTCGGGAAACTGAGGTATTCTAGCACTTGCCTCAAGTAGTCCATTCCACCGAATCATATGCCTTCCTCATATCAATCTTCAGCATACACCGAGGAGAGAGTCCTTTCCTCCGATAGCCCTTAACCAGTTCATGACTAAGTATAATATTGTCATTGATCAATCTCCCAGGAACAAAGGCAGACTGGTTCTTGTCGACTATGCTATCCATAATTTTCTGCATTCTAGAAGTGAGTACCTTGGATATTATCTTATAGACCACAGTGCAACAGGAAATAGGTTTGTATTCAGTTATCTTAGAGGGATGTTGGACCTTGGGTACCAGAGTCACTGTTGTACATTTTACAGCTCTATACATCACACCTGTGTCAAAAAATTGCAGGACAACCTTAGTAACATCATCACCAATTATAGACCATGCCTTCTTAAAGAATAATGCATTAAAACCGTCACACCCCGGGGCTTTATTATCACCAATACCTTCCACTGCTTCTAGTACCTCTTGCACAGTGACATTTGAGATCAGTTGCACTTGTTGTTCTCTGTCCAGGAGCACTCCATCCCTCATTACCACTGGATTTACACTGGGTAACTGCTCAGCTCTTGAACCTAGCAATTGTTGGTAGAAACCAAGCACTTCTCTAGTAATCAAATCCATAGTAGTAGTTTATGTACCATTGTCTAATGTCAAAGTCCTGATTTTATTCTGAGCATTCCTACTCTTCAATCTTGCATAGAAATAAGCAGTATTATCATCCCCTAGTTGCAGCCATCTGACCCTTGACTTTTGTTGAATAATACTCTCCTCTACTCTATTCCATTTCTCCAGTTGATCTTTGAGCTCCTTTTCAGTCCAATACATTAATTCAGGCATATTTAGATCCCTCATCTGTTCTTGCAAGGCATTTAATTCATGTCTACTGATGTGCCGACATTTTACGGCACTTTCGACTCCTTTTAACTAAGAACAATCATACGTTTTCAAGCAACCGTCGTCGTTTTTGATGTGTTTATGGTGTATTTTCAGGAAATAGGAACAAACATGAAAACGGAAGGAAATACGAGCAAAAAGACGTT
>QJPP01004106.1:0-10562 GCA_003996215.1 Jaltomata sinuosa
TTTTACTATTGCTTCACAGTCTGTTCTTACTAAAACTTCTGGTTTATTTAGAATGTATATTCTAAAAACATTTAATCCGTAGATTACAGCTAAAACTTCTGCGTCTATACTACTCATATTACCTTTTTCCTTGTACTTACCACTTTGATATGCACAAATTCTTTCTTCTTTTTTATCGTTGTATTTGTTTTTTCGAGTTTTAAGAACTGCTCCCCATCCTTCAAAACTTCCATCTGTTTCTACTATCAAATAGTCTGTTTCTAAAGGCATAACTAGATCTGAAATGTTTTTAACCATATGCTTTAAAGTCTGGACTAGTTTTATATCTTCTGTGTTAAAAGTCTTTTGACCAGTGGATCCTGTTTTGGAATATAATGGTCCTGCTATTTTTCTTAAGTCTTTTATGAAATTTCTTGCGTAGTTAAGTATTCCTAAAAAAATTTGCAAGTCTTTTGTTTTATCTAATTTATCTGGCATATCTAGTATTTTCTTTGCTATATGCGATTGTAACTTTATTTTTCCTTCCCCTATTATTATTCCTAAAAAGTCAATCTGGGTTTTGCATAAATCTATTTTCTTTTTACTTATTATGATTCCATGATTTACTAATAGTCTAAAAACAAGTTGTAGATGTCCCAAGTGTTCTTTCATAGTATTACTGAAAATTAAAATATCATCTACGTATACTATTACAAAATTCTTAAACTCTCTAAAAATATTATCCATTTTTCTCTTAAAGATAGGAGGTGCAGTTTTTAATCCAAACGGCATTACTAACCATTCGAAATGTCCTTCTGGACAAGTGAATGCTGTCCAGTCTATGCTGTCTTCATGCATTTTTACTTGCCAATATCCTGACTTACAGTCTAATTTACTAAAACAAGTTCTTCCTTGTATTCTATTAATTAACTCTGTTTTGTCTGGTAATTTATATCCATCCATTCTAGTATTGTCATTTAATCTTTTATAATTTATTACCATTCTTGCTTTTCCTCTTAGTATTTCTGCATGATTTCTTACCATAAAAGCTGCTGACCTATGTTTTGATCTAGATCTCCTTATTACTCCCAAGTCTAATAATTCTTTAATCTGTGTTTCAAAATCTGTTATATCTTGGTTTGTGGCTTCTATTGAGGATGTTTTTACTATATACTCTGGATTAATTATATCTAATTTGCAGGTTATCTTATTGGACTCCCAATGTTTCAGGGGTTTTTCTCCAATTATTTCTAGTTCATCTAGAATTTGTATTATTTTTTCTAAGTCTTTCTGGTTATTAATTATCCCTATTTGTTTTATTCCCTTACTGAAATTGTAAAATTCTGTATTTATTTCTATTAAAGAATAATCTTTTTCTATCTTTTCCATATCTATTATTTTATGTATTTCTTCTTGTATATTTATTGTGTCACAATGATCACATTGACAGTCTTTTCCGTTTTCACAATTTTGTTTTGTTGGTAGCTCTTTCTGTTCTATTTTATTTTTAATGTGTCTCATCTTTGTAGGTGTATATTCTGTAGTTACAGCTGTTTGGGTGATGTTTTTAGATAAAATTATTCCGTCTCTAGTTAAAAGACAGCTTCCATTGTTTTGTAATAGAAAATCTAATCCTAATACAAAGTCTACTCTAATATTTAAGTCTCTGGTCCATATTTTATCTATTTTGTATGATGGCTTATAAAATTCATCACAAGTATTTTTAAAACTTATAGTTGCTTTTCCCACATAATGTGAATAGGTATTGTATGTTCCATCCATTTGCATTGATACTTGGGTTTCTGGCAAATTTCTAATTAAGTCTGTGGGTATTGTTCTTTCATTTATAATACTCTTGGTACATCCTGAGTCTACCAAAGCTAATGTCTCTACTTCATAGTTTTGTATTTTTATTCTTACTAGTACTTTAATAGTACTCATCTTTTTATCTTCATTACAAATTAAACCTTCATAGTTTTTGTTTCTTTGATTGGTATTAGTATTCATTAATTCTTCTTCTATGATTATTTCTTTACCTCTTTCTAGTTTTTTTAATCTATTCTCTATTTTCTCTATTTTGTCTTCCAGATTTAATATTTTTATTTCTGTTATAGATTCTTTGATGTCTATATGTTCTGAAACAATTCTTGTCTCTAAAGTTTTTTCTATACAATTAATACATCCTACAATGTAACACTTTTTACATTTTAGTCTTTTATCTTTACTTGGATACCAACGACATATATAACATTGGTTACTATCTAATCCTTTCCCTTTTTCAAAATTATGTTCACAATCTACTGTTACGTTGACTAAATCATAGGTATCTAAATCTCTTAGTTTTATCTTGTCTAATTTTTCTAATCCTAATTCATTTATTAGCTCCTCCCCTTCTGAGTCAGAGGAATTCTGCCTTTGTTCTTCATTTGGGTCTATACTAATTACTGAGTATATACTTTCACTATCTGACATGTATTCGTCTACATTTATTAAAGTCTCATTAAATTCTTCTATTAATTGTGCATTTCTTGTCCTACTATTATTTCTTTTAGGACATGTATTGGCTAAATGATCTATACTTCCACATGTAAAGCATTCTAGTCTATTTTTATAATTTCTTTTTCCATCAAATTTCCTTATATGTCTATTTTTGTCTAGGTATGGCTTTTTTGCCATTGATTTTCTTAAATAGTATTTCTTTGGATAATAAGAAACTTTCTTATACTTCTTATGTTTTTTCTGTTGTGGATCTTTATCATAACTTTGTGTAGTATATATACTTTTACAAAAATTTGTCTCACTTTATTTTAATTGTTTTTGTATTTGTATGTTAGTACACTTTTCTTGTAATATGTTCATCACATGTTGGGTTCTTTGGCCGATGGTCCATTTTGTATTTGGATTTTGTAATATTCCGTCTTGTCTGTTCCATCTTTCTTCTATTTCCCTGCCTAATGCTCCAGGAAGTTTATTAAATAATTTCTTTCCTAAATTTTGATCAAAAGTATTTCCACTAATTGTACAATAATAATAATATTCTGTTAGAAATTCTTTTATCTGGAACCAACTAATTATACTTAATTGTTCTAATTTTATTAACGCATTTCTTTGTAGCGTTATTAATCCGCTATTCGGATCTTCTCCTGTTAATAAAACGTGTATTTTATTTGCAAAATTATAAGGGTTTGCCCCCATGTCTACTAATCCTTGGAATTCTTCTGGGAGTTCTGATTTATAGGCTTCCCATACTCCTTTTGTAGATTCTCCTAAGAATGTTTCCATGTATCTATACATGGCTTCTGCATCTGTCTCTTGGTTAGATTGTATGTAGTCTGCTACTATTATTCCTTTCCATATATCTAATACTGAATTCCACATTTGTGGATCATGTGCCGCTATATTTAGTATTTTTCCTTTATTGCCTCCTTCTTGGAGTCTAATAGGTTCTTCTATTGGCATTCTTCTCCCTATTGGTTTTACTCTTTCTGGATTTTCATTTGAGATTGTTCTGTATACTCTATGTCTTGGTAAATTTCCTGAAGTATAGTTATCTATTCTATTCATAGAGGTTGTTTTTTGAAAAGGGCTTGTACTACTAGAGGCGCTTTCCATCAATTCTTTTTGACTTATTACTGTATTATTTTCGCTTTCTTCGTCATATTGTTTTTGGAAAGTATTTGTCCAGATGGAATTTTTATATCCATTGTTGTCTGTTCTCAATTCACACTTTTTAAAATGTTCTTTCATTTTTATTAAATTTAAACTTCTAGTTTTACATGCTTTGCATCTAAAGGTCTGATCTGGGTCTTTTTTATACATTTCTTCTGCTCTTAAAATTACTTTATCTACTTCAAACTCTTCTTCTAGTATTAACTCTATATTCATGAGGTCGTGATTATCTATTTCTTCATCTACTTCTTTTTGGTCTACATATGTATAATCTGTAAATCTAATAGAAGTCTGTCCTTTATTATTAGTGTACATTATGAGATCATTAGGTTTTAAAGTTTCCTTTTTATTGAAATTCTCTAAATTCCATTCTAATCCTGCATATTCTTCGGGGTCTATTTTTAAGGGCTTCATTAGTTTTATTCCCTTATTTCCCATTAAACCTACTACATCTTCTACCTTTAATTTAAACTTAGTACTACTGTTAGTAGCTATTTTACCTATAAATCCTATACATGCTAACAGATTATTTCCGTTATTCATATCTTCATATCCTTTTGTCTGGATTCCTATTTTTATATGTCTACCAAATTCTGATAAATTTATTAAATAGTCTGGGCTGCAATAAAAAATTCCTCCATTATTAGACATATCTACTTCTGTGAGTCCTATTATTGATTTTTTAGAGTCTACCCATCTATCATCGTATAAAGTGATTAAAACTTTTGTCCCTAAATTTTTTCTAGTTAGTCCTTTTAATCCTATTATGATTAATCCCATATGCATGAGATTCATGTTAGATTTTGTTATTTCTTTTAATGATTCTTTACTTATTAAATTTATACTACTAGTATTTTTTCCTATGACACATAATTGTTCTTCTCTATAATGTCTATATAACTGAGCTTTGTTTGAAAACATTCCTGCATTATAGAGTATTTTTGGGCTTAATAAATTTAACCTATTGTTCTGGAAAATTTGTATGTCTTTATCTACGTCTATTACTTCGTCTAACTGTTGTTTAGTATCTCTTTTTGGCGCATTCATGATTTTTGCTAATAAATTATTTCCTAAACTGTCTTGTGAAAAACTTGGTCTTTGTCTTTCTGAGATGATTCTAGACTTACCTGAGAAAAGTTCCATGGTTGTTTTTTCTTGGTTATTTTCACCTTTTCTTCTTGTGGAGTTAGTTTTACCTTTTTTAATTGTTCTACTAAATCGTCTATATTTTTGTCTAAACTGGGTTGTTTATTTTTAATAATTTGTTCAAGATTCTTATTAATTTCTAATAAAAGAAGTATAATTGTATTGTTTTGTTTTATTACTATTTGATCTGTTCTGGCTGGAGGTAAATAGTCTGATAACCCTTCTGGATTTGATTGTATTTCTCCAGATTTCTTTATAATCTTTTGGTATATAGGATCATTCATGAACTAAGACAAAGTTATTGTCCTTAGTTGTTCTATCTCTTTCTTTAACTCTTTAATGTCTTTTCCTAAAGTATTTTCTATTGGAATAGTCTCTTTTGTTATTAACTTTTTGATTCCTTTTTCTGTTTCGTTTTGTTGATTTTTTAAAAATTCTAAGTTTGAGTCTAATCTTTCTAGTAATTTATTACTACTGTCTTGTAGATGTTTAATGACTTGTATAGTATTTATTATTTCTGTAATATCTTTTTGAACAGTCTCACTTAAATTTATTATTAAATCTGTAATAGTATTTAGATGTTGATCTTCTCCGTGTAACAAGTGTTCTCCTCGGTCAAAGTTACACCTTATTAGAGAATTGTCTTTTAGTCTCCTATATTTCTTTTCTGGGGTTAATTTTAAATCTAAATATTCTAATCTCTTTAGATTATCTATGGTGTCTTTATCTAACTATTCTATCCTAGAGTAGTGGGCTTATAGTATCTATTAAAATTTTGTATTCTTTTATTATATGCTTGTATATCACTACTAATTCCTCTTACTTCCCATTTTAAGGCGTTTATATATTCGTTGCTATTTATATTTCTTTCCAAGTAAAAGTTTTGTGGTTGGAAAAATTCTTTTTCATATATATATATATATATGCTTCTATAGCTTTTTCTATTCCTAGTAATCTTCTTTTTTCTTTAATATCTCTATATAAAATCTGATATTCACGTCTTATTTTCTTAGCGAATGGGAGATGTCTCATATAATGTTTTTAATTTGAAAATTTCTAAGATGTCTTATTAGTTTTCTTTCTAAAATTCTGTTATAATCTCTTTAATTGGAATATTTCTAGATATAAGATGTCTTATTAATTTTCGTTCTAATATTCTGGCTAAAAACAAAGTATCACTTAAATCTTTCCTAGACCTTTCTATTTGTAACTCTTGATCTGTTGATAATCTATCTGCTTTTAAATATAAAGCTAATAATTCTCTCTTCACCTTTCTATAATCACTTGTATTTCTAAAAGGTCTTCTCATCTATTATCCTACCGGATTATAATAATATGGATTCTCTTTAATAGTCTTAATCCTGTTTTTTACCTCTTTTCCATAGATATTAGAGAGAAACTAATAATTGGTTATTATATATGGGAAGTAAGAGGAATTAGTAGTGATATACAATCATATAATAAAAGAATACAAAATTTTAATAGATACTATAAGCCCAAAAATACTCTATAATGCAGGAATGTTTTCAAACAAAGCTCAGTTATATAGACATTATAGAGAAGAACAATTATGTGTCATAGGAAAAAATACTAGTAGTATAAATTTGATAAGTAAAGAATCATTAAAAGAAATAACAAAATCTAACATGAATCTCATGCATATGGGATTAATCATAATAGGATTTGTGAATATTATGATTTATTAGTTATCCTTAGTATATGGTTAAATTCTTAGTCTATTACTTGATTGTTTATCCTTAGTATATGGTTAATCTCTTAAGCTTCTTATTTAGCGCCCATGGATTAACCTGTAAAGTCCTAGGGATTGATGTCCGCCATGGTCAAGAGTACCGAAGGACTGTTGTCTCCCGGGGTGGGGTTAAAGAAACTGCTGATAAGAACGTAGGCTAAGAGAAAGAGATGAACAGGATAAATAATAAAAGGACATAGGTTAAGAAAAAGAAATGAACGGGATAAATAATAAATGATATTGGTTAATCCTGCTGTCGGCGCCAATATAATAATTGATTGATATAATTGATTGACGGTGTAAAAGGGGTAAAATGGAAATCAAAGATTAAAGCGTTTGTAAACAGATGGTGTAAAATCCTACTTAGTACTCCCTCCTCCTTAGTCTATAGACACATTGGTATTATGCAAGATTATTATCTAAGTATTCTCCCGGAAAATTAAAGATTTTTTTTTTTTTTTTACCGGATCGGAGACCGGGCGGTAATCCGCCATAGTCAATGATCTAGTTTTATCATTTA
Organism: Jaltomata sinuosa; assembly: GCA_003996215.1. Lineage (NCBI taxonomy): Eukaryota > Viridiplantae > Streptophyta > Magnoliopsida > Solanales > Solanaceae > Jaltomata > Jaltomata sinuosa. The sequence continues at coordinate 7,065 of QJPP01004106.1, forward strand.
TTATTTATCCCGTTCATTTCTTTTTCTTAACCTATGTCCTTTGATTATTTATCTTGTTCATCTCTTTCTCTTAGCCTACGTTCTTATCAGCGGTTTATTTAACCCCACCCCGGGAGACAACAGTCCTTCGGTACTCTTGACCATGGCGGACATCAATCCCTAGGACTTTACAGGTTAATCCATGGGCGCTAAATAAGAAGCTTAAGAGATTAACCATATACTAAGGATAAACAATCAAGTAATAGACTAAGAATTTAACCATATACTAAGGATAACTAATAAATCATAATATTCACAAATCATAAATAGATTAACATTACAAACTCATAAACATAATATATTACATGCTGGGAGAAATACATAGACAATAATGATCTTACAAGAATACTTACATGTCTATAGAGGGAGAGAGGTTTCCCTTTCGGGAGTCCCCGAAAACTGTGCAAATACTCGCCGGATTACCGGAGTGACTAGACACCACCACTAACTTACACTTTTTTTTTTTTTTTTTTTAAAACACAGAAACTATGAACTAAAAACTAAACACTCTGACGAAATTTTTTTCTTTCTCACTCTTCTCTCTAAGTTATGATGTTCTTGAACTTTTTCCTCCATCCCATATTATGATTAATCCCATATTTACAGACTTTGTTAAGAACTGCTCCCCATCCTTCAAAACTTCCATCTGTTTCTACTATCAAATAGTCTGTTTCTAAAGGCATAACTAGATCTGGAATGTTTTTAACCATATGCTTTAAAGTCTGGACTAGTTTTATATCTTCTGTGTTAAAAGTCTTTTGACCAGTGGATCCTGTTTTGGAATATAATGGTCCTGCTATTTTTCCTAAGTCTTTTATTAAAATTTCTTGCGTAGTTAAGTATTCCTAAAAAAATTTGCAAGTCTTTTGTTTTATCTAATTTATCTGGCATATCTAGTATTTTCTTTGCTATATGCGATTGTAACTTTATTTTTCCTTCCCCTATTATTATTCCTAAAAAGTCAATCTGGGTTTTGCATAAATCCATTTTCTTTTTACTTATTATGATTCCATGATTTACTAATAGTCTAAAAACAAGTTGTAGATGTCCCAAGTGTTCTTTCATAGTATTACTGAAAATTGGACCAAACTTCTTTATTTCCCCTTCTCTTAAACAGAATAGACTAGCTCCACAATACAATATCAGTAGAGACACAGATAAAATAATTTTTTGTGACCATTGTGCATCCATGACAGATGCCTTCAAAAGAATAAATGGAAAAAATGAAGAACTACTACAAGAAAAAGGCAAAATGGAAGAACATATCAAAATCCTCCAAGAAAGAATTAGAGTTCTACATTTTGAAATTAGTCAGACTCATTCTCCCAATAATATTAACCAATGTTCTTAGAAAAAGTTCTCTCTAAGTTATTGGTAAATTAGAGTTCTATAGAAAAAGTTCAAGAACATCATAACTTAGAGAGAAGAGTGAGAAAGAGAAAAATTTCGTCAGAGTGTTTAGTTTTTAGTTCATAGTTTCTGTGTTTTAAAAAATAAAAAATAAAAAATAAAAAAATCTTTAATTTTCCGGGAGAATACTTAGATAATAATCTTGCATAATACCAATGTGTCTATAGACTAAGGAGGAGGGAGTACTAAGTAGGATTTTACACCATCTGTTTACAAACGCTTTAATCTTTGATTTCCATTTTACCCCTTTTACACCGTCAATCAATTATATCAATCAATTATTATATTGGTATCAGAGCCATTAATGTAATGACCCTTCCGGTCATTCCCACGTTTAAGTTTTGAAGTCAAGCAAATCGACAAAAGATATCGTAAGACCTTTAACAAATTTTCTGAATTTTAGGTCAAATGTCTCGGGACTTTTCTCCCAATATATAAAGAGTTAGAAGTCCCCCGAAATACCAAATCGAAGGTCTACGAGTCTAGTTTCCAACGCACAAAGCCGCACGTCCAAATAATCTCGGAGCAAAGAGTTATGACTGTTTTACCGCGGGCTGTCTGGCAGAAAATGGGTTGCGAACCGGGTCGCGAATCGGGTCGGGTTTAACCCGATTTAAGCTTCAATTTCACGTTTTAAAATGCCATTTCAGTTCCGAAACAGTGATAAAATATAAGGGAGAATCCCGAGGGAATTCTTGAATATCGAAATCGTGCGTAGGCGAATTACGAGCCTAAACTTAAGAACCTTATTAGCATCGTGCGTGTATTTGAAATATTTATTTAAAAGTTGAATTTGGTAAAAAATTATATTATTATTGCCTTTTCAAAATACTTTAAAAGGTTTATGAAAAATATATTTGATACGATATAAGTGTATACGTATTTATTTTATAAAGGTTTTTATACTCCGTAATATTTTAACGGGATAGTAAATTTAATTATGTTGAATTTATTATTATAATATATAGTAGGTTTTATTGGAAATGATTTTCTAATAATTATGGTATATTTAAAATACTATATTTATTTTACCACGAATTTATGCAATACCCGAATATATACCTAACGGAGGGAAATTGGTTGCCACCTCCACCCCCACGTGTAAGTGGAAGGTGAAGGCAGCACTAGTATATTTAGAGTGGCAGCATTTGATGAATTGCCTACTTATTATATATAGCTGCCAAACTTTAAAAGTTTGGCAGCATTTAATTCTCCTTCCATTCTTTTTATATATTAGAAGGTGATGTTGCAGCATTAAAGGCCACCTTCTATATACGTATACGGAGAGAATTAGGTGGAACTAGATATATTTTGACGTTGTGTTTAATTTCGGGAAGGAAATCAATTATCTACGTCAAGTTATTCAAGCCCAAATCCGATTCCGATTCCGATTTAGTTTTGGAATTGCTTGGAGTGGTTCGAGCTTGGACATCGTTGTTCTAGCAGCTTGTCGTCGGACGACAGGTAGGTTACGGTTTAATTTCCCTAGACTCCGCATATATAGAATAAAATTGTATTAATGGGCATCCTTGGGTTGGTTTATTAGGTTGGTACCACAGACCTTGACCGCTTTATTCATGTCCGCTATTTTTATTCTTCCGTTGTTTGTAGTATTTGCGGATATATGTTATTTACCCTTGTGGTCCTGCGAGGCCTTGTTGACTCTGGAACATAGAAGGTGGGATTTTGGGAATGTCCGCGAGTCCCGGGCATAGAATTATCCTCCTAGGCTGGTTATGCTTGCTGAGTAGCTGTGGGCCTGTGCAGGGTCGGTAGGTTGATTGTAAGCTGCAGGGCAGCAAAATGTGTTGTGATCATATCATTTCCATGCATATAAAGAGGTTTTATCCATGTTTTACAGTGGTTTTGGTTTCGGGCCTACTGGCACTGTTTTCTAAACCTTGCATGGCCCGGGGGGCCCGTTTTTTATGGAAATGATTTGGAAATGGTTGATTTCACTTGTGGTTTAAAATCATCAGTTATACGATTATCACTAGACTCGGCAGGGCCGGAGTGCTAGTTGAGTTTTCTTACTACTTCAGATGATTT